>BLKR01001225.1:6026-320163 GCA_011170035.1 Teleogryllus occipitalis | reverse complement strand
CCTCTCCCTCAGAAAAAATGTCGTTCAAAATTCTATCTTCCACACCGCGCCGACAAACTTGGACAGCCCTCGGCCTGGGGGAGGGCAGGGGGAGGGACGCGTTGACCAATCGCTAGCAGGTAGAACCACAGTTGTCTGGGATTGGTGCAACATCCCAAGGGGCAGGAAAGAACACTGTCTCAGGAGCAGGGGGCTAGTTCGTTTACGTACGAGACGGAAATATCGTCATATTTCCCTGCCGAAGGAGATAGTTTGCCTGCACGTACGCCACGACGAAGAAAATATTTCTAAGCGGGGTTTTCCGTCCAGAATGATTTTCTATAGACCAGTAAATCTTTATCATTTTAGCAACAATTATGCTAACTTTTAGTAATCGATTTGTAACTCCTGACAAACTGCTATTTTGAGATATTCATTTCTGGCACAATTTGCGGAGCCTTCCCGGCCGTTCTAACGCATATTTCGAATTTGTTTATAAAATTATAAATTGTTGCAAAATTGTTAATTCGCTGTTTTTGGTTCTGGACATCGGGAGACTCTCTCCCCTTTAGATTTGCAAAATTTGGAAATTGTTTATAAATTTGCAATTGTTGCAAATTTTTTATTGTCTAATCTGAATGGCGTTTAAATGTGATGCAAAATTCCGGAATCCGTTCGGTGCTATTATATCTCGTTCTCGAGATATATGTAATTGTTTATAAGAATTTAACATCTTAGTAGACCCCATTTGTTTGCGCTTAATTCATTCGCGCTAGCAGAATGGACATACTGAAAAAACAGTTCTCCAATGCCGCGTTTTTGCATACCTAATACGCTTAAAATGCACTTGCTTGTAAACAAATTCTGTGGCCAATTTAATTATGCTTAATTCGTATTTTTACGGTGAGTATGAGCATAACTTTTATTTGGTTTTTATATTCTCTTTTAAGTCCTACAATTTGCAAGTCCGTATATTTATCAAATATGAAAGAAATTGATTAGAAAAAAAAATTTTTTCAAGGTGCATTACGCCCAAACAATTGTTTCTGTTTTTCTATCAAAGGGATGTTGAGCAACCGAATAACTGTATTATTAATTTTTTTTAAGTCCCCTGTTAACACCGAGAGTCAGAAACTATTTGTTCCTCTTGTTTAACCATTACCATTAAAAAAATAGGGAAACATATTGCTTAGCTGTTTGCTATAAACTGCACTGGATTGGATGAAGGTAGTGTTAAGGTTTTCAAATACAGAAATATTCAATTTTGTGTTTTGAAAGATCACATGAGTAGAATCACACATCACAATACTTACACAAGTATAGAAATTTCTAAATAAACGTATATAAACTTTAAGTTAATATTTTCAATTCAATTTATCATTCCTTTCTAAAACTGTTAATTTGATGATTTCATTGTATAATATTCAAATCAGAGCTTTATGTGCTAAATTTACGCATCGTTAATACATATTTTTAAACAACATTAATATATTTAATATACATTTAAAAGGTTTTGAGATTGGCGAACGTTTCAATGAAATTTCATGAATTCCTAAATGCTTGAAAATAAATACTTGTAAAATTAAATTATTGTAGCGTGTAAAAATATAACAAACTCACGTATTTGGTAAAACGAGTTGATATTACTAAAAGAAAGCAAAACATATGTTATAACATTTCAAGGAGATTTAGCTTTTGTTTACAGTTTAGTAAATATCAATGCTCTAGCATTTCCCAGTGAAAATACATAGAACGAACTTGGTGGTCAAGTGATATGACCTTCCCAACACAGACTACATTTCAGTATCGTCAGAGTTCGAAGGTGGTTTGTTGGCCGCCATTCTACGAATCTATCAAAACCTTGAATTTTGCACGACCGTCTGTACAGGGAGAACGTAGCGGTTTATTAAACAGAATCGGGCCATTCGATGTATCTAATGTGCACTCTTTGAAAACGTTTAACCATTATAAACTATCCCTAAGAAAAATATCAAATAAACAATGTCAAAGGTCACCAGCTTAACATTGCCTTTACTATTTGAATGTTTTCAACATCCCCAAAACCAACAGAAAACCCATGTTTTTACAGGTTATTATAAAACCAATTCAATAAATATAAGCATTTATTCCCGTTATTATTTTTAAAACACTGAAATATCTACGATGTTATTTGATTCATGTCTTCATCGAAGATCTGAGATTAAAATACTGATAAGCAGAGAAAATTAAAGTAATTGTGAGTGATTGATGAAGTTGAATGATCAAATAAAAAACAATGTTTCTTGCTTCATATAATGCTATCGTGTTTAACAGACATGTAATTACATGTGATACCTGTATTTAAACATCCAAACTAATGAAAATTTTCAAAATTAAAATCATCAATAAAACGTTGATTCATCAGCAAGGATTATATTATTAAATACTTTTTTGAGGTTCATGTGCTCCTGTGTGAATAACGTAGTAAACGTGATTCGTTTGATCCAGTTTCTCAGAATAATACAAAACCTGCTAGACACATACACTAAACATAATAGTTGTCAAATAGTTATTTACGACATGAGTATCATAAGATATCTTATTACAATACGACATTGGAGAATTATCAAACAAGACTCTTTAGCCGAAATTGTTAACCAATTAAATATTGTAATATAATGTTACCATTTGAATATCATAGAAAGTAAGACGCAATTTGTCAAAATTCATGTGAACTATACTTTTTCTTTAAATTTTACTTCTTATCCTGCGAAAGATGTGAGACAGTACTTATGTTAACAGTTCTACTGCCATGGGTTTAATTAATTAGTTTGCAGTACGCATATTATTGTTTTTGGTTTTAGAGAAGCATGGATATACAGAGTGTCGGGGAAGGAAACGTCTAGAGTTTGAAAAAAGCTGTTTACACAATTTTAATCATACTTTGTCTAATAAACAACATAAATATTTTGAATGGCTGAGCTGCAATAAACACGCAAATGTTGGTTTGAAAATATGATTTCTACGAAAAACTTTGCATTCTAGAATCATGTAAACAGACCAGAAACATGTAACATGTTTATTATTAACAATATAAATTAATATATTAGTTCAGAAAAAAATTAACCGAGAAATAAAAAAGCAGTCGAACTGTGAAAATTGGGTGCTTCTTTATTTCTAGGTTAATTTTTCTTTCTGATCAAACCCTATTCATTATTTTGTTAATCATAAACAATTTAGATATTAATGAAGTGTTTATATGCTTCTACAACGCAAATAGTTGCCGTGGAGTAACATAAGTATCCAAAACCAACTTGAATGTTTATTGCGGCTTAGCCTGAAATATACGTGTAGTTTATTAGACAAAATAAGCTTAAAATTGTCTTAACAGCTATTTTTCGAAGATTCGACATTTCTTCCCCGAATATGCTGTATATAAAAGGCTTGATTTCTGTTGGTACGCGACGGAATGGCGTTCCGGTTCTTTGGAAATAATTATGAAATTATACTATATATATAAATAGCTATTGCTATTATATTAATAATTAATTCGAGGCGCGTTTCGGGGCCTAAGATTTTAAAAATAAAGGATATATGTATCATAATAACTCTTATGACGACACTGTTCTCAGTTACGTCAAGTTTTAATTTAGAGAATCAAAGTGAATGATCCAAGTTTACTCACTTAAATAAAGTTTTTCTTACTATACATACTATTTAGAATGTGTTTTATGTTCAAAACAAGTGTTGCCTCTACAGCATATATTTTCACGTATTATTCGTAATTGCTATGCAATATTCAATACGGACTATGTGGACCTGCAAAAAAGAAACAAAAAAAAGACCTACTGCAGCAGAAAATATTTTCTACCCGTCGGGATTCGAACTCGGGTCTTTAAAGTTAACTCACCTGACACGGTTCCCCCTCACCACCAGGTACACGACAAGACTACCTCCTTTCCGATGCGAAAAGAAAGTGAAGCATTTGCAGTTTTTTAAAAAAAACAGGGTGTTCAATTTATCTTACTACAAGATCTATTTTTAAAAAGAGATTTCATTAAACAAAAATCTCTAGCGTTCATTTTTTCGGCAATGTTATAAAGATCAGTCGGGGCTAATATTATACAGTAGAAAATTGGGGTTAATGTCTTACACTTTAAGAGTTGTTATTTATTTATGTCCAAAATTAACAAGAAAATGACAAATGATAGGAAATATATTCTATTATAATGACCATATAGCAAACAATCAGAATGTAACAATATTTGGGAGGAAAAAAATCAAAACTAAAATGCCTAATTTTTCCAGTCAAAAACTTTACCGCCGTGATATAAATCTTTTGATGTTACTTCGTTATTTTTTATGACACGATATTTTTGAAAATAGGTTATCATTAAGAAAGAATTAATATTCTTTTCTGCGTTAAAATAATGCAATAATATTAATCGTGTCATGATATATAAAGCCTCAAATTTGTGGGGCTAATATGATACAACTTAAGAGACTAATGTAATACGGGTGTCGGGGCTATTTTTATACACTAAAAATTAACACGCAGACAAGTGGAAGGGATTTTTTTATGTTTAATATTACATCAAAGGCGCTAAAATTCCGATTTGATGTTGATAAACTCTCCAAGTGTTTATCTGAGAAAGAAAGAGCAGGTGACAATTTATATAGATTTCCTCGTTCTCCTCGCTACCCAGTACATGGTGATTCACTTATGATTATCAATTGACGGGAGCTTCTACTGTTTCAGTGCAGTTACTGATTTTTCACTGGAATCACAAGGAATCAGGCCCTACAATAGGAGCTAACACCATCCCTTCAACTCCAGATATCAACTGTTCTCATCCAGTACTTTTGAGATAAAACTGTTGGAAATAGTAGTTTATGCAATTAGTTTATAATGTTAAGCTTTATTGCATGAGTACATGTTTTGAAAACGAGCGACGTTAGGAGCGAGTTTTCAAATTTGTACGAATGCAATAAAGCAACATTATAAACGAGTTGCATACGCTATTTTTTGTATAACAGCATTATAAATTTATGCAAGAATCGAAATTAATTTATGAACTAATTGCAAAAGCAGTTTTACTGTTGGCAACATTGACATTGGTATTATGACGTCACGCATTTTGGACAGCTGATGAGCGATTCTGAAGAGCATGCGAAGAAAGATGGATTCCTTGCCGCAGGAAATTGTTGAACAAGCCACGAAGGCATAACAATGCTTAATACCGGCAAAGTCAAGTGCATTGTACGAAAAAGAGTACAACAAATTTAAAAATTGGATGGAAACAAAGAACGTGAAGATTATATGCGAATCAGTTGTTCTGGCATACATATCGGAGTTAGTAAGTCTCTTACTTTATTGACATACCTAGTCGAGTTTTAGTGATGGTCTAATTTTCTAATTTTTATTACATTGAAGTCAGCAGTATGTAAGGCATCAAGTTTGTGGTGTAGTCACTCGAAATTGAAGGCCATGATCAAAATTAAAGATGGTGTTGATATTTCTGCTTTTAATAAAGTTCAATTGTACATGAAACAAGCGAATGTCGGTTACGAAGCAGAAAAATCTATGGTCTTTTCCCAAGCTGATGTGAACAAATTTTTAGTAGAAGCAGCTGATGAGAAGTATCTCTTGATGAAGGTATTTAAGTTATATTTATTTGAAATATTTGTGAACTATTGGAACACATCTTTTGCTCTCTTTTTTTAGGTTGTTGCGATTTTCGGCATATTTGGAGCTTGTAGACGAGGGGAATTGTATAACATATGCACCGATGATGTCTCTGAAGAAGGTTCTGTTTTAGTTGTCAAAATTAGAGAAACTAAAACTAACAAACACAGAATATTTACCGTTATTTCTGATGAAGGATTCTCTTATATAGATTTGTATAAAAATACATTGCCCTCAGACCTTCTAAAGTCAAACATAATAAACTTTTCTTATTTTATAACAAAGGTAGATGCACTTGTAACCCCATTGGGATTAACACTTTCGGAAAAATTCCTAAACTCATTGCCGAATACCTTCAACTTCCAAATCATGAAAAATATTCCGGACATTCATTCAGGAGAACATCGGCTACTATGTTAGCCGACAGTGGTGCAGACATTACCACCCTTAAGCGTCATGGAGGATGGCGATCATCAAATGTTGCAGAATCTTACATTGAGGAATCAATTCAGAATAAAATAAAGATAGCTAGAAGAATAGTGTCAAATGACGAAAATAACGTAGCAGGTACTTCATCAACTAAAACTTTTAATGTACCTGGTTCTGTTCCTTTATCTTTCAAAAACCTCACAGACTGCTCCATTAATATTAACATCAATAAATAATGTAATTATGTAAACTGATTTATTATATTCAAGAATAAAAATCTTTGGTTATTCTGGTTGTATGGTTACTCCGTGAACTCTTCATGCAATTCCACAGCGTTCGTCAATTTTAAAGGTGAGTTGTGACGCAACTATGACGTGTGTGATGACGCAATCATTCGTGCCGTAAAACCTAATACGTCATCATTTGTGCTGTAAAAGGCCCTTTTATGAACGATTTCTTGCAACAGAAAACCTCGTTTATAATGCTGGTATACAAAAAAAAAATTTAAAAAACAGTAGCCCTCCAAAGGATAATGAAGCGGTTAGACCCAATAGCAGCAATCATTACTAGTGAAGAGTGGATCATTACTAGGAGAGAGTGGAGTGTTTAATTTACATTAATTTAATATCTATTTTTAAAAAGAGATTTAATGAAACAAAAATCTCTAGCGTTAGTATTTGTTTTCGACAATGTTAATAGGCATTTGTTTGCAATTTTCGAAAATTCAGATCGTTCGCCTAAAATTGAACGTACGCCACCTTTAAACATCTTGTGCTTCGAGGAATAGATTTACAGAAAAATTGGAGCTCTTTTTGAGAAAATTATGTAAATATGACGGGGTTTGGTGTAAAGTATCTTCAAAATTAAAAGATTCGTTTCAAATTCGAAGATTCGTAATATTAGCCAGATCGTTCAAGGAATATCCATTTTGGTGAAAATCGTGTTTACTTTAGGCTCTAGAATTACTCACACGAAGACGGATTCACAAAGAGGGTTTTTGGAAAATCACTTTTTCGGGTTCAAAAAACAAGCGTTTTGACAGCCTTGTGTATAGAAAATAAAAGAACAATACCAACAATCCACTTTTTTCGAACTAGGTACTTACAAAACGTGTTTTCTGTGAAAATTTCGACACTTCCTCCTACGGCATTACGTAACTCTTTACACGTGGAGGTAAAACAATTCCAGAGTTACTGGGATTTGAACTCGGATCCCTGTAGTCTGTAGGTCTAGCTCGACCGCACTGAGCTATCACCGGTATTTCTCAAAACGCTGTCCAAGCACACTTATTACGTTAAGAATAGTTACGTGATATTCATTGCACTTAGATTTTTTATTAGAGAAATGTTCTACATGTGTCAAAGATATCAAATTCACAAAAATAATGCAACCGCATAAAACCCACCCAACTACATAGCTCATTTTACTAAGAAATATTTTCAACCAGAAGCCGTCGTCTTTAGAACACTCTGTGGACGTCGTTCCCGGTCTTATCTTTCGGCGACTACGGCCAAGGTTGAATTACGTCACAGATGAAAGTTGCGATAACGCTAGAGCTTAACACGGGCGCTTGCAGACGTTCTGAAGCCAGAATCGCAATAGGGGCATATTTATACGTGATTCTTAAAGACATTAACACACTAAAATAAATAGTGGCGCCTCAAAACACATACTTTATGTGATATTTATAATGGATACTAATGATTATAACTATACAATTAACCGCAAAATTGTTTCTACCCGCAAAAATAATTCGCCGTGGATGAGATTCGATCTTACGTGCCTAAGCTTCTTCAACAGTGCGCTTACCTGCTATGCCACAGAAACTCTTATAACTTTTGTCCCTCACAAAGATGATTTTAAACTGTCATGTATCACAGATTTGACTAAAAAAGAACGTGCGGCGTTTAGATGCTTGTGTTAACTACAGACGGACAGACAAACGCCAACATGAGATCTAAAAATTCATCATCATCATTTCATTCATCAATTCATCAAATCATTCTCTTAAACGTTCTTGAGATTATGGAAAAAAATAATAAAAACCGATGACGCCGCTTTTGAGAACATTTTGAAAATATCTCTGGGGCTTTATGTAAAGTACCTCCCAAAATAAAATATCGGTTTCGAATTAATGGGACCGTGATATCAACAAGATCGATTGGGTATTATCAATTTTGGACAAAATCGGTTGAACAATTTAACCCCTAGCGTTGTTCGCAGACGGAAGACTGATAGACAAACGTTTCGCCGTTATTCAATTTTTCGGTAACAACGATCCACAAAACATGAATTCTGGCTACTAGACGCGTTAAAGGATTTCCCCCTAAATTTAGCAAATAAATTTATTCACTTTTTCGTTACCAGGATGGGACGGTTTTTCTACCGAAAATTCGCCGTATTCTGATGCACAATTACAATACCTTTTCTTCTTACGACAGTAAGTGCGAGAAAGTAAAAATCAATAAAAACATTAAATCCTTTTTTCCACCCCCCATTTCCGTCTTCCTAAAGGCCTAATAAAATAACCTGTCCAACATAAAATGTATTAACCCCTATGTTATTTTTCCTAATTTACCAATCCCCGTCTCAGTACGGGGGAGTGGAGGCAAAACTAGGAGAAGAAAAATCCCACACCACTAACACCTGGCTGTAGAGTCCCAACTGGGATAGGCAGCTGAAGAGAGCATCAACCTCAGAAGCGTCGGCAATAAGCGCAACAATGGATGCTGTGGGCAGCAACAACGGACGCTGCCAACAATGGGCACATATTTGCTTATCAATTCCTGTTAAAATTGTTTTGTTTTTCAGTTAGCATTGCTGTGATTAAATGTTCTTATAAGTCTTGTTTATGGACCACTAATTCGTGTTTCGAATACATAAAATTATTTTGCCCGATCTCAAGATATTCTAAAATCATTCTTAAATATTATATTTTCTTTTAAATGATGACCTTACAAGTACAACCAAACAAATCATAATTAGTCTCTTCATAAATAATTAAGAAATTAAACAGTTATAGATGCCCCGGAAAGCAGTAAGCCCGCTAAAACATTTCATTTTCGCTGCGAACTCTATTTCAAAATCTATTTTGATTTGCTACTTTATTTATTGAAAAAGGTAAAATAATTTGGAAAGTAAATGAATGAATACTATTATAAGTACGTATTACCTAATGCATATCTCCGTATATATATATATATATATATATATATATATATATATATATATATATATATATATATATATATATATATATATATTATATATACTTCTCGACTTTAAACTTGATTACAACATTTTATTGAACGTAGAGATATTCTAACATTAACGTTAAGTAAATAAAGGCCGGTATTACACTGTAAAAGATTTTTGTCAAAGGTGTTTTATAAAAGAAATATGACAGTGTAATAGCCAATTTTTTATAAAATTTCTTGGATAAAATGTAGTCTCCGGCTTCCAAGTTTTATCATATTTGGTAACATGGCGTCCGATATAGGGGTATTGCTTCAACCAAAGTCATAATTGCTGAGTGCGAGTAATTAGAATGTTTATATAATACTGTCCATCAGAACTACAAAAGTAAAACCAAACGAATTAACGTTTGTAGGACACATTTTCCCGGGAAGTGGAAAATATGGTGTTTGGAAAATGCCCAGTTCAGGAAGATAATTTTTTAAAACTTTCCTATCAGAGGACTGAATTTCGAAAGAAGGAAGAACGACAAAGAAAATTGAATGTTTCCTCATCCATCCTCAAATAATTCTTCATTTCGAAGGTCTTTAATTAATGCTTCACAATGTGCGACCCATAACCTCACCATGGCGTTGTTCTAAAGCCTCACCCTCAAACGTTTTCTTATTTACCTTTTACTACATTAGCATTAAACATAGATTAGTTATAATAAAACATAAAGTAACAAAGCACAACTATTTGTGCGTAATTGATTGTAAATCGCGAGCAAACCTACATAAAATTTGGACGAAATGTAATACGCTCATCGAATTTCTTTGTCAAAGTTTTCTCATCAAAGTTCAAAGACTGCCACAAAGTTCTTTATCAAAGATATGTCATATAACTTTTATAGTGTAATACCGGCCAAAGCCGCCGTATGTTATATCTTTCCCATTCATGTCGCCAACAATGAACTTCTCAGAAACACATCTCATATATCCATAGTTGAATATTATAACAACAAAACATCAAATTTTTGTAATAAATGTTCCTTCAAAATTCCGGTATTTTCTGTTTTTCTTTCATGTTATATTTAAATACTATTATTAAGAGAGAAAACGTCATTGAGATAATTTCAATTAAATCAATGCAACTCAAAGAGCAAACGCTCGTGCGATTTGAAGAATAAACGCTAGTTTCTTTCTGTGCTCAGAATTCGTCTTGTATATGAGTTAGGCCACGGGGATACCAAAATTTAAGAAAACGTTCACAGAATACATTTCTCCCTACAGTACATTACTCACAATTTTTAACTGTTTTTGACATTAAATGAAAAATACAGCGTCGTAATAGCGCCTTGTCCGTCCTGACAATCATCAGAATTCAAAAGAAATTCAGAATGACAGCTCGTCAAACGAAGCGGGGAAATTCAAATTTGCTATTTCAAAAATTGTAAAATTATCTAAAGTACTTATATTTTTAAACAATTGTACGTGATCTTTTTTAAAGGACTGATTATTTGAAAGGAATATTTGAAGATCTGTTTTTGATGAACACATTTCATTAAGGAAACAAACTATCTTCTATACTTAAGTTGTAGGAAAACGCCGGAAAAAAAATTGTTTTATTGCATTTTTGGAAAAATTAAATATATGAACGAAAATCATCTCCGGCATCGTCTTATAGCGTCCATTACGCTATCCGGCAATAAAAGTTAACCAGAAAAGTTCATGCCATTTTTTTAATTTTTGAAAATGTTTCAGGGGCTTCTTGTAGAGTACCATCCAAAAATAAAATATTGATTTGAAATTCAGGAGGGCTCGACATCAGTCAGACCGCTTGCGGAATATCAACTTTGGAGAAAATTGCCTGAACAGTTTAGCCGCTAGCATTATTCACAGAGGAAAACACGTTTTACCATTAATCTTTTTTTTTTTGTATTTACTACCCACCAAACCTGGCTTCTGGCTACACCACATGTTAAAGGGATTTTATTCTATATTTATCAACTGAATTTATCCACTTTTTTTGACACCAGGGCCCGGAAATTACAGTTTTTGTGTCGAAAATTAGCCGATTTCCTCCGTAGAATTACGTAACTTTTTACTTTCTCGTATACGCACATACATACGGAGTAATATACGTAGTATAGAGAAAGTTATGTAATGCTCCGCGAAAAAAAAGGCGAATTTTCGGCAGAAAAAATGTATTGCCGGGCCCTGAAAACAAAGGAGTGGATAAATCCAGTTACTAAATTAAGAGAAAAAATCTCTAACACGTGATGTAACCATAAATCCTGTTTTGTGGGTCTTTGATGCCAAAACATCAATTGAAAGCAAAACGTCAGTCTGTCTGCGTCCATCTGTGAACACTACTAGCGCCTAAACAGATCGTACGATCTTTTTCAAATTGAAGAATCCCTTGTCGATGTGATTCTAGTTGAAACTTTGAGATATTAAAAATCATTCTTTAAAATTTGAGGGTACATTACATGAAGCCGTCGGTCATTTTCAAAAGTTTCTCAAAAACGACCCCAATTTTTTTCTATAAATTTCTTCTAAGAATAGAGTAAAATACACCTATAAAGGCGACATACGTCCTATGTCCACTGTAAACTCTGAATTTTCGAAAATTGGAAAAGTTTGAATTTTTTCGGCGTTTTCCTACAACTCTAAAATTGAACACAGATTTTTCTTTCAAATGAAATTTGTTGCCCATAAATAATTCTTTCAATAAGGTCATATAATTTTTTTTGAAAATTACAGACAGACAGACGAACAGACACAAGAACAGACACATCAACAGACACACGAACATACAGGTTTTTCGCCGTCGTTCGATTTTTCTGTATCAACGACCCACAAAACATTGGTTTCTGGCAACACGAGTTAAAGAATTTTTTTCTACATTTCACAACATTAGTTAACCCTTTTTACGTTACCAGGACCCGGCATTAACAGTTTCCCCATAGATTCTCAACAATAATATTCGAATGTTGTTGAAATAATGCCTTTATTATGATTTTCCTATAGATTTGTTAAGAATACAAAGTAAAGAACAGAAGATTCCTTTCTTATTGTATTTCATTTCATATTGTTAATAAATCTCTTTTTAATATTTACTGATTATTTCACCTTTGGAATTGATTGAAAACTTTTGTTGAATAGAAACAATGAAAAACCATTTTTCTTCCTTTCTGGTAACTATGTAGTAAGAAGAAAAGGTATTGTAATCATGCGCCGGGAGACGGGGATTTTTCGACAAAAACCTCTAAATTCCGATCACTGGTCACGACAAAAGTAGATAAATGTTATTCTTGTATATGGTGAATTACTTCAATACGTTTGTAGACAGAATCCATGTTTTGTAAGTCCTGGTTACTAAAAAATCTATTTACGACAAAACGTCTGTTTGTCCGTCTGTAGTTAACACAAGCATCTAAACGCCGCACGTTCTTTTTTAGTCAAATCTGTGATACATGACAGTTTAAAATCATCTTTGTGAGAGACAAAAGTTTTAAGAGTTTCGGTGGTATAGCAGGTAAGCGCGCTGTTGGAGAAGCTTAGGCACATAAGATCGAATCTCATCCACGGCGAATTATTTTTGCGGGTAGAAACAATTTTGCGGTTAATTGTATAGTTATAATCATTCGTATCCATTATAAATATCACAAAGTATGTGTTTTGAGGCGCCACTATTTATTTTAGTGTGTTAATGTCTTTAAGAATCACGTATAAATATGCCCCTATTGCGATTCTGGCTTCAGCACGTCTGCATGCCCGCCCGTGTTGAGCTCTAGCGTTATCGCAACTTTCGTCTGTGACGTAATTCAACCTTGGCCATAGTCGCAGAAAGATAAGACCGGGAACGACTTCCACAGAGGGTTCTAAAGACCACGGCTTCTGGTTGAAAATATTTCTAAGTAAAATGAGCTATGTAGTTGCGTGGGTTTTATGCGGTTGCATTATTTTTGTGAATTTGATATCTTTGACACATGTAGAACATTTCTCTAATAAAAAATCTAAGTGCAATGAATATCACGTAACTATTCTTTTCGTAATAAGTGTGCTTGGACAGCGTGTTGAGAAATACCTGTGATAGCTCAGTGCGGTCGAGCCAGACCTACAGACTACAGGGATCCGAGTTCAAATCCCAGTAACTCTGGAATATTTTTACCTCCACGTGTAAAGAGTTACGTAATGCCGTAGGATGAAGTGTCGAAATTTTCACAGAAAACACGTTTTGTAAGTAGCTAGTTCGAAAAAAGTGGATTGTTGGTATTGTTCTTTTATTTTCTATACACAAGACTGTCAAAACGCTTGTTTTTTGAACCCGAAAAAGTAATTTTCCAAAAAACCTCTTTGTGAATCCGTCTTCGTGTGAGTAATTCTAGAGCCTAAAGTAAACACGATTTTCACCAAAATGGATATTCCTTGAACGATCTGTCTAATATTACGAATCTTCGAATTTGAAACGAATCTTTTAATTTTGAAGGTACTTTACACCAAACCCCATCATATTTACATAATTTTCTCAAAAAGAGCTCCAATTTTCTGTAAATCTATTCCTCGAAGCACAAGATGTTTAAAGGTGGCGTACGTTCAATTTTGGGCGAACGATCTGAATTTTCGAAAATTGCAAACAAATGCCTATTAACATTATCGAAAACAAATACTAACGCTAGAGATTTTTGTTTCATTAAATCTCTTTTTAAAAATAAATATTAAATTAATGTAAATTAAACACTCCTCTCTCTCCTAGTAATGATCCACTCTTCACTAGTAATGATTGCTGCTATTGGGTCTAACCGCTTCATTATTCTTTGGAGTGCTACTGTTTTCTAAATTTTTTTTCCAACAGTTTTATCTCAAAAGTACTGGATGAGAACAGTTGATATCTGGAGTTGAAGGGATGGTGTTAGCTCCTATTGTAGGCCTGGTTCCTTGTGATTCCAGTAAAAAATCAGTAACTGCACTGAAACAGTAGAAGCTCCCGTCAATTGATAATCATAAGTGAATCACCATGTACTGGGTAGGGAGGAGAACGAGGAAATCTATATGAATTGTCGCCTGCTCTTTCTTTCTCAGATAAACACTTGGATAGTTTATCAACATCAAATCGGAATTTTTGCGCCTTTGATGTAATATTAAACCTAAAAAAATCCCTTCCAGTTGTCTGCGTGTTAATTTTTAGTGTATCAAAATAGCCTCGACACCCGTATTACATTAGTCTCTTAAGTGTTATCGTATTAGCCCCACGAACTTGAGGCTGCATATATCATGACACGATTAATATTATTGCATTATTTTAACGCAGAAAAGAATATTTCTTAATGATAACCTATTTTCAAAAATATCGTTTCATAAAAATAACGAAGTAACATCAAAAGATTTATACCACGGTGTTAAAGTTTTTGACTGGAAAAATTAGGCATTTTAGTTTTGATTTTTTTCCTCCCAAATATTGTTACATTCTGAGTGTTTGCTATATGGTCATATAGAATATATTTCCTATCATTTGTCATTTTCTTGTTAATTTTGGACATAAATAAATAACAACTCTTAAAGTGTAATACATTAACCCCAATTTTCTACTGTATAATATTAGCCCCGATTGATCTTTATAACATTCTCGAAAAACAATATGAGTGCTAGAGATTTTTGTTTAATGAAATCTCTTTTTAAAAATAGATCTTGTATTAAGATAAATTGAACACCCTGTTTTTTTTAAACTGCAAATGCTTCACTTTCTTTTCGCATCGGAAAGGAGTAGTCTTGTAGGTAGTCTCGTCGTGTACCTGGTGGTGAGTGGGAACCGTGTCAAGTGAGTTAACTTTAAAGACCCGAGTTCGAATCCCGACGAGTAGAAAATATTTTCTGCTGCAGTAGGTCATTTTTTTTTGTTTCTTTTTTTCAGGTTCACATAGTCCATATTGAATATTGCATAGCAATTACGAATAATACGTGAAGATATATGCTGTTGATGCAACACTTGTTTTGAACATAAAACACTTTATAAATAGTATGTATAGTAAGATAAACTTTATTTAGGTGAGTAAACTTACACCATTCACTTTGATTCTCTAAATTAAAACTTAACGTAACCGAGAAAAGTGTCGTCATAAGAGTTCTTATGATACATATATCCTTTATTTTTAAAATCTTAGGCCCCGAAACTCGCCTCAAATTGATTATTAATATAATAGCAATAGCTATTTATAGATATTATAATTTCATAATTATTTCCAAAGAACCGGAACGCCGTTCCGTCGCGTACCAACAGAAATCAAGCCTTTTATATACAGGATATTCGGGGAAGAAATGTCGAATCTTCCAAAAATAGCTGTTAAGATAATTTTAAGCTTATTTTGTCTAATAAACTACACGGATATTCCAAATGGCTAAGCCGCAATAAACTTCAAAAGTTTGTTTGGATATATGTTTTCTAGGCAACTATTTGCGTTTTAGAAGCATATAAACACTTCATTAATATCTAAATTGTCTATGATTAACAAAATAAATGAATACATTTGATCAGAAAGAAAAATTAACCTAGAAATAAAAAAGCACCCAATTTTCACAGTTCGACTGCTTTTTTATTTCTCGGTTAATTTTTTTTCTGAACTAATATATTAATTTATATTGTTAATAATAAACATATTACATGTTTCTGGTTTGTTTACATGATTCTAGAATGCAAAGTTTTGCGTAGAAATCATATTTTCAAACCAAAATTTGCGTGTTTATTGCAGCTCAGCCATTCAAAATATCTATGTAGTTTATTAGACAAAGTATGATTAAAATTGTTTAAACAGCTTTTTCAAACTTTCGACGTTTCGTTCCCCGATACTCTGTATATCCATGCTTCTTTAAAACCAAAAACAATAATTTGCGTACTGAAAACTAATTAATTAAACCCATGGCAGTATAACTGTTAACATAAGTACTGTCACACATCTTTCGCAGGATAAGGAGTAAAATTTAAAGAAATATTATAGTTCACATGAATTTTGACAAATTGCGTCTTACTTTCTATGATATTCAAATGGTAACATTATATTACAGTATTCAATTGGTTAACAATTTCGTCTAAAGAGTCTTGTTTGATAATTCTCCAATTTCGTATTGTAATAAGATATCTTATGATACTCATGTCGTAAATAACTATTTGACAACTATTATGTTTAGTGTATGTGTCTAGCAGGTTTTGTATTATTCTGAGAAACTGGATCATACAAATCACGTTTACTACGTTAATCACACAGGACAACATGAATCTCAAAAAAGTATTTAATAGTATAATCCTTGCTGATGAATCAACGTTTTATTGATGATTTTAATTTTGAAAATTTTCATTAGTTTGGATGTTTAAATATAGGTATCACATGTAATTACATGCCTGTTAAACACGATAGCATTATATGAAGCAAGAAACATTGTTTTTCATTTGATCATTCAACTTCATCAATCACTCAAAATTACTTTAATTTTGTCTGCTTATCAGTTTTTTAATCTCAGATCTTCGATGAAGACATGAATCAAATAACATCGTAGATATTTGAGTGTTTTAAAAATAATAACGTGAATAAATGCTTAGATTTATTGAATTGGTTTTATAATAACCTGTAAAAACATGGGTTTTCTGTTGGTTTTGGGGATGTTGAAAACATTCAAATAGTAAAGGCAATGTTAAGCTGGTGACCTTTAACATTGTTTATTTGATATTTTTCTTAGGACTAGTTTATAATGGTTAAACGTTTTCAAAGAGTGCACCTTAGATACCTCGAATGGCCCGTTTCCGTTTAATAAACCGCTACGTTCTCCCTGTACAGATGGTCGTGCAAAATTCAAGGTTTTGATAGATTCGTAGAATGGCGGCCAACAAACCGCCTTCGAACTCTGACGATACTGAAATGTAGTCTGTGTTGGGAAGGTCATATCACTTGACCACCAAGTTCGTTCTATGTATTTTCACTGGGAAATGCTAGTGCATTGATATTTACTAAACTGTAAACAAACGCTAAGTCTCTTTGAATTGTCATAACATCTGTTTTGCTTTCTTTTAGTAATATCAACTCGTTTTACCAAATACGTGAGTTTGTTATATTTTTACACGCTACAATAATTTAATTTTACAAGTATTTATTTTCAAGCATTTAGGAATTTATGAAATTTCATTGAAACGTTCGCCAATCTAAAAACCTTTTAAATGTATATTAAATATATTAATGTTGTTTAAAAATATGTATTAACAATGCGTAAATTTAGCACATAAAGCTCTGATTTGAATATTTTACAATGAAATCATCAAATTAACAGTTTTAGAAAGGAATGATAAATTGAATTGAAAATATTAACTTAAAGTTTATATACGTTTATTTAGAAATTTCAATACTTGTGTAAATATTGTGATGTGTGGTTCTACTCATGAGATCTTTCAAAACACAAAATTGAATATTTCTGTATTTGAAAACCTTAACACTACATTCATCCAATCCAGTGCAGTTTATAGCAAACAGCTAAGCAATATGTTTCCCTATTTTTTAATGGTAATTGTTGAACAAGAGGAACAAATAGTTTCTGACTCTCGGTGTTAACAGGGGACTTAAAAAAAATTAATAATACAGTTATTCGGTTGCTCAACATCCCTTTGACAGAAAAACAGAAACAATTGTTTGGGCGTAATGCACCTTGAAAAATATATTTTTTTTATCAATTTCTTTCCTATTTGATAAATATATCGACTTGCAAATTGCAGGACTTAAAAGAGAATATAAAAACCAAATAAAAGTTATGCTCATACTCGCCGTAAAAATACGAATTTAGCATAATTAAATTGGCCACAGAATTTGTTTACAAGTAAGTGCATTTTAAGCGTATGTGGCAGGCAAACGCGCGGCATTGGAGAACTGTTTTTTTCAGTATGCCCATCCCACGCTAATCTGCTAGCGTGGATGAATTAAGCGCAAACAAATGGGGTCTACTAAGATGTTAATTTCTTATAAACAATTACATATATCTCGAGAACGAGGTGTAATAGCACCGAACGGATTCCGGAATTTTGCATCACATTTAAACGCCATTCAGATTAGACAATAAAAAAATTTGCAACAATTGCAAATTTATAAACAATTTCCTAATTTTGCAAATCTAAGGGGGGAGAGTCTCCCGATGTCCCAGAACCAGAAACAGCGTATTAACAATTTTGCAACAATTTATAATTTTATAAACAAATTCGAAATATGCGTTAGAACGGCCGGGAAGGCTCCGCAAATTGTGCCTGAAATGAATATCTCAAAATATCCGTTTGTAAGGAGTTACAAATCGATTACTAAAAGTTAGAATAATTGTTGCTAAAATGATAAATATTTACTGGTCTATAGACAATCATTCTGGACGGAAAACCCCGCTTAGAAATAGTTTTTTCGTCATGGCGTACGCGCAGGCAAACAATCTCCTTCGGCAGGGAAATATGACGATATTTCCGTCTCGTACGTAAACGAACTAGCCCCCTCCCCCTGAAACAGCGTTCTTTCTGCCCCTTGGGATGTTGCACCAATCACAGACAACTGTGGTTCTACCTGCTAGCGATTGGTCAACGCGTCCCTCCCCCTGCCCTCCCCCAGGCCGAGGGGTGTCCAAGTTTGTTGGCGCGGTGTGGAAGATAGAATTTTGAACGACATTTTTTCTGAGGGAGAGGGTACATTTCAAGGCTATCACATCGGGATTTAAGATCAATCTTTGCACTCACGAAAGCGATTAGAGATCAGCTGACGGGCGAGCAAAAAATATACGAGATGAGAAACTGACTTCTCGTAAAACAATAATTTTGATTGGAAACAATTTTGTTTGTTGGCTGAGAGATACATTTAACTAAAAGTGACATCTAAAATAATTTTCACTTCCTCGGTTAATTCAAATTAATTTGCTATTATTCATAGATCTGAACTCAATGTATTTTTCTAGACTTGTATATGCTTTATATGTTATTTCAAAATTTGTAATAAAATGTAAACCATGTTGCGATCACATTATAAACGGTATTTATTTAAAAGAAGACATTTTAATGAAATGCCAAATATCACCCATATGGAGGTGTTATTAAAGAATACAAATAAACTGATGCTCCTCAAGGCGAGTTATCATCAATCCTCAGAGTGAATCGGGGCAACCAACACCGCTGTTTTGTTTTGAATAAAAGAACAGCTGGGTATTCTAGATAGGGAGAATAATAAGTATTATTCCCTGTTTTCCATTCTGATCAACGTTTCTGCAAAAACATTGTTTGCAAACCAAATTCTGACAAAACATTCCACGAAGCCCACCGACATAAAACTCTGAAAAAGGATGAGCAGTTGTGTTTTGAGAATCAAAAATCTCAAAGGAAAATATCAGACTATGAAAAGAACAAACGAATCGTGGAGAATTAATAATTATACGAATTATGAAATTAAAATACAAGTGTATTCTTGTGACGAAAAACACTCTAGTTGATGGTTTTATAGAGAATAATTCATCAATCTAAAAAAGGTATTTTCTTCTTGTATTACAAGGAATATATTTCTTGAATCATTTCACTTACAACTCTCATTTATAAAGGTAGTGAATATCAGTGGTTTGTGAAACTAAATTTGACATTATTAGGACTTATTCTAAAAAAGACAAAATATAGTATAAAAATTGAAATATCCTTAACATAAAAATGAGTAAGAATATGCTGTAACCACTAAATGCATCTTTCGTTGCAATAGTGCAATATATCAAAAACTAAAAAAATCAGGTATTGAGATAAGTGAATGTGATGTTCACTTTGTATTCAAATGCATCATTCTTATAATAACACTTCTAACATTTGTAGTTGTGTTTGTAATACTGTACTGTAAGATATGCTGCTGTTGCTGCTATAAAGTAGACGAATCTGCAATTCTGAAGCGTGCACTAACTCAAAATTTGTATTTCTTGAATTGTGCTACTAATGCAGCACACCAGCGATATACGAGTATTTGGTTCTTAAAAACCATGCAGCCGTCATTTCCCGCACTCTATTTCTTTCTTTGATTATGTTACTGTAGATGATTTATCTCCCCACATACTGATCCTCCCTCTCATTAATAAGGAGCCAAACCTCCACGTACCTCCCGCATTCTCACCGGAATGCGATCCGCGCCTTGTGGTCTACTTTCCACACGTGACGTCACTCTCGCCAACATATGGAGGACTGTGCTCCCCTGCGGCCTCTTTCGGGTGTCGGGTGCCTGCGTCGATTTCTCATCCTTCGGCGATGACAATGCTTAATTTTAACATGGGATTCCACCAGTTATATATTTTTCCTGCTATTTTTCCACGGCCCGCCTCCCGCGTGCTAAGCCGCTAATTCAACGTCTGGCCACGCGCCAAGCGGCAGGGAGCCGATATATTATTTACCGTCGGCGGAGGCACGTCTTTCTCCCGGCCCGATCTTCCTTGCTTGCGAGGTGCGGTGACTTGTGGCGCCTCCAGCGAGTATTTACAAAACCTGGCCCTTTGCGGAATGTTTGACGCCGAGACGAGCTACTTTGAAACTAAGCTTCCGAGAGCCGATTATCCGAGCAAGCGAACGTCCGGGCTGATAAAGCATTCCTTTGTCGTGGCTCCAACGACGTCTATCTAATAAAGACAGAACTGCCAAAGGGTGAAATAAATTACTGGTGCAGTTGTAGATGAAAGACAGTCGAGGTAATGTGGTGAAGACTAAAATTAGAATTCGCGTCCAGACGAACTGTTCTACAGAATGAAAACTGAGACTTCAACCAAAACTTGTCAGGAAGCCGTGCGTTCTGTACTTCAAAGGAAGAATTATACATGGAATTAGTGTTGGTGCAATACACTTCAAGAACGCTAGTGAACTTGTTTTGTGAGTTTTTACGAAAAACAGTTATTTATTGCCAATTTTGCTAAGAACTCGTTAAAACACATAACGTATTAAATAGATGAAAGATGAAATGGTTATGATGTGATAAAACATTTTTTATGCAAATTCACAAAAACTACCGTTCGTAAAAATATCTGATTGTGTTTAATGATCTATAAATCTGTTCACAATAACTCTTCTCTTGCCACTTCTGGGTAAAAGCAATTATCTTTCACGGGCGACAGTAAATGAAAGAACAGTGACTATAGAAAGTACTGAAGGCGAATGACGAAAATACTACCAATCTGGTGTTGATAAATACAACCTTATCCTAGGTGCGTGAAGATATCGCATTCTTCAGACATTACTTTTACGCAGGTTTTATTATCTCATCTCTAGTATTATGGTTCAATAGAATGAGACCACAAAAGGCCTTTCGAAAAGATAACAATCAAAACCCAAACTCATAAATGAAGACATCATTTGACTCACGTTCCAAGATAACACACAGTAGAACATATTTACACCAAATACCTTCTATTTCTTTATAGAATAAAACGCAAACTTACAGCTATTGTTACATCGTGTAAACTCCTCTCATTTTCTTTTCTCAGCCACTCGTGTACACTGTTTTCCTTCCCATCCATCCAAAATCTCCCGCTCTCCTTTGTCTTCCCTCTTTGCCTTTTATTACCCAGCAAGTAAAATTTGAAGACTTGCCACTGCGTCCACCATTGCTACCAGCCGCTCGCGCCGTAATTTCCCTCCAAAGAATCCCCGATGGGTTCACGCACTCGCTTCTCCGCGGACGCGAGCCGCTGGGCGATTCCGGGGCGTTCGTAAATCGTCTCAGTCGAAAGTAAATGAAAACGCTCTAGGCGCGGCCGGGGCTTCATTTGCTTCAGGAATTCGAGCAATCCGGACAACCGCTGGGTGGGCGCGCCTGGCTCGTGGCGTGGACCGGGCGCAGGGGCGGGGCAGGGGGCGGGGGGCGGGGCCAGGGGCGGGGCCGGGGGCGGGGCCGGGCGCAGGGGCGGGGGTCGGGCGCAGGGGCGGGGACCGGACGCAGGGGCGGGGCCGGGGACGAGGCAGGGGGCGGGGGGCGGAGCAGGGGGCGAGAGGCAGGGCAGAGGGCGGGGGGGGGCATGGTAGGGGGCGGGGGGCGGGGGGCGGGGCAGGGGGCGGGGGGCGGTCTTCTTTATTAATTTTCGTAGAGCCCTCGTACAAGTGCAGATTCCACTTGAATATCGTTACGAGGGTCAGAAATTCGAGGCAGAGCCGACGGTGGGAGAAGAATCCGGCGAAGGGAATTCACTTTTCGTCAGTCCAGATATTGTTCTCGCATTCAGTCCGTGAACAAGAATGTTGTATTAACACGTTTTATATTTCTGCGTTCTCTCTAACGGCTAATTGATTTAGAATACTATAAATTTTGCCTTTATTATTTCATTGACCCCGGTGCATAAGCTGATAAGTCATAAAAACTTAATTTTACGAGGGAGCAAAAACTACTTTAAACTAATGCTATAAATAATGGATTAATGATATTCAAACAAAACCTACATAAAAATAGTTTTGTTTGAATATCGCTTTCGTATGAATATTATTAATCCCTAATTTAATTCATTTAAACGTTGTTTTCTGCTCTCCTGTAAAATTAAGTGTTTATGACTTAACATCTTATTCACCGGGATCAAAGATTTAGGGAGTACTTGAGGGAAAGCACACACCTGCTATTCATTTTGAAACTAGCGAGCAGATAAATGATTATGAAAAACGTTTAGTATTTGAAGAAAACATTTTAAAACTCTTATTTTACTTTTAACTAAATGAAAGAAGTATAGCAAGTCAATTTCCGTAAATTACAGATCCATGTCGCTCAAAACGGTTACAGTAGATAATACAAGGGTAATACCATTTCACGAGAGGGTACATGCGAGACCATAAACGCTCTTCGTAGTATTTTATTTCCCAGGAATATTGAGATTGCGCGAAAGAAAACTTAAAAGTGCCATAAAATTTACTGAGTTGCTTTCCGACATAAAACGCTGAGTCTGCGGAATGCGTTCGCCCTGACGCAAAGGCAATGTGGTCACGTGGCATGCGAAGAAACTGCCAGCGCGGAGCTCGAATCTAAAATAGTGTCGCTTTCCTCGTGGAATCCCCGGCTCCAGGTTTTGCTCATTTCCTTGCTTTCCTTTATTCTCGTTTTCCCCTTATTTAGGTTATCTGATTCCGTGTTCTGCTTCTGCTTTTGTTTTCCTTATTGAGCTCGGTGCTATTTGTATTTTGCGTCGTCCTTTTCCTTCATTTACTTTTTGCCAATTCATTTCTTTTTCTATTTAGAATTAAATACGAATATATTTTCTTGCAAGTCGATATACTTTGTCATTTGTATACTTAGCGACTCACTATTTCAATTTATATTGTATGTTGTTGACTTACCAGTCTACTTTGTACATTTTGCGACACACCTACATTTAGATTGAATTTTAAAGATATTTTTTCATTTGCTTAACCCGATAAAAAAGCTAGCATTCTAAGAATTTCTCATTTGGAAATTCATTTGTCTTTAATATACGAAAATCAAATAAAATAATTAAACAAAAAGTTTATAAATAGAGATGGGTCATTATATAAACATTTTTAAAAACGTTTTTAGCTTTTTAAGTGCATGTTATACAAACATTCTGTGAAAATTGTGTATCTGATGTTTATAGCTGTGAATTGTTGACGTATGTTTACACAATTCTTTTATAAGGGAATATGTAAGAAGAGTGAACTCCGAGAAACGCTTAGAAAGAAGGAACGGAGTGGTTTTCTGAAGTGCGGCGCGTCTTCTATCTGTGTCTGCATCCGCCGAGGACACTTCCCGCGCCGCCCGAGGCTCTCCAGGCGCCGTCCTGCGCGCCCCTCGCGGCGATTGTTCGCGGTCGCCTCCGCATAAAGAAGCGGGCGATACGGCCACGCTCGGACGGAGTGGGCGGGGGGCGGGGGCTGGGGGAGTCGCTTTCGGCGCCTTTCAGGAAGCGCTCCTGCCCGCCCCTTCCTGCCCATTCCCGCCCATTCCCAACCCCCGCCCCGCCCCACCCTGCCCTGCCCAGCCCCGCCCCGCCCCGCCTCGCCCCGCCCCACCCCGCCCCGTCCCGCCCCGCCCCGTCCCGCCCCACCCCACCCGTCCCGCCCCACCCCACCCCGCTTCGCCCCGCCCCGCCCCGCCCCCGCCCTTACCCCACCCCTTCCCCGCCTCACCCCGCCCCGCTTCTCCCCACCCATCCCAGCTCTGTCCTGCCCCAGCCCGCTCCGCCCCGCCCGGCCCAGCCCGGCCGGCCCGGCCCTTCCCCGCCCCTTCCGTCCCACCCGCCCCGCTTTGCCCCGTTCCAACCCGATTCGCCCCGCCCCTTCCCGTCTCACCCCGCCCCGCCACGCCCCACCCATCCCAACCCTGTCCTGCCCAGCACCGCCCTGCTCCGCCACACTTCTCCTCTCCTCACCCCTCCCCGTCCCGCCCTGCCGCTACCGCACGAGTGCACCTTCAGATAACGCCCGCGCTCGCCGCCCACCCCGCAGCGTTTTTCACGCCCCCGAGATTCCGCACTCGGAAATGCGCCGGAGGAGACCGCGTTCGATGCGAGCAGCCGCCGCTCGCACTTGGCGCTCGCGCGGGGGCAGGGGGAGCCCCGTGAAATGGCACACACTCCATGCAAATCACTGCAAATGGAGGGGGGACTTTTCTAGAAAATTCAATAGATAGAAACAGCTTTGGAAACTTTTCTTCTATACGAGATTGGAATTTTAAAATTAGATATATCTGCGTATTTTGTAAGTCTTTTTTCGAAAGTAAAATTTACTGAAACAAAGACAGGAAATATACTGAAAGCTTTGTCGGTGCAATTGGGTATCCAATTACATTCAATGTAATCCAAGCAGTTGAAAATAATGTCTAGAAAATATCATTCAAGGAACTATACGAATGATTCTAAGACTACATAAACGATGTTTAGGCGTGCGGGTTCCAGGTAGAAGAATCAGTTGAAGATGGTCGCATTCAAAAAATCTTTTTGCAGTAACACATCCTCGGGATGCGAATACAAAGTTTTCTTTTAATAATAAAAGTAAACAAATTTGAAATATTTCACCTATTCACCTTCATTTACAGTTTTTGTGCATTTTGTTAGTCTTAAAGATCTAATGATCGATGAATACCGGTCCTTACGAAATGTTAATTTAAGACAAATTCATATTCGTTATTCATACTTTGTTTATTCGTCTTACCGAAATGTCAATGCACATACAAGTTATGTCCAACCACCAGAGTTATTTAAATTTTAATACTTTTTGTTCTGCAGACTACTCATGAACTTGCCATCCTTTTCAATACATTTTTTTTATATTTTCACTTTCCAACTCCTTCGAAAATGGAAAAAGCAAGCGGTATGTAAATTCACTTACTCTCATTATTTCCGTAGATTCATTCGTTTTCGGGGTACGCGGGAGGAAACCCTGAGCACGATTTTTCCTGAAGATGAGCAAGTTATGATTGATGTATTGTTATATCCCATTAAATCGATTTGAAATAAATGAAAAAATAATCTCGTTTGGAAAATAAAACGAGAAAAATGTTATTGTATGAATAACATATTCATACAATAAAATATACTCCATATTTATTTTCAATTCCAAGCGGTGTTTCGTCGAATTCTTTTGTTTTCTTTACGCGAAAAACCTTGGCGAGGCGACCATTTATTGTAAATGGGGATTAAGTGAGTGACCGTTATCTTGCTTGTTAGGAAAAACAGAACAGTACTTAAACAGTACTAACAGTACTAACTTTTATTTACTTTATCTCTTGGAGATGCCGATGCTCGGCCCGCAAACTTAGATTTACTACTATGGTTCTTGGTTGATTTTTTATGGAGCGATCGGGATTTAATAGTCATGTTGCTTTTCCCTACCACTCATTCACATATTCATATTTATGATAATCTATTCTCTACTCCCATTGTATAATGCTGCAATTTGATGCCTGCAACCCGTTGCATAATAATACTCATTACGATATAGATTTCATTATGATACAGGTTCTTGACTAATCACAGAGAAGCTTAGAAACTAAGTATTTATATTTCATTAATCATTGAGAATCGTTCTAGTAAATGTTTTGTTCGATTGCGTACATTTAAATTGCATTTAATATTAAATATGTTAATTTCTTTTGTTAACAGTAATTTTTACGTAGAATATTATTTAAAATAAATTGGATGAAATTTTACTTTGATCCTATTTGACTAGCGCTGTGGTAGTAGCATTTGACTGACGTTAATATCAGAACGCAAGTTCTTCTGTGTTATATGTTGCTGCCTTGTGTTTGTCCTTAAAAAACAGCCAATTCTTTAGTATGAAATGTCTAGCAAATCAGAGGAGTTGGCACCTCCAGAAATAAGAGAAAAAGCGAAAATGGTGACCTCGGAATTATTGTAAGAGCAACTTTTATACTTTATCGCACTGGTAAACCAAAGTCACCTACGGCAGGTAGGGTAGCTGTCCGCTAGGTGGCCTTGGCTGAATCCTGCACGTCAACTGCCACGAAAGGATTCAATGTAAAAGTTTAACTTATAAAAGGGGTAGGAAAAGTACCGTATGAAACTCCATGTAATGGATATAAATACACTCATGTGAAGTTTACGATACAAGCGAGGTACGAGCGACTATTATAAACTTCACACGAGTGTATTAATACCCATCATTCCATCATGGTTTCATAATGAACTATTTTATAGCATAGGAATGCGCGTCGCATGGCCTCATCCCAGTTTCATCGGGGCCCCGCCCCCCTGCGCACGGCTGCTCTCGCGAGGCCCCCTTGCGGAGTGCTCACGTCTTGCTTCGCGCGGCCTCGTCCCCGCCTGGGCCTGCGCCTCGCTCTGCTGCCCCGGGGCCCCGCCCCTCCCGCGCCCCTGCCCGGAATATGACGCCCTCGGGGTTTGTACGCCCGCTGTAATTGAAACGGCGCGGGGCGACGCTCGCCGCTAACTGCGTGGTTTGCCCCCCTCCCCGCCCCCTCTCATGCCCTCGCAGTCGCCTCGCCGCGACGCGCCGTCTCGGCGCCCCAAAACAGGAATTCTTGCGCTCGTTTTCCGTTCGCACCGTACCCCAGCGGTGGCCTCCGCGAACCAATTTTCTCCGCTGGGTAGAAGCATGGTAGGTGAGGAGCCGTGAAGGGTGTTGCGCTGGGAATTCATACCCTAAATTTGGAGACTTTTCATTAAGGACTTCTTAGCCGTTCTTGGTAATATTACGATTTTAATTTTTCAGTTCCGGGTTAGTTCCGCTTGTACCGTATTACCCCCTATTCATATCCTTTCCTGCTGACGTTGGTGGCTCCACAACTATCCATTAGATTGCGTTCAGGGTCAAGTTAAGAATGTCCAACGAAATAAAGCGCCTGACGTTTTAGTTGAACAATTAGTAATCGCATTTTGTGAAGAATGTTTGACTATTTTTAGTACTTTGTTTATTAAATGACATTTATGTGATGATAGAGTAATTTAAAAAACGATTTTTCAGTACGAACAATGAAGACCAATGAAAATATGAATAATTCATTCTAAATGACGTCAAAATACACAACCAAATACCACGTGCTCGATTTACTAGTGGATTAGGTTGGACTGGTTTGGATTTGTGGTTCGTGATCGTGCCGCTCTTAGATTTTAGTGACCTCCGGGAACAACCCAGATTATCATTCTCTTCGTTATACTGCACCCTCCCATGTTGCGTGATTCTGATGCTTTTGTCCTGAGAAGATCCATCATCTCCTTGTCTGTTGGACGAAGCTCATGAACCCATTTTCTACATTCACAGTCTGGTATTTATTATACCCAAGTACCCCAAGGCCACCTCGGATATAAGGTCTACTTTGGGGGAGGGTACCCTCGATATTGGCAGGAAAGCAAGCGGTTGCTGACGACTGGGTCCAACCTGCCACAGGTACACGTCTGGCTGAGGAAGAATTGGAAGCCGTAGCTATTGCGAAGCGAGTCCTTGGACGCCCCTGCCTCGAACCCCAGCACCACCAGGCGCCCAAGACGGGGGAAAGAGAAGTGAAATCTGACCCGTGATGTATGGGAGAGCCACACTACATCCCAAATCATAAGCAACGATCCATACCCAGGCGGGAATCGATATCGCGAACCACAACCCTCCTTGACACCCGCATTCCCATCGGGGGAGGAGGTAAACGACGAACCCATGCGTAGTTTTTCGTGTTTATGTTTTCAGGTATTGAGTTAAAGTTTCACAATTAAGAACGTTCATTGTTAGAACCTTTCTCAATTCGATGCGGTAGTCTCGACTTTCAACGCTTATCAGATGTTTACAAAACAATTCGAAATCGACGTCGAGTCTGTGTTTGAATGTTGGAAATTCCGGTGTTTTCTTACAGCCAGACCTGGCCAGAAACGAGTTGCAATCTCATTTTAGTATCTGGCGATATGGATAACTGTTGTGCGATTGTAGCAACATTGTGAATATTGTATTAGTTCAAGAAATAAACGTGGCCATCTGCGGCGCCGCGGGAAGGTCAGAAAATGATCAAAATATATACGAGCTTCTCTTAGCACAGAAATTGAAAATATTTTATCACAAAATTACAGAAAATGATTGCAAAGTAAAACTTAATACGTAGATTATTATTTTTCTTAAATGGAGAAAAACTCCTTCACTTATATTGCAATTTATTCTGGGAGCACCTCACATTGATGTCCCTCGCATACCGCCATTGCACTTGTATGCAACAGTTAACAGTCTCTGCCATCGGATTCGGCACAATTTACTAGTGACCACTACCAACATAATCACATAATTATAAGCTCTAATTTTATACTTATTATATGTAATTTAAGTTATCAAAACACGCATCTATTGCGTAATATCAACTTAGCACAGTAAACGTAACTCAGTTAAAAGTATAGACATTAAAGTTTTAATGTAATTTCTTTTGAAATTTTTAGCCTGATAGGGAAACCAATTTCTGCAACAGTTGCAAATCATGATGAGACCCGTAAAATAAAGTGTATGTGATTGTCTGTCTATAAAATTATTTGGAGTCGCCGCACTTTAAAGAGTATCTTAAAAATATTCGAAAAAGACTGGATGATTACAATTTTTTAAGGACAGTAAAATCTTCTTAATGGTTTTTAAAAAAATGTTTAATTATTTTTCAGATTACAAATAGAAGATCATATTACATTCTTCATAGTATTGTTAGATTTTTATCACCGAAGTTTTGGATTGTCATATATTCATTTTGACTGCAATTGTGGAATGTGTCTGCTGACAATAAACTGTTCTAACGTATACAGAAAACACTTCAAACATTCAAACTCTGAGATTATGAGCATTACGGAAACATGAAGTGCCGTATGCAAAATTAGCTTCCGAAAGAAATAATAAAGACGATTATTGAGAATCTACATCACTATCTTGGTACTACAGTTATTTTATCGCTAGAAACTAAATAATAAACGAAACAGCTGCTGTTGTGAGTGAACATTGGCTATGCAGTTTATGCATGTTTTAGTTCTCGTTTTCAAGTATATCTAAATAACTTGAAAAATTGGAGATAACACATTTCCATTACTTTTTTCCTCCAAATCTAAAATTCTTGTTACCTTTATGAACTGTTTAAAAGTTTTAAATTTTCCTCCCCTAGTACTGAGCAAAGAGAACGTATATGTAAATATGTTTTGGGAGTAAAATTGAATTTTAGTCATGGAAATTCATCAATTTTTCTTAATTGCTTGTTAAATACAAATTATTTAATAATCTATCAAGTATTAAATTCGAAATATACAAAATGGTTTTGAAATTCACTTAAAACTTCTGTGCAGAAAATATTTCTTAATTCATTAATCAGTATTCGTGTAAAAGTTGTTTTAAAAACTTCTATACGTTATAATATGTTCCAAATATGTTTCGCCTCAATCGTCCGTAATAAATAACTTCTAAAACAAACTACGTAACGCACAACGTACTTTTCACTATTATTTGAGCTCGTGTTCATCCATAAGTCCCTGACTATTAAATAGCTTCCTTTCGAAAACCATTAATGAGAGAAAACAACAGACATATGTATTAGGTGTTTATTAGACATGATGCAAATAGCAACCTCAGACACGTTATATATTTGATTGTAGGTGCGAATCGATGGCAATGGTTGGCCCATCAACTTGGAATATCTTGCGAAGAGGCTTTCGGCCTTAAAGGGGTAGCCAGGAAGAGCAAAGGGATGAAGGGCTGGGGGTGGAGGGGTTAGCTGAGTCGAGAGCAGGTGAAGGGATTTCGGAGAGTTTGGCTGTGGCGAAGCTCATCCACTGACTCCAGCAGTAGTGGCAGGTAGACAGGCAGAGAGCGAGCAGCGGGCATCTTGTAGGCTCTGGACAACAGGCCCTCAACGCAGGACTATCTCCAGCAGTGGCAGCACAATTTATGCGAACAGGAATACGGTCCATTCGCTTGTAGACAGAAACCCAAAACTTAGAAAGGCATTCGTTAAGTCAATGACTACACTTTCAGAAATGTCGGCATTACGTTTAAGGTGAAGTACATGAAAGTAAATATCATGTACGGAAATTAATTTAATGTACTCGTACAATAATTTCATGAAATACATTTACATTAAATTTAGTGTATGTGTACAATTAAATTTAATGTACACAAGTAAGTTAACAGTCGTACATTAAATCTACCTTAAATTTAATACGTAAATTAAAATCAATGTACTTGTACATTAATCTCCCTTTAATATACAACGTACAATAAAATTCATGTACAGTCGTGCATTAAATCTACATGAAATTTAATGCAATTTCTGACAGTGTACCTTAATGTGTACGAATATGTGATGTAAATCAAATGACGTACTGCGCTTAGCACTGATATATTGTTCCATGTCTTCTTCAGGTAGGTTCCTTTAGTACACTCACGTAGGACGCTAGTTTTCGGCGCGTCAGGGCCCGGCGTAGAATGACGTCAGTCGGCAGCTTCAATGCGCCATGTTGTCAAATGGAGGCGCATACAAAGAACGCCCACCGAGAGTTCTCGGCGCTCACTCACCAGCGCCTGCCACCTGCCGGAGCTCTTGGCAGTTTCGGCGCGCTGTCTGCGCACTTCGGTTCTCGGTCGATTGATTCATTGATTGATTTTTTCATGTTACCGGGCGCGACAACTGCTTTGGTCACTAGTCCCATAAGTGTAGTGCATTTTTTCTCGGAAGATGGTGGTGATTTTTCCCCGCTGGATGGCGAGATCCGGCGCCGATCTACCGTCGGCTAGTGGGGTTTCCCCCTAGCCAGAACTCTCCCACCAGCGGGGCAGCGCCCCAGGCGGGACAAGCTCTAAGCTCCCGACCGGTCTCCCGGAATATGTGGTAGTGTAGTGCACGTGTAAGTGTGAGTGTGTAAGGGGAGAGGATAGGACAGGGAAGAGGAAGGACATTTCGCGCGCGGTCCGTGGCCCGTTTGGTAGGGTACTGCTCCTGCATTCGCCTGGTGTATATCGGAGAAACTATGAAAAACTACCGATCAGAGCAGCCAACCGCTAAAATTCTCCTCCAGATAGCGACTGAATTTGACCTAGCTGAAAAGCTAGTGTCGAAAATCCTGCAACCGTCAGGACTCGAACCTTTCTCGGTCGAGATTTAGAGCGCGCTCAAGATTCAAAATTGATATAGAACATTTTGGAATTTTGAAGGTGTTTGTGAGTCTTGTTGCGTGGGATAAAGGGACAAACGTTTCGCGAACAAATGTGGAAAAGTGTTGGAAAGAAATTTCTGCTAAAATGGACGAATAAAAATCAACATAACCTCAAATATTTTTTTAAGTTAATGTTCAAAGTTTCATTGAGTGAAACATTAATCAACGAATTCAATAGATATTAAACGACAATACGTTTACAGAAGCCTTTATTAATTTATGTGACACAACTGGATGATTATACACGCATTTGAGAAAAATATCATACATAATTGATGTATTGGAAGGTCGTCATGATCATTGCCTTGAAACGTTATGTGAATCCAATTGAATTTTGTCATTGGGAGGGCTATCAAATCCTTGTATATCACTAATAGTGTTTTGTAACACACACGCACTTTATAGCTCTCGTAAATTAACATCAGGCTGTATCCTTTTTGTTAATATTTTCTATTTTTATTAAAATGTTTCAAAAGGGCATTCAGTAGCACACCTCTGTATTCTCGGGCTACATTTTTTATTTACTGTTTTCATAGAAAACAATGCAGTTTTTCTTGGCTGTCACTAGAAATATTTTCGATAAATGCACCAGCCCGCGGTACGCACTCTACCTCGCACACGCATGGAAGTGGAGTACTAAGAAGAACCGCTAGAGCTCGACACTGCATAGTACACCAATCAGCTTCATCTCTGGGGTGGACACATTTTCTCTCTAGCTGGACATCAAATAATCTGTACAACACGTAGTTGCCTGAGCAACTAACGATTTGAGCCACATGCAGTCGAATGAATGTATGGAACATTCCTACCTTGTGTGCTTTGAGAGACTAGATCAAATTACCGATCCGCTTCGTCAAACATTTCATGAAGCCTCCCGGAATTCTGTCCGCTAGGAGGAAACACATGATGACTACCCAAAACCCCAAGCTCTGGATGAACGTATGCTACCTTGTGACCCTTGAGAGGCTGTAGATCAAATTACCGATCCGCTTCGTCAACCAATCCATGTTACCTCCCGGGATTCTGTCCGCTAGGAGGAAACACATGATGACTTCGCAAAACGTCAAGCGCCGAAGAGTGGCCGCATACTCACCGGGGCGGGGCAGCCGACTGTCGCCCGAAGCGTTTTCCTATTCCTTTGGCCGTGTGTCGTGCGGCGGCGGCGGTTGAGTGTGGCGCGGGGGCGGGGGAGGGGCGGGGGCGGGGGGGGGGGGGGGGGGGGGGGGGGGGGGGGGGGGGGGGGGGGGGGGGGGGGGGGGGGGGGGGGGGGGGGGGGGGGGGGGGGGGGGGGGGGGGGGGCAGCAGAAGGCGTCGGCCGCTGCGGCGTGCGCCGCCGGGAGTGCCCGTAAAACTCGGGCCGAGTGTTTTAAATCTTTTATCGACTGTACCGCCAGGGTTTTTGTTAAAAGTTTATGACGCGCGGAAGAAGCGCGCTCCCTATTCATGGGCTCGCGGCGGCGGGGGCGGGGCGGGGGCGGGGCGGGGGCGGGGCGGGGGCGGGGCGGGGCGGGGCGGGGGCGGGGCGGGGGCGGGGCGGGGGCGGGGCGGGGGCGGGCGGGGCGGGCGGGGGCGGGGCGGGGGCGGGGCGGGGGCGGGGCGGGGGCGGGGCGGGGGCGGGCGAGGGAAAACGCCGCCGTCACGAGTGCGACTACACTCGTCGCGTACGAGTGGGTGGCTAGAAGTCGGTGGCAGGTGCTCCAAAAATCCGGGACATGGAAATTTTCAAAGAACTGCTTTGTTATTCGAATCGATCGGACTTCGAAGAACTCTTTAAGAGTTGAGAGAGTATTTTTTTTTACATTGGTACACATCAGTATTATAGACAGACATTTAAAGCATTTATTCTATGACAAGGTTATCAACAAACACGTCTTCATTTATGTGAGTACATTTTTTCATTGTAAATAATGGATCACGAAGAATTTATGGGAGATTGATCATGACTGCCATTTTGAAGAGAGAAATCGATTTGCCTCATTTTCAGTTAATACGGAATTGTCCGCATGCGCTACTGATGACAACCATCGTGGGAATGTATTCAAGTGTGTAAAAGTGCAAATGAAAATAGATATTTGCGCCATTCTTCAATAGAAGGTAGTTGACACATGGTCTATTTACTAAATGAAGTATTGTTTTGAACATTTGAGGCACAATATGACAGAAAAATTAATGACTGAGCATCAGAATAATACTAAAAGTATGTGATAGTAAAACCATTTGTCCACCAATACCAATTTTATTTTAAACTTTCAGTGACTTTATTTTCTCCATCTCACAGTTACGAGAAGTTCTAAATTTAAGATCAGTTTAATTCAATAATGCGAAATTAATTACATTGAAAAATGAAAAAGAGTTGTTTTGAGAGTGGTGTTCAAAAAAACGAGAGATGTTCTCTTGTTTTTATTCATTGCTGGATTTAGAAAAAATATACAATGTTGAACGAGCGTTAGTCTTATTTCTCTGAACGAGAGGCCTAGGTTGTGTCGGAAGGAGATTCCAAGAAAACACATAAACACGTCTCAACTGCCTTTCTCACTAGAGACCTACAAACAGTTTCACAGAAAACCATGCAAGCACATATTACGATGGTACTTTTAACCTTTAACAGCACTTGTAAGAAAACCTTCCTTCCGGTTGAGGCTAGTACGGGGGCGTGTCGACTGCCCTGAAAGAGCAGCCGCCAAGTGGACTCGCGGACGCGAGCAATTGTCCTGGCGCAATGCTGCCATGTAAGCAAGGCGCGCGGGAGGGACCTTTTAACATGCAGCGCCGTCCGCACGGCCACCCGAGCGCTCTTCTCTTAACAACGCTGTGCAAGCAGCCCTCCCCCGCCGCCGCCCCCGCCACCCCCGCCGCCGCTCCGCCGCCACCGCCGCCGCCGCCGCCGTCGCCGCCGCCGCCGCCGCCGCCGCCGCCGCCGCCTCCGTCACCGCCTCCGTCACCGCCTCCACCACCGCCTCCGCCACCGCCACCGCCACCGCCTCTGCCACCGCCGCCGCCGCCGCCTCCGACCCGCCTCCACCTCCGCCTCTGACCCCGCCTCCACCTCCGACCCCGCCTCCGACACCACCGCCCTCTGCCCCCGCCCCAGCCCTCGCAGCCGCCGCCGCCACCTCGGCCTCCACCCCCGCTCCCCGCCCCCCTCTGCACACGCCCCCGCCGCCGCCGTCGCCGCCTCCACCACCGCCTCCACCACCGCCTCCATCTCCACCTACGCCACCGCCTCCGCCGCCGCCTCCCGCCTCCAGCTCCACCTCCACCTCCGCTGCCTCCGCCCCCGCCTCCGCCTCCGCCCCCGCCTCCCGCCCCCGCCTCCGCCCCCGCCCCCGCCTCCGCCTCCGCCTCCCGCCTCCGCCTCCCGCCTTCCGCCAGCTCCACCTCCAGCTTCAGCCCTCCAGCCTCCGCCGCCTCCCGCCCCCGCCTCCGCCTCCCCCGCCTCCGCCACCGCCTCCGCCACCGCCTCCGCCACCGCCGTCCTCGGCCAATGCCCGCCCTCTCCGACGTTGCCCATCTTCCTTCTGTGTTTACTAATGCAAGCACCTGGAGCAGGGCCCGCGAAGGGCGGCTGCTGCCCTTAATTAATTAACTAAGGATCTGGCGCCGCGTTCGTGCGCGTGGCGCTCATGAGCACGCGGCTGTTCCCGCGCGGGGACGGGCGCACTTTTAATGAATACTTTATCTCTTGCAATGGATTGGGGAAGTGAATTTTTAAGTTATGAGTTAAGCTCATATGAATTGCCCGTGTTGCTAGATAAGAAGTATAGACCCACCACTGGTTGCAGGGGAAGGTCCGTACCCAACCTCGGATGCAGTTAAACAGAATTATTTATAAATTAAATACATATTTATTTTGAAACCTATAAACTTTCATTAAGTTATTTGCACAAAATAACTAGTGTAAATAGGAATTCAATTTGAGATAAAGTCCGGCAAACCATTTTGTTCTTCAAACTTATTTTTTCTCAGATAAATTTTTTCTATGTCAAAATATACTATACGTAAAATGAATCACACGCCAGAAGAGAACTTTTATTGTGTGCTATTGTTGGTAAAGTAATCACTACAAGAATACAGATTTTTACTTGATGTAAAGAGAAGGAATTATACGTGATACTAAACTCTTTCCTTCAAATGAGAAGCTCATCGAGTGGCATTTACATTTCAGGAAATTTGCCAACTCTCATTTGCCAAGCAAGTAGAGTTGTCTCGACATCTGTGCAAACAGCTGTTGGCTCTCGTTCGTTCTGCTTTCAAACGACCGGGGCCTGAATCCTTCGTCTGCAAGTCTGCGAAGGATTCTCTATCTTACATCTGGCACTCATACAGAATACACATTTTAAAAAGAGGAATACATCTGGTTTAGTGCTTTTACAAAAGAGTAACGAGGGTGCTTGGAGGAGAAACATTTTCATTGATTCTCGTGGAACGAGAAATAGAAATAAAGTAGCTGTAGAATTGAGTAATAAAAAGGAAATTTAGAATGAAGTAGCTTCATACAGCACTAACAAATTATCACGAATTGTACTAACGACTTTATGATTTGTCTATAAAAATATTTCAAATGTCATGTCAGAAATAATATGTTCATTATTCTCATAGAATTTTCTAGACCATCTAAGTTGGGTTTATTTCTACCTTCGTAATAGGCACACTGCAAAATTGACTACTGTGAACGGTTCTCGCGTAAAGAACGTTGAGAAGAGTTTTGTGTCCTTTTAGTTAGCAAATACGAAAGTACAAAGCCAATGAGGCTACGATCATTACGGTTCGAGTCTTGCATAAGGCAGAATGGCTGTTTATTTAAAACCTCTCCCCCGAGAATGTCCCTTGGGGAACGTTTTGTGGAAACGTCCGACTGTCACGAACAAGCGCCATGCTCTGCAGAGAGGGGTCCGGCTGGCGACGTTCCGTGAAAAGATCGCTTTGCGTAAACCATGGCATGTAAGAACAATGGAAGTATTCTTTCACGTTCAATGAAAGACCCAGCTCGGGTGGCGAATCGCGGTGGGATGAGAGACGGGGAAGTATTTCGAAGTGCGGTCGCTCAAATATATCATCTGTTGTACCTCCCAACTGGGCTGAGAGAAAATTGGAAGAAGTTGGCCGTAGGGAAATAGACATTAATTTTCTCTATTGCATGATGAAGTTGGTAAGAAAATATTAATACAAATACTAATATAACTTTAATTGTAAATCATCTAACTACTATTCAAAAATCCCCTTATTCTTCGAAAACGAACATCACCTAGAGGAATCATCAAATTAGAGAGAAGGTTTTGGATAATAAATACACGATTACTTAGCACAATATTTATTCTGCACTGATAGTTATTTATTAAGCGAATAAATGGACACTTCTTCGTCCTTTACTGCAAATAATCATCATTTAAGATAATATAAATATTGACTGGCATTTCTCAGGAAGAAATGTTTGAATTTTTGCTTACATTTGTGCACATACCGCTGGACAAATTGTTGTAGATATTAATTATCGTTTTGGGATGTAGGCGAATTAAACATGTGATTGAACTCATCTTGAATTTTAATAATATTTACTACAGGTCTACTTTGTGTAGTTTCTGGAAAAAATGTAATAAAGTTCAAACGCTATTTTGTAAGTGGTAGATTTGGAATGGTGGATATTAGCAAACACTACACAAATATAATTCATGTAATTGCTAAGGATGTTTCAGAAAACATTACGGCAGTTGTTATTCTATTAGTGTACACTGACCAAATTTATAAGCTAAAACAGGTTTTACTGTGGCGCATTATTTGTGGTTAATTTCCTGCTTATTTTGAAACGAGTGAAATATTTTCTGTGTGACTAGGATCGTCAAATTTCTACAATCATAATTCGATTTATCATAATAGATTTAATAAGACGTGTATATTCTAATGAATAAATTATGTTACGTATGCTTTTTCAGTGTTTTCTTCAATAGATTTGAAAATAATGTCAACTGAGAAACTAATTACAAGTTAGAAATTATGTTTTGAAAATCAAAGTTTTCAGTTTCAAATAATGTTTAATGAATGGACAAAGATTGTTAAAGATTGTGACATACCAATATGTGACATAATATGGTACAATATTTATTATAAATTGCGTAAATTATAGGGCATAAATATATGTGAATATGCTAGCATAGCAACGGTAAGCGTGTCGTCGTCAAGGTTAACAATCTTCATGCATTGACAATCGCGGAGACGGCTAGTTCATTTTGTATAGAATTCAGGGATGGGCCGAAAAAGCAGTGACAGTCGTGAAGACGGCTAGTTCATTTTGTAAGAAATTGAGGGATTGGCTAGGTACGGAAGTACATCAAGTATTGTCTGTAAATAAACAATCGAAAAGATGGACCGAGCTTTGCAGGGCTGAAAGAATACGATAGGCATTCATTCTGACTGATGCCGTGGTGTTGAACGGATCGTGCTCCAATAAATGTTAGGAGTTTTGTGGGACTTGTAAGCATCTACTAGGGAGTAGACATTGATAGAACTTCGGATTTGAATGCTATGTGTGACAGTAAAACTTAAAATATTTCAAGTGAACGAGTTAGAAGGACATTGAGGGCTTAGGCGAAGTTATCAGTAAGTGGACTTAAATGCTAACAGCAGATAGTTTATTGATCGTTGAGTATTCAGCATACGCGTGGGACGAACTTGGAATTCGTAAATTGGCGAACGAATTTTATTAACGAGACTTTATTAACTTCGGAAACAGTGATGAACGGTGATTGAAGCGTGCTTATGAGAGAAAAGAAGAGAGAAGATGGTATCTGGACCTGAGGACAGCGACGTCGGAGAAGAATGAAGATGGTCCAAGAGCGCGCGAAGACGAATACATTATAAGGTTGGAACAGGTCATGACCAAGATTTTTTTTATATTGTGTAAAATCATAAAGTACCAAAATTGTTTAATAAATTTCCATGTTTTGTGAGATGAATACATGATTCTCATTGAGCCAATTCTAGTAACGAAGTAGCAAGATAGAAATATATTTACTTTTCAGATTCCTCGACCACTCTGTATAGATGGCAGATCGGATAATCATCTATTAGCATACAATAGTGATTATTTCTATGAAACCCATCGACCAAGGTAGCCGGAAACTAATTTATTTATAATTAGAGTTGGAGGTTAACTTTTATGATAGTATTAGCGTAATATTTTCCTGGCGCTCATTTATACAAATTCGGAACGGATTACGTTGAAATAAATCATCAAAATATTCAGTTTATTTCAAAATGGCACCTCAAGTGAGCTTGAATTTGTTATAAATTAAACAGTTTATTTCAAGATAATTTTCTGTACAATTGTATCTTCGCAACAGATTATTGAAATATTTTTTGTTTTTTATTTTTTTTATTTTGTGTAAAAAACAGAAAAAAGAATGTGACGTGTAAGGGAGAAGTATAACGCTCTATGATAATACTTGCATATTGCTCAGGATAAATTCTTAAAGTGTTAAGTAAGGGTCATATAAGAGTTAATTCACACATTTATACTGATTTTAATGGAATTGCTGCAGAATTTGATGTTTGCCAAGATCTAGAAAAAATACGCACCTATTTCACAATAACTTGGTTTCTTTGGAATCGGAGTGTAAATTCTCAGCGTTGGGATCTAAACCTATTCGTTTCGATAAAGGGTGATAGAACAGTGTACTAGCACACCTATCACCTTATCTAGAACGACTCGAACGGTTGCACGTATCGGTGATGCTACTGCACATTACGTTATCACTGGACCCATTCATTAGAGTGCGATATCGAAGCAAAGAAGTTAAGAAAAAGACATCACTTCTCGGAAGGGCGATAAGAGGCAAATAACGACCGAGCATGGAAAGAGAAAGTGTCTTTTTAGAGCCGATCTAAGGTCTGGTGTGAACTTAACAAATGGCCATGGAGTACAACAACTTTGTCCACGGATAAATCACCTTTATTAAGTTACGGGGAAACTCTTTCAATTTAATATGATTGTGAAATGTTATTACAATTTTTGTACATGTTTTTAATCATTTTGAGTAGTGATGCAGTTATGGTGTCAAGTTTAAATAAAATGTAATATTAGTGCTTCGTTCTTGTTTGAGTTAAAAGACTCATAAAATTACTAGTATGCCTTTGAATGCTCTAAACGCCCAATTAATAATATTATAAAGCCAGAAAAGCAGTAACATTGATTGCCCATGTTATAACAATATTATATTTGTAGCTCCTTTCATTGATTTTAAATTTATTTGAATTTATCTCGTACATTCAAATTAATTACTTTCATTGTAACATCTTGAGGAGACGATTTGTATTTGTGTCTGTAAACAGCTTTTCTATTAATAAAAATCGTACAAAACCGGTCATCCAAACATTAAAATGGAAAATATTTCTTGGGGATTAGATATCGTGGGAAGGCAAATATACACTCCAATACAAATTTTTAAAGGTCGAACTCTCGCTATTGTTACTTCCCTACGAAACGTAGATACCAATTTATTCTAAATTGTAGAACATATTTTCAGTTTAGCCATTCACAGATTTTGTTATATTGTTAATAGCACCAAGCATCACCACCGCACCAGAACCGTTTAAACTCTTTTGTCGATAACTCTACATTCGAGAGTTGTGTAGCTTAGGTGCATTTCAAACTACGTGATCAAATTTTCCATTGTAGAAAAGTGCACCTTGTCGAATATTCCACCGAGAACAGTAGCTCAGTGCATCAACTGATGTCACTGCAGCGCCTCTGACCGGCAGGTCCTAGTTTCGAATCCTCACGGCGGCAGGATTTACAACACTAGCTTGTCAGCTAGGTCGAATTCAGTCTTCCGCTGTCTGGAGGAGAATTCTAGCGGCCGGCTGCTCTGATCGGTAGTTTTTCGTGTTTTCTCCGATCAACACCAGGCGAATGTCGGAGCAGTACCCTACCAAACGGGACACGGACCGCGCGCGATCTTTCCTTCCTCTTTCTTGTCCTATCCTCTCCCCTTACACACACACACACACTTACACTAACATTCCACATATTCCGGGAGACCAATGGAGAGCTTAGAGCTTGTCCCGGCTGGGCGGTGCCCCACTGGTGGGAGAGTCCTGGTTAGGGGAAACCCCGCTAGCCAACGGTAGGTGGACGCCGGATCTCGCCATCCAGCGGGGGACGATCACCGCCATCTCCCGAGAAATAAGCATGCACTACACTTACGGGAATAATGGCCTCAGCAGTTGACGCGCCCGGAAACACGAAAAAATCAATTAATCAATCGAATACTCCAGATGGTTGTGCCGCGCGCCGCCATTGTTCACCTTGCAGATATCTCTGCAGAGGGGCGAGGGCCGCAGACGTTCTGCGAGGCGCGGAAGGCGTATTTATTAGCGGCGCGTGGAGGGCCCTCGAGGGCGCGCTGCGTGCGCCGAGGGAGCAGCCCAAGAGAGCCCCTTTGCGCGACGGCGCCGCCTCATTAAGGGCTGGAGAGGGCGGCGCGGCCTCCCTTCCTCCGCCCTGCTCCGCCTCCCCGCTGCTCCCCGCCGCGCCCCACCCATTGCTCCCATCCCTGCCGCAGCCCGCCATGGCCCGCCGCGCCCCGCTGCTCCCCTCCCCGCCGCACCCGGCCATGGCCCGCCACGCCCTACCGCGCCACGCTACTCCCCGCTGCACTCCGGCCCGCTCCGCCCCGACCCACCACGCCCTGCCACGTTCCACCGCGCCCCGCTGCTCCCCGCCGCTCCCCATCGCGCCCCGCTGCTCCCCGCTGCTCCCCGCTGCGCCCCGCTCTGTGTTCTCCGCCGCTCCCCATCGCGTTCCGCTGCTCACCTCCCTTCCCCCCGCACCCCGCCATTGCCCGCCGCGCCCCGCTACTCCCCGCCGCGCTGCTCCCCGACCCACCACGCCCCGCCGCGCCCCGCTCCGCACCTGCTGCGCCCCGCCGTTTCCCGCCGCGCCCGCCAACGCCCGTCTCTTCACGCCCCGCTGCGTCCCGATCTACCCCTCCCCGTCCCCGCTCTGCCACGCCGTGCTTTTATCGTGTTGTGACGTGCGCTGCGCCCGCGTCGTCTCCTACTGCCCACATGCCCTCCCGCTCCCCTCTGCCTCCGCCCCACGCGCCCCAGTGCGATTTGCTCCTGAAACCCTTCTGAGCTTCCATTCCCTGCCTCAAGCCATCGCACCGGTTGTGATAGCTCAGCGAGTAGTGGATTGGAGACACTAGCTAATTAGCTAAGTTCAATTCATTTTTCGTGGATTCTCCTATCAATATCGGTTGACGGTTAAAGAAATATCTCCACAAATGGGCAATGAACCGCGCGCAATCCTTTCTTTCTCCTATTTCTCCCTCCTTATGTGGATGAGTTCTGGTTGGGATAGCTCAGCGAGTAGTAGATTTAAGACACTAGCTTATTAGCCAAATCCAATTCATTTTTCGTGGATTTTCCAATCAATATCAGTTGACTGTTAAAGAAATATCTTCACAAATGGGCAATTGACCGACCGCAATACTTTCTTCATCGTATTTCTCCCTCTTCATGTGGTTGAGTTCTGTTTTCGTATTTCAAGAAATGTTCTAAGTGACACCAGACCTGCCTATATACAGAACTCTCCTGGCTTTTGAATTGAGTGCCGAACGCGATCGTAAATACCTGGTGCGGTGGTACACTGTCTGAACATACACAAAGTCGAATACACCAAAGAGTGGTCACTCCAAAGATAAAAGGTCGGCGGTGTTTTGAGATGGCGATGACTTTTTTATCTGACAATTTTAATCTTTAAAAGTAGCCAAGCTACAAAGCTCTGTTACTGAAATTTTTATTTACCTATTTTTTTCATTTTCCCTGTAACTGATAAGATTTAAATTTAATTCCATTTTCCAGGTTTCAATGAAAATAAATTACAAATATCTAGAACTATGACGAATTAAACGAAATTGAAATGAAGAAACAACGTGCAAATAGCATACCTTACATGCAGATATCTGTAGACAAAGAATACAACTAGTGAATGGTATACTAGGGTCTCTTGTTCGCATCAGATGGCGCTGAATTCTGATAACTAGACATCGGATGTTTAGGCACTAAAAAATCGTCTTTTAAGCGCTTAAAAATGCACTGAAAAATTCAAGAATAAGGAGAAAAAAGGCACTGTCATAAGTTACATACACAATAAAATTTTTAAAAAATATTTGTAATTTTTGTCAATATTATTTTGTAAACTTAAATGCATAAAGCAAGCTAGTACATTTTAATGTAAAACTATATTTACATATTAACAACTCTTCTACATTTTATTCCTAATAGTTTGCATTAACCAGTAATATTTGCATATTACCAGTAACTCTTCAAGAATCACTGTTTCAGATTTGCGAAGATTAGGAGACAAAATCAGTTTGAATGTGGAGAAGGATCTCTCAACATCTAATGATGTGACTGGCATATATTTTAGAAGTTCAACACTAGCAACACTGAAACCTTCTGGGAATTTACATTTATTTCCACTTAAAAATTCGGTACCCTCGGTGTATTGTCAATCGATAATGATCTCAGATCATGGTGGTACTTATGAAGTAGGAAAATGGAGAAAAATCAGTTGGTACACTTTCAGGAATTCTCTCGTAATTTGAAATACCAAGTCGTGAATTGAAGGTTTCGTAATAAATGGTCACGTAGGACCATCACCGATTTTCCGATATCTTATCATTGTATATAAATATAATAAATAAAAAGCAAAAAAGTTCTAAAAATTGTTTTTATGCAAAAAATAGGCATTTATGCTAAAATAAGCAAAAGTAAGCATTATAAAACATCGTCATATGTCATCATTTTTCATGATTCGTGCACATCTATTATTGGCCTTTAAATAACTTCGCTAGAATAAGCCAGGCATTTCCCGAAACATCCGATGTCTACTGATAACTAAGTAGAATTCTTGTTGCTGAAAATGGTTGGCCTTAGCAGAATTGCGTTACCTCGGAAATGCAATTCGGTTAGCGCGTCAGGTCCAGTCCGGAAGGCCGCGTCACCACTCATTCCGACGAGGTCCAAGCGTCGCGTATTTCATAAATCCGCCCTTTATACCCCCACACAAAGGCCTACATTTGTCCAGTTTCGTGTTCCTAAATTCTCTCAATTCGCTTTGGAATATGTTAATAACCCACTCGCTCATTTCAACGTGCGTATATGGAAAAGGCTCGTCTGTATGTCGCTGGAATACTAGAGAGAATAAATACGCTTGCGGGGTATTCGTCGTAAAGTATTCGTTTTCTTTGTTGTTTTTCGTGGGGACTGGTAAACTAGAAATGTTTGCAGAGTGAATTCAATACTGCAGACGCACGCAAAAATATGGAGCGCTCAAATTAATTACTTTCAATCTTTCTCTTTTGTCAAAATGAAATAAACTGAAGCAAAATTATGGTACACACTGCATCATTTAATTATCATCAACAAAGTTAATTAGATTAATAGTAATTGGGTTCTTAGTAATTAACTGAAATAAGAACAGAAGACCGGAAGCGGTAGCTCAGTGCAGCAACTGATGTCTCTGCAGCGCCTCTAACCGGGAGGTCCTAGGTTCAAGTCCTGACGGCGGATGATTTTCGACACTAGCTGTTCAGCTAGGTCGAATTCAGCTGCTGTCCGGAGGAGAATTCTAGCGGCCGGCTGCTCTGATCGGTAGTTTTCCGTGGTTTCTCCGATCAACACCAGGCGAAAGCCGGAGCAGTACCCTACCAAACGGGCCACGGAGCGCGCGCGATCTATCCTTCCACTTCCTTGTCCTATCCTCTCCCCTTACACACACACTTACACTAACATGCACTACACTGCCACATATTCCGGGAGACCGGTCGAGAGCTTAGAGCTTGTCCCGGCTGGGGCGATGCCCCGTTGGTGGGAGAGTCCTGGTTAGGGGGAAGCCCCACTAGCCGACGGTAGGTCGGCGCCGGATCTCGCCATCCAACGGGGGAAGATCAGCGCCATCTCCTGAGAAAAAGCATGCACTACACTAACGGGACTAATGACCGAAGCAGTTGACGCGCCCGGAAACACGAAAAAATCAATCAATCAAAAAAAGAACAGAAGAACTGTTTGAAATATTTGTATGATATGCAATTAAGTTTCATAATATCACATTCCTTAAACAACTTGTTTCCAACGAATGACATCTTATTCTTGACTTGGAAAAATGAACATGATATTCATAAATGCGTGTATATTAATCATACACCGCAAACATTGACGCAAACCTGAAAGGAATACTTTTTTTTCTTTTAATTCAAAATTCAAGTAGTATAGGACTTAGTGTAGGGATCACAGTATTTTGAAAATGTGCACACAATTTTCTGTTCCCCATAGCACGTCATACGCAGTTTTAACTGTTTTTTGACGTAATAAATAAATAAATAAATAAATAAATAAATACTCTACGCGTGTGCCTTATATTAGTGTTCATTAGAACTGAACATCCGAATATCATCAATTTTAAACGGGATTAATTTGGATCTCCCAGGGAATTTCAACCGGCAACGAGAGGCATGTGATGTCCGCCAGGGCTACGACGAAGGAACTTCGAATCGAATATCCAGTTGATTGACAGTCATTGCCGCTGGCAATTGGATAACCTGAGAGACTGTCGCTGACTCCAACGTTCCCATTTAATTAATCTCTTCGGAGGAAACGTCATGTACAGTAGAGTGTTGCAAGCTCAGCCGAAGCGGAATATCGTGCAGTTCCTTTTTCTGGCTGGTGCTGCAGTTAGAACGAAATTCGTCACTCGTGAACGGTGCGTTACATGCTCGTCTATTGCATACAAGACTGCGCGACGAATAGATCGATTGATTTCTTCGTGATTCCGGGCGCGTCAACGGCTTTGGTCATTAGTCCCGTAAGTGAAGTGAATGTTTTTGTCGGGAGATGGGGTGATCTTCCCACGCTGGATGGCGAGACCCGGCGCCGACCTACCGTCGGTAAGTGGGGTTTCCCCCTAACCAGGACCCTCCCACCAGCGGGGCACCCCCCCCAGCCGGGACAAGCTCTAAGCTCCCATAGAATATGTGGTAGTGTAGTGCATGTTAGTGTAAGTTAGTGTGTGTAAGGGGAGAGTATAGAACAAGGAAGAGGAAGGAATGATCGCGCGTCCGTGGCCCGTTTGGTAGGGTACTGCTCCGGCATTCGCCTGGTATTAATCGGAGAAACCACGGAAAACTACCGATCAGAGCAGCTAGCTGCTAGAATTCTCCTCCAGGCAGCAACTGAATTCGACCTAGCTGAAAAGCTAGTGTCGAAAATCCTGCCACCGTCGGGACTGGAACCTAGAACCTCCCAATGAGAGGCGCTGCAGTGATATTAGTTGATGCACTGAGATACCGCTCCCAGTGGCGATGAATAGAAATATATGGGGAAGTACAAAACGTGAACAACAGCTCTACTGCGGAAATACCAAAATAGCATCCAGATTCAAAGTATTATTTTAGTTTAAAATGATACAAACGTGTAGAAACAGAATGAACATGTACATGAAAGTGATGAATATTATAATTCTTACCCACTATAATATAAATTCGTTCATCTACATGAGTTCTGAGTCATGTAAGAAGTCAGAAATATGACCAGCCAACATCATTTAGGCAAAAGATCGTTATTGGTGGGTTGAGTGAAATATATTCCTCAGTTTTGAAGAAAAGTTTTAATTTGAAACTTCCCTAATTATGACTATAAAAACCATACTTTTTCTCTGTATTTTAACTTACCAGAAGCATTGATATTTTTACTATCAACTTAAGTCACTACCTTAATTTCTTATACGTTTTTCGACTGAACTTTGGCAAATGTAAAACAAAAATTGGCATATGTCTTTTGCCATACGTTTGTTGTAGCATGAATCATGCACATTGATGGAGCATATTAACTTTATTAACATCTTTGTCATATAAAGCTTAGACATAATATTAAAATGTATTTGAAAGTAATAATGACCTGATTGTACTGCTTAACTTCTTCAGACCTTGAGAAATATGAGGTTCCTTTCGAAACGATTTCATGAGTAAAAATATAAATTTGAATTTGTTTACTCCGTACAGTATTATTTTTAGGAAATATCAGTTCTCTAGTGATCACTAGAAACGAGGCTGTCATTCACGTACACATAGATCGGAAGTGGCATTCTTTTATCCTAGGAAATTTGCGAGCGGAGCGTCCAGCGAGAAACATGCGCCTGGGCTACTACCTGTGCGGGGAATGATGAATTGGCCAGGGTAGCTGTTAAACGCGGGTTACAGCAGCGGTTTTCATCGCCTAAGCGCGTCCGCCCGCCCTCGTCAGGCGCATTATCGCCGCTCAGTTGCTTTACGACCAGCATATCGAACGTCGCCACGCCACGCCACGCCACCAGCCTGCACCTCTTTCCATTTGCGCCCTCGCGTCTACTCATCTCCCTCTTCTTGTCTCTGTCTCTCACTCCCGTTCCCTCTCTCTCTCACTCTCGTTCCCTCTCTCGTTCCCTCTCTCGTTCCCTCTCTCGTTCCCTCTCTCGTTCCCTCTCTCGTTCCCTCTCTCGTTCCCTCTCTCGTTCCCTCTCTCGTTCCTTCTCTCGTTCCCTCTCTGTCTCTCCCTCTGTCTCTCCCTCTGTCTCTCCCTCTGTCTCTCCCTCTGTCTCTCTCTGTCTCTGTATCTCTCTGTCTCTCTCTGTGTCTCACTGTCTCTCTCACTCGCTCGCTCGCCTGCCATATTCGGTTTTACTTTCCTGGCAGAACGACCACTCACGCGCAAATGCAATTGTCACTCTCCGAATCATACCGCTCGCGTCAGTCATTCCCTTGCTTTTCCTCCCCCAGCTGGCACCCCCGTTGCTGGCGTACATCTGCTTCCCGTTTGGCAGCAGCCCCGGCCTCTGACCTTCCAGCGTGCGTCGTCCTCTGGCGTGCACTGCCGCCACTCGGTTCGACCGGCGCACTCAGACGGTTCTCGTGCACCCCATCCAAGCATACTACCCCGCTCGCTCCCTCGCCCCCCCCCCCAGCGCCACGTGCAGGGTTCGCACTCCACAACTCCACGCGCCGCCACTCACTCGCGCCCGCCGCCGCCGCCGCCGCCATTCCCCGCCGATGACTTCCGGCAGATTGGCGGGCTGGCAGCGGCAACCGGCGCGATCCCAGCGCCACCGCCGCCGCCGGAAACGGCCGGCGACAAAGGGAAGTAATCAGCGAATGCGCGAACATTGTTGGCCCACTTAATTACCTGGCTGATGGAAAGGGGCCGAGGGGGACGTTGCCGAGGGGGGGGCGTGCGCGGTGCCGCTGGCCCCGGAGCGCCCGCGGGGGTGGGGGGAGCGATCAATCGCGGGCCAAAGAGGGCGCGCGTCCGGCTCCCCCCACCCCCGCACCGCGCCGCAATATAAATAATGGCTCAGCACCGGGGCCTCGGGGCGGGCACCGAGGCTACGGGCGAATCGGCCCCGCTGTGCAATCAAACGGAATTATGCCGCCCGGCCCCGCGCGGAGCCGTGCAGATGGGCCGCTGCAGCGGACGCCGGGCGTGTGGGTCGGACGGGCGGGGTCAGCCTGTCGTTAAAGGAGACGACGGCGGGAGGAGCGGAGCAGAGAGGAGTGGGGGTGGACGTTGGAGGCACCCTCTGCTTGGTGACGTGACGGAAATGGTGGGGATTCCGCTCTGTAGTAAGCGGTCAGAGTACTGGCTGCTGGGTTGTGTAGAATGGTAGGGCTGTTACGTACTGAAGAGTTTATAGACCTTCTTGGTGAAAGCTGCCCAATCGCAATAATTCGGGACCAGACTGCCAGCTTCCGACCTTTCACTAGACTAGAACCGATCGTGCCCTAGCGCCGCCCTCCTGCAGTTCCGTCAAGCGGAGGCAACGAGCAGCGGCACTCGCCTTTCACTAAACTAGAACCGATCGTGCCCTAGCACCTTCCCTGTCCTTCCGTCGGGATAAGGCAACGAGCAGCGGCCCGCAGCTCTGGTCCAGGACATGTCGAGCCGCGTGCCACTCGCCTTTCACTAGACTAGAACCGATCGTGCCCTAGCATCTTCCCTGCCCATACGTCGGGCTGAGGCAACGAGCAGCGGCCTGCAGTTCTGGTCCAGGACATGTCAAGCCGCGCGCGCCACTCACCTTTCACTAGACTACAACCGATCGTGCTCTTGCACCTCCCCTGCCCTTCCGTCGGGCTGAGGCAACGAGCAGCGATCCACAACTCTGGACCAGGGTATGTCAAATAGGCTGCCCGCTTCAGTAGCTCTGTTCTAGTTAACAAGCTCTACGTACTGGTCGTGAATGCCGTGTGTACGCTGAGCTAGAGCTCAACAGCAAAAGCCGTGGCTGCATGAGCGAGGCTGGTGTTAGCGAGCGCGGCGAGGGCAAAAGGTTCCAAAGAAACGGTGCGAGAGTAGGAACGAATGCGATCGCTGAATGATGGAGGGCAACCGACATCGACGAGCACTAGCAGCGACAGGAAACCGAGAGAGCGCAGAGAAACGAGCGGCGCGGCGCGGCAGCTAGCATTTGTCTGAAAGCGAGCGGGGCCTCATTACCTGCCGCCTCCCCGCTTCTGATCGACGATTGGCTCCAAGATTGGTTTGAATCGGTCGGACAACAACCGCAAGCCCCGGCCTTTCACCGGGAAGGGAGGCGAAAAGCCTCGCCGGGCGGTGATTTCCTGCTCGCCCCGCTTTGCCCCGCTTTACCTCGCTTTGCCGGTGCTACAATTCGTTGCAACGGATGGGATCAAAGAACAACATACGGAGACCGTTGGGTTTCTGGGTGCTCTGTTGGAATATTTGTAAATTGTTTGGCGAAAGTTATTACACTCAACTTCATATTTGTGTATATGTCGTCTGAAAAATTTACTCGTAAATTTTCGTTCTCGTAAGGCAGTATTTCATCTAACTCGTCACTTTCAATCGATTCATCCCACTCATCCTTCATTCATCAATGATTTAGGATAAAATTTGTATTTTGGAGTAACTGTGTTTATTGGTAGTCTCCGAGTCCATATGTTTCAGATTGCGCAGAAGAATGTTTTTCTCACTCAAAAGTAAAATTTTTTTGTTCCTGTTATTTTGCATTTTCGCTCTTGTACCCGTAATAGAATATTTAGGAAATTCAATTCTATGGCAAATGTGTGGTATTCATGTTTCACATTTTCACAATGCAGTTAACAGCCACATGAGCTTTGGAGAACTATCATTCTTGATACTTCAAACATTCAACTGAATTCAGGAATTTGCATGGACTGTTAAATTGAGAAAATGCCCGAGTGACAACACTACGCTACATATCTCCTATTTTTTCAATGTTTAAAAAACTTAACGTCAGACATTTATAATTGAACAATACAGTTATAAAAAATATCTTCCCTGTTTAATGCCATACAAAATCTTGTAAGTTTATATTTGAATTAACAGAACAGTAAAAATATGTTAAAGTTTCGTATTTTTATACAATTTATATTTAGCGTTCAGTTAAGTGAACAAACGAATATTTCAGAACAATTGTGGAGGCATTTTATTCCATTTATATTCACTAAGAAAAACAGTGTTAGTAGCACACTTTATCACAAAACTCATTTTCCCACGGTCGCGTAAAAATGAGGAGCAGAATGCAGAATTGCAAACATTCAAGATTATTTCCTTATACTTCACATCAGGTATTGTAATGGCTTACAGGCCTTCGGCCTAGCCATGTTATCCAATTTGTCTGTAATAATTACCTATTAAATCTATATATATAAAAGAAAGTCGTGTTAGTTACACTATTTATAACTCAAGAACGGCTGTACCGATTTGGCTGAAAATTGGCGAGCAGGAAGCTTAGAACCAGGAGACGGACATAGGATACTGTTTATCCCGTTCGACAGCGTTCCTGTGTGAGAACGCACGGTTTTGCACGTTTTCGCGTGATTTCGCATGTTAGCAGTCATTGTTGCCTGTTGTAACCTGCACCTGACAATAAAATAAAAAATGTCGTGTATCACAAGCTACTTAACTGAAGAGTGCAACCTATGCACCAAAATACAGGAACAATAATGAATGATTAATCTACTTAATTTTTTTATTTGTATTTTCTAATAAACAATTTAACTTAATAAATTCCAAAATCTGCTTATTTCTTGCCTTTAACAGCCGGTTTCTATGATTACAGCTTTGTATTTCTCTCTTAAACAAAAATCAATTTAAAAAAACGCTCTGGTACGTAATAGATTTTTCATTTATCTATTTAATATACATTTTTTTTTGAAATTCTTCTTTGTTTGAGAGAAAAACACAAATCTGCAATAGTTTTATTATCACGAGTGCAACCAGGATAGTACAGTTTCTCACAGTGAGTGCGACGCGAGAGAAAGATGGGACCGGCTGTTAAGTCGGAACAGAGTTCGCCGGGTCAGCTAGTAAATAAATAATTCACATCAGTTCTGAGCGACTCAGCATTCGGCACAAAAAGACAATGACTGAAAGCGACGATCACACTGTTAGGAATTTTCCAGTTCAGAGTATCATTTTTCAGCAAAAGCGTTTCGTTTCCACGCAATGAAATATTTGAGCAAATGAAACTCCATATGAGTGTTCGAATATTTCTGTGAAGCGAGGGCCAGTTGGCTCTAAGCGACAGCAACCGAGAGCGAGTGTAATAGGCCTTCTAGCAACTTTTTGTTCCGAAGGCACTTTCTGGGAAGGCTGCGCAAAGAGCAACTTTCAAACCGTGTGGCAACAGCAGAGCGCCACCCAAACTCCAAAAACAGGCCAACTCTCACAGTGAAGGAGAGTAAATGTTCTGACAAAATTTGCAAGCCTCGAGACATGGAAGCTGGACTGAAACTACCATTGTACCTTCATTTTAAATGCTAACAGTAGACATTGTCAACAGAATGACTCGTCGGCGTGGATGTAACTGAGGCGGAATGAGATGGCCACTGCATGCAAAGGTAATTTCTGGAGAACGCAAATGCAGTTGATCCCTATAATCTGGGTACTGCTGTTGGGAAGCCATAACTGTAGTGGATTCTACGCAGTTGAACTGGAGTATTATCTCGACGAAAGCCCTGTTAGTACTCTTGAAATGAGCTACAGAGCTGTGAATACCGATTCGTTGACTTGGATACAAACACGGTTCATTTAAAGGTACTACTCTCGTCAACATTGAGAGATTATTTTCATCGCCTGGGATTGAAAATTGTTTAGTGGGGGAAACTGTCTAATCCGATCTTTAGACTTAATTTAGAAAATCCTTACCAATATAATTGAGTTAATAAAAATTATAAAATGCATTTGTTCAATAAAGTGTATAGACTAATAAGGTGGTGAAAAGTGCCTCCAAACCCAATCGATAATGGCGATGCTCATATGAAAGAGAATAAAAAATGCCGTAGATTCCCAAAAAAATCAGTTTTCTAGGGCAATATGTTGCAGAGGTACAACGAGAAACGTGTTTTGTATGTTTTATTTTTTTCTCAGCATCTATTGCGTGTATCAGGCTGAAAAAAGTGCACAGACGGAAAACATTGTTCAATTTGAAGGTATTTTTGTCAACGAATTTTGACGACAATTACATGTAGAAAAAATTAATAAATTTTTGGAATTGATTTTCGACGTGATAACGTTAGAGTACTGTCTCAATTTTCCCTAGAATGTGTCTATTAAACATTTCTATTCTATAAAACATTTTTTTTCAGATTTTTAAACAATGTGGGCGGTAGTGAAAAAAAGCGTCTCTTCTCGCTTTTCAAACGAGCTGGTCACGTGGTTAGTGAGGGAATCTGGTGCTGCGCAGAACGAGCAAAAATCGGTGCACCGGAGGAGCCCACATCTCTTTCCAGAATGGGAATATCAGGAGTGAAACGATATTATTGTGAACTAGCGAACGGACATGGCACCCCGAGAAAGATCTCCTCCATAACTGCGATCATTTATTTAGCACACGCTCGTTACTTGGAGAAAGTTGTTGAACAAACATTTTGGAATAAAAAACACAAACACAAATTATTATTACATCTAAAACCAAGTAATTTGATTTATGCTAGAATCAATACATACATTTTAAAACAAAAGAGGTTTGATGATTTTATTTCGATAATATAAATAATTTCCACATAAAACAAACATTTGTCAGTAAAAAGTTGCAAATCATCCTGGTGAGGTGTTTCAATAATTTTCATATACATTTTTTAAACACTAGTGAAAAAAATTCCATTTACACTTTGGCGCGAGTTTCAAATTTCTGAACTGATAAAATTGGTTTTAATTCACTATTGTCCATATTGTTTAATAATATGAAAAAAATATATGTTATAGAATGTTATAAGCACATTCTAGGGAGAAAATCTGAGACAACTTCAAAGTTATCATGTAGAAAATCAATTTCAAAAATTTATTTATTTTTTATATGAATTTGGCGTCAAAATTGGCTGATAAAAATACATTCAAATTCCAATTCTTTTCCCTCTCTATGCATTGTTTGTTCAGTTTGATATATGCAATAGAAGCCTAAAAAAATAAAACATGAAAAGCATATTTCTAGTTGTATCTCTGCAACAGATTGCCCTAGAAGGCTGATTTTTTTGCGAATCTTACTCTGAGATGAGCATTGCAATTATCAATTTGATTTGAGGGCACTTTTTACCGCCTTATTCGGCTATACGCTTTCACAGCAAGTTTGATGAATTTTGCCGCAATCTGTAGATAAAAAATAACAGAACCTTGAGTGAATTCAGTGGAAAGCCACAGACTTCCCAAAGCGGGTACGCCCGTCATGTTCGATGAAGGACCTGCCGAACAGTGCAGCGGTGTGTGATGAAATGAGACTCGACTGGCGAAGGGAAGGGAAGATGGCAACTCCATTGTTTTGTAATGGCTGAAGTTACCGTGACGTTCGATTCGTTTCCGAGTTCGCTTTCGTTTTTGTTTTTGCCGGTTCGTAACAGAGGAGCTGTCAAAACCTCTTTCTCAATTTTCATCATTTTGAACTGTCTCTAAATCACCGATATGATCGAAAAGAAATGTATTGTCTATTTTTGTCTGAAATTAATACATCTTTTATGTGAGTGCAGACTTCATGTCGGGAATGATGTATGAAAATGTCCAGAAAATATTTTATAACATGGATTGTCGATAGGGCTATAAATCAAAACGTTGTTTGTCCAACTATTTCAATAAATGTGAAATATAGCGTTCCAATTCGTACAAAAAAGTTACGCATTTTATACGAAAGTTACGTCCGCGACTTTTCGTATCCTCTACCACGTGTGGGTATCTATGCGCGGCTACCTACGTTCAACCCGAGTGAAAGAAACGACTACGGTTCTTCCCTATCATAAATGTCGTTTCGAATACAAAAATATATTTCAAATTTCAATGAACATTTAAAAAATACTTTTAACTTCTTTACATTACAGATATTCAAATTGTGAAAATATTGGACCCAATTCCGTATAACCCACTTCCCTCTGAAAGTATTCACTCTCCTAACACGGTACGTCCTAACTAATGATGGCGACCATATCGTACTAGCCGATGTTTGTCCACTGCTGCCGATAGAAAGAATTAATATTCAAAATTTCACATTACTAAACGTCACCGCGCCTCTTACACCACATTATTTTTGTATTACGAGGGGCTGTGCTTCCGGTTTCCGGCTTGGAGAAATTTCTCCATGTGTTCCGACATGTCAGCACATTTTGTTCGTCCACCCCGAGTTTGCTTATTTACCTGTCGCCCTGACAAGCTATTCTTTGGCTTAGTTTGCATTCTGTATGCACTAATTACATATATTGACATGATATTTACGTATATTTTGATGCCGTTCACATTACTAAAAACGGGGGCTTTCATAAATCATAATGGATGGGTAATGTAATTATTAAATTGCTAAAACTGAGGTTGATTGAATGAAATACCCTCTGGTCAGAAATATCTTCTTTAAAGGAATAAGATTCACTGAGAATAAACGGGCTTCAGTATCGTGCTCTGTGATAGGAAGGCAAACGATCTCATAAATGATGGGGAAGTGAAAAGGAGGTCCCGAGTAGAGTCCAGTGGAGACTTCGGGATTGGCATTCTCTTTTAAGGTTTTTCGCTCGTTCATTAACAGAAAATACGCAAAAATAGTTTACAGGTGAAATATTTAAAAACGAAATTATTGAGAAAAAGCATTTTCATCCGTAATGATCAAAAAATTATCATTAGATTTTTAAACTAGACAAAAGCCGCCAATATAATTCTATAATAACATTTTTCAACGTAATAAATTTACAGTAATAATTTTATTAACCACTAAGGATCCCATAAAGACTTTAGTGAGGGCAATAAATGGTCAAGAAAAGTTTCTGACCATCACAGTTCGTAACTTTTGAAAACAAAATTCCTAGGGTACACCAAAAGCAGTCTCACCAACTTGCTAATACTAACGCCACCGCCATCCGTAACAAACGCCATTTTTAAAGAGGGTTGTGTGGCGAAGAGGAATTAGGGCGTGGGGTCTGGAGGGCCCGGGGCGCGAGATTAAATAGACCGAGGCTATTTGTTTCCGTCCCGTGAAAGGATTGCACCGCGCCGCAGATGCGGAGGACGGCGCGTGACGCAGCGGCCGTATGAATAACTTGCTCGCGCTTTGTCCGCGTGCGCGAGATATTTCGCGGCACCACGCGAAGGATCATAATTCTTAAATATTCCGCCGGCCCCCTCCCCACCGCCGCCGGCACCCGCCCCCTGCCACGCCCTCTAGCGGCCTCTGCCTCCGCCGCAGTCACCTTTGCCAACTTCGCAGACCAGCCCTACCCCGCCCACTCCCCGCCTTAGCTTCCACCTGCGGTCTACTGCCTCCTCTCCGTCCCTTACCTCTCTCAGTGGTCTTGTTTCCTTCACCCGTCGTTGTCTTCACAGTCTTCCTCTGCCTTAACTTTCCATAGCGTTCTGTGGTTCTTCCTTCGCTTTCATCTCCTCTTCGGCGTTCTATGCTGCCTCTCTGACACCGTCTTTTTCATCCTCCAGGGTTTTGACATTGTTGTGTGGACTACATTTATAGTATTGCTGTCACGTCCTTCTCAGTGTTTCTGCCTCCGCCGCAGTCACCTTTGCCAACTTCGCAGACCAGCCCCCCCCCCCACTCCCCGCCTCAGCTTCCACCTGCGGTCTACTGCCTCCTCTCCGTCCCTACCTCTCTCAGTGGTCTTGTTTCCTTCACTCGTCCTTGTCTTCACAGTCTTCCTCTGCCTTAACTTTCCATAGCGTACTCTGGTTCTTCCTTCGCTTTCATCTCCTCTTCCGCCTTCTATGCTGCCTCTCTGCCACCGCCTTTGCATCCTCTAGTGTCTTGACATTGTTGGGTGGACTACATTTTAGTATTGCTGTCACGTCTTTCTCAGTGTTTCTGCCTCCGCCGCAGTCACCTTTGCCAACTTCGCAGACCAAACCCCCATCCCCCGCCTCGCCATCCACCTGCGGTCTACTGCCTCCTCTCCGTCCCTTACCTCTCTCAGTGGTCTTGTTTCCTTCACCTGTCGTTGCCTCCACAGTCTTTCTCTGCTTTACCCTTCCATTGCGTTCTGTGGTTCTTCCTTCGCTTTCATCTCCTCTTCCGCCTTCTATGCTGCCTCTCTGCCACCGCCTTTGCATCCTCTAGTGTCTTGACATTGTTGTGTGGACTACATTTATAGTATTGCTGTTACGTCCTCAGTGTTGCTGCCTCCGCCGCAGTCACCTTTGCCAACTTCACAGACCAGCCTCCCCCACTCCCCGCCACAGCTTCCACCTGCGGTCTACTGCCTCCTCTCCGTCCCTTACCTCTCTCAGTGGTCTTGTTTCCTTCACCTGTCGTTGCCTCCACAGTCTTTCTCTGCTTTACCCTTCCATAGCGTTCTGTGGTTCTTCCTTCGCTTTCATCTCCTCTTCCGCCTTCTCTGCTCCCTCTCTACCACCGCCTTTTCTTCCTCCAGTCTCCTGACATTGTTGTCCGACTATATTTCTAGCATTGCTGTCATGTCCCTCTCCGTGTTTCTGCCACCACGGTAGCCACCTTTGCCAGCTTGGCAGTCCAGCCACCTGCCCTCCCCATCTCTTATCCTCTCTCAGTGGTCTTATTTGTTTTCTGCTGTCTTTGCTCCTCCGTCTTCCAAGCCTCATCTTTATCTGCCTTACTCTTCCTCATGATTCTGTAGTTCTTCCTTCGTTTTGCCTTCCTCTTTGCCTTCGCCTCTTTATCCTCCAGTTTCCTCAAAGTCTACCGTTGTTCTCAAGTCCTTCTTCGTCGTCCTGCCTCCCACTCTGTCTTTACCTCAGACCAGAAGCGGTAGCTCAGTGCTTCAACTGATGTCACTGCAGCGCCTCTTACCGGGAGGTCCTAGGTTCGAGTCCAGACGGTGGCAGGATTTTAGACACTAGCTTTTCAGCTAAGTCGAATTCAGTCGCCGTCTGGAGGAGAATTCTAGCGGCACACACTTACACTAACATGCACTACACTACCACATATTCCGGGGGATCTACTAACATGAGACAGCCGGCTTTACTTCCCTTCCGTAGGAAGGCGTACGAAGGATTTTTTCGCCCTTGAAAATCCACGGTTTCGATCGGGTTTGAACCCGTGAACTTGCGTATAACAGCCCGATACACCGTTACACTATCGCTGCCGCAGTTGTAAGGGGGAACCACCGCTTTCTTTTCGTCTTCTGCCTCCATATTCACTGCTACTTCATGTTGTGCGTTCGCCACCGCGTCTGCACACGGTGCCAGCGGCAACGCAGAAATGGCTGCCGCGTTGTTTGCGGCGGGGCATTTGTCCCGCGATGAGAAGAGGACTTATACGCAATTCATCACACAACTCTATTAGGACTCGTTCCTCTGAGAGGCAGATACGACGCAGTGCTTCCGAGGTACATTTAAATAACAGGGTTTAAAAACTAGAAGCGCCGGGTTTTGAATTAAGCGAATCGCCGGAAAATGCCTCTCTTCACCCGCTGTGCTAACCCTAAGTCTGAAAATTTCCCCACTGCCCAAGCTCGGTATCGTTATGACGTATGCGACGAGGATTGGGATTAGAGGTTTTCGCTTAACCTCCTTCTCCCGCTCTCCAACTTCTCTTAGGCGCGGGTTTTCTCGCATACGTATTTATTTTTCTGCCTCTGGGGGAAAAAAGAGAGGGAGGGTTCGCCCCTTCTGTTCCCAACTTCCCAGCCGCCGCTAGGCCGCGCTTTATGCCGAGGAAGAGAGCGGCGGTTCAGCGGCCGTGGCGAGCCGAAAGAAAAGGAAATGTTTGCGGAATCCAAATGGATGCATTTTAAATCTCGGAGGATGCAGGAGTCGCGCGAGCAAATAAACACGGAGCGCCTTTAGAGAGAGGGAGGGTGGGGGGGATGGGAGGGGCGGTTGGAAGGTGGGGGGAAGGGGACGTCGACGGAGCATCGATCCCGGGCGGTGGGCGGTCCTTCGTTCGGCGCTCGCCCACGCCCCACCGCCCAGGAGGAGTAGGTTGGAGGGACTGACAGACCCTCGTCGCTTCCGCCTCGCCCGGCGTCCCCTCCTCCTTTTTACCTCTCCGCCCTCCGTCTCTCCCTCCCTCGGTGAGTGACGTTCCACCGATCCTATCGGTCGGGCTCGTTTTCGAGAAGTCTGGCTTGTTTACATTCGACCGATCTTCATCAAAGTGAGTTATATCTCCCGCTACACTCTCCCGAGCAGGAAAGAGGCGTCCCGGCCGGGGAGTATCCTCGACTGAGATGGTTTTATGCGGAACAAGACTTTCGGGCTGAACAAATGCTTTTCGCTTGATGGAAAAAATTGATGGTATCCGATGTTTGTCTTAACGTGAATAAGTGAGTGCCGAGCAGGATGTTCTTTAGATGGGCTGTCTGGCTTTCGAATTGTATTTAGGTTTTTCGACGTGTAGTTTTTGAAGGGAGCGGTTCGACAGTAATGTAAAGATAATCACAGAAAACTCCCTATCTTCGCGTATTGAGTTCATAGGACGTAAAGCAAAGGTGAACTTTATTTTGTGTTCTTAATTCGCTACGGATGTTTTGAAAAATGAATATGAGGTAGTAATATTTGTTGTAAATAAGGGTATTAATTAAATCAAAAGACAACAAACTGTATGTAATACAATTAATGGGATAATTAGTATGATAAATCTTGTCTAATGACAATAAATGGTGTTGGAAAGATAATATATTTAAATTAACTAGATAATAGTAATAGTAGTAGTAATATTTGTTGTAAATAAGGGTATTAATTACAATCAGAAGACAACAAACTGTATGTAATACAATTAATGGGATAATTAGTATGATAAATCTTGTCTATTGACAATAAATGGTGTTGGAAAGATAATATATTTAAATTAACTAGATATGTAGAGAAACATCATAGTGTGTACATCAGGATTTAATTAGTTTATTCGCAAAAGTTATTTCAAGATACTAGATATTCAGTCCGATATAGCCTACCAATTGAAGGTACTCGTCATTATTGTAGAAAGATAGAGTCTACTTGCGTTAGGTAAAGACAACCCTGAAATATCACAGCACAGTTACAAAAAAGTTTTTTGTATACCAGCATTATAAACGTCATTTTCTGGGGCAAGAAATCGTTCATAAAAGGGTCTTTTACGGCACAAATGATGACGTATTAGATTTTACTGCACGAATGATTGCGTCATCACACATTCAGCCAATAGTAGCAAGAGAATCGTGGGGAGGTAGAAGAAGACGGAACAGCCAACCACCGTTTTCTCGCACGGATGTCAACAATGCCATCTTGAATTTGATTTCCAGAGGGCGTTGGATGTCAAGCACCCGAGACGTCAGAAGAAAGTTGTTTCGCGAAATTAAGTTTGATTCTCTTGTAAATTTATAATGCTGTTATACAAAAAATAGCCTATGCAACTCGTTTATAATGTTGCTTTATTGCATTCGTACAAATTTGAAAACTCGCTCCTAACGTCGCTCGTTTTCAAAACATGTACTCATGCAATAAAGCTTAACATTATAAACTAATTGCATAAACTACTATAAATAAACAAAAATTGCTTTCAAATAATATTATACACATCACATCTTTATTATACAGCTAACACTTTCTACAAAATAGTAGTTTTATTATTCTGATGCTAGTACCATCCATGTTATGGCTTCTTTCTTGCCTTCTTGCAAAGAGGGGAACATCTGCGCCCTTAGAGGTACGAGCACTCGTCCATGATCGCTAGTGTCAGCGCTTTGCACCTGGCAACGCCTTCCCACGTCGAGACAACCCCTCCCCGCTCTCCGCGTTCACCACGCAAAGCTTTCCGCTGACGCCCGCTTTCCTGGCGTCGTGGCGCGCAAAGGCTTTCTGGTGACGCACACTGGTTGGACCGGCCCAAAAACCTGGCCTTAACAGCGGGAGCGGGAGCTCAGTGCATCAACTGATGGCACTGCAGCGCCTCTGGCTGGGAGGTCCAAGGTTACAGGATTTTCGACACTAGCTTTTCAGCTAGGTCGAATTCAGTCGCTGTCTGGAGGAGAATTCTAGAGGCCGGCTGCTCTGATCGGTAGTTTAACGTGGTTTCTCCGATCAACACCAGGCGAATGCCTCAATCAATATTTTTATTTAACAAGTAAAATGCCCTTAATCAGAATGTCACACATTTAGCTGCAGATACCTGCACTTTTTTGTCTTATAGCCACTTTACTGCAAGCTACGTGGAAAAATTTAACATTAGTTATCCCGGAAGTGTCTTCGACGCCACAGGGAATTATTTTCTCTGTATTTTCTTCGATTTCTCCTTGTTATAATTACTTTTAATTAGAAAATCACTGATATAAATTTTTGGAATGATAACAGTATTAACCCGCCACCGCGAGAACTATTGTATGCATATTTCTACACGTATTATTTTTATGAGTCAGTTAGCCATTTCCAAATTGCCATTTCGAATTTTGAAATTTCATAATAACATTCGAAATTAGTGATCTCGAAAACCCTATATGTATATTTTTTATGAATTTTAGCTTCTTTTTAAATGAGTAGATCCACCATTTTGAAGCTGCCCTTTTGAATTTTGAAAATTATTTATGATATTCAAATTCAGCGACCTTAATAACCCATTGATACCCACTTTTACGCAAATCCACTCGCATTTTGAATTATGGCCAGGTTTTAGGCCCGATCCAACCAGTGTGCGTCGGGCGAAATCCGCGATGGAGGGGGCGGTCGCTCAGCCAGCCAGAGGCTTGGAGCACAGGCTGCTGGAGACACGAAGGCTGCGGCGGAGATGGCCGGCAACTGAGCGAGACGGGAATGCTGCCGGGACGAGAAACGGGGCCGCAGGCGAGGTTCCGAGAAAGAACGCGTCTGCGATGGAAGCGGGAGGAAAGGGGCAGTGGACAGGACTCTGGGTGGCTGGGGAGGATCAGCCGTTCAGAAATAATTTTAGAGGCATGTTGTTCCATTGTCTCAGGCCTTTCACACTTTCATCACTATCTTCTTCTTTAAAATTATATCTTCTTGTCTTTCACTAAAAATTCCGCCTCAAATATTTGACAACTAATTTATTCTTTCTACAATCTCTGAATTATCTTGTTCATTTCAAGACAATTATTTCAATTGTGGTTATTGTTTCGAAGAAAATAGACGGATAAAAATCTAAGAACCCATTTCCCATTTCTCTTGAGATCATTTTTCATCGGACCATTCTTAGTTTTTATCTGCATTTTAATACCGTATGTTGAAAAGTTTTTTTAATAATCAGGGAAAATATGTGGTTTGTGATGAAACCATCATCTTTATAGAGCACTGAATTATATTTTGATGTACAAGTATTTCAAATAATTATTATTTAAAAATGGATACTAACTGACGATCATATATATTTTAGCGGAAAGGAAATACCCAAAGTATGGATTTACTGAAAGTCAGATTCCAGATATATTTTTTCCATTGGTATTAAAATTAACATTAATATATCCTAATATACTTACATGGAGCAAATTCAAATAGCAAGCGCATTTACTAGTCGCGAAAGATAAAAACTGGGATGCCATGTGTTGGACATCTTGCGCGCGATGATATTTTCTGTAAAATTATATCATAAAACGTTTCATAAATGACAAATATAATAAAATCTAGCTTTTATCCGATGAAATTCAGAGTTGTTTAAAAAATTTATAAAATAAAACATGTTCTATTATCATCAACTAATGGTATACAAGAACAAATGAGCATTATAGTATGCTATCGAGATCTTTGCAAGTAGTGAGAGAAACGCCAAATTCAAACGACGACGGACCGCGCCATATTTGCATCCTTACGCGAGCTACGTTAGTTTTCTCGAAAGAGGACAGACTGAACAAGCTGGAACTGCTATAGTCATTTTTTCCGTTATTATAGCGAATGCTTTTATCTGGGATGTGGCGGAGATTTCTTTCCCGCTGGACGGCGATATCGGCGCCGACCTACACGCCGGTTTGAGGGCGAATTCCAATTCCAGATATCCACCCAACGAGATGCCGTTCCAAGTTCCTGATTGGCCTCCCTGTGGTATACGAGTAAGGAGAGAGGCTAGGACAAGGACGAGGAAGAAAAGGTCGAGCGCGGTACGTGGTACGTTTGATAGTAAACTGATGCAAAAGTCGCCTGGAATTCAATGGATAAACCACGGAAAAGCACGGATCAAAGCACCCGACCACAAGAATTCTTCTCCAGACAGCAGTTGAATTCGACCTAGCTATCCAGTTAGTGTCGAAAATCTGCCGCCGTCAGGACTCGAAACCTAAGACTTCGCAGGCACATCCGCTGCAGAGTCAGCAGCAATGCATTCTTTTGAGCTAAACTCAGCCGCTAGAAATGTTCGTAATCATAATCCCAACAGCTAGCGGGTCAAACAATTTTAGGACACTTGTTAGGCGTACAAAAACATATTTTATGAATCGTGAAACCAAACTATTAGACAACCACTAGAAAAGCTATTCTTTTGTGCTAAATGCTCAATTTTTAGCTCTAGCCTTAAAAGTGGAACGATGCTCAAATTTTCTGATAAATATGAGAATGCAACAAATAATTTCGTCTGACCATATTCGCCGCTACTGACGTACCCTTTAAGTTATTTCTATATTTGAAGAAAGATAAAATTAAAGTCAAAAAGGCCGTCTAAAATATAGTGTATGACACAATGAAAAAGTGATTTTATTTTGTTCGTAGAATTTCAGCAGCCGGCCTATCGGCCTCGTGTCGTAACCATTCCTACTCGCAAAATAAGAAGTCATTTTTACCACTCATTTCCTATATAACTATTATGTACGTTTCGTAAAACTCATTTTATAGAACAAAATAGGAGCGTATACAATAGGCATAGGTTTTCCTCTGAGTTTCCCTGCGAGACGGCTCAGCTGGTGGCAGGGGCGGGGTGGAGCAGCGGGGAGGGGCGCGTCGGAGGCTGCGGTGGGAACGAAGCAGACGCTGGCGGCGGTGGGGGCGGGGGCGGGGGCGGCGAGCCGCGTGCTTACAGCTGCATCGATCGTAGCGGCTTATAATGACTGGCGACAGCCTCGCGGCCTCCCCTGCTCCGTCCTTTAATGGACGACTCTCCAGCGACCGCCGTCCCCGCCCCCGCCCCCGCCCCCGCCCCCGCCGCCATCACGCCCTCCGCTGTGGCCGTTGTGCTCTCGTCGCAGGCGCCGACAACCACCAGCCAACGACGCTCCTAGCGCGGGATCCCTTTTTTCGACCTTTTTTTTTTTTTTGAATAGTTTTTATTTCCTTGTTCGACATTACTATGCCTTTCAAGGGTTTTTATGATACATAGTATACAATTTTGTGTAATTACATTTCATCATGCATGAACAATGGTAGAAAACTAATATTTACAATATAAACAATAACTAAGGATACCCAGGAAGGGTCCTTCAAAAAAATGCATACAATATTTGAATTAAAAACATACATATTTAATTTAGAAATGTTGGAACCTGCTTTACAGATAATTAAGGAGGATGTAGTAGGTCTTTAGAATATCTTGATTTTATTCGTGGAAAAAGATGGGCTGATTTACCTAGAGTGTACAAAGGAGTGGCTGGGCAAGATGAAAGAGAAGAGTAGAAATTAGAAGAAAGTTTTAGAATCCAAGTTTTCAGAGGTTCTATAGATAGTTCTTTTAAAATTTGATCATTTCTGATATACCATGGAGCTTTCAAAACATTTCTTAAAAATTTATTTTGCAGTACTTCCAGTTTTTGAAGGTTGTTTTTAGCGGCACCTCCCCAAATTGGGCAGGCGTAGGTCAGTGAAGGTCGTATAATGTATTTAAATATTATTAATGCTGATTCTATTGATAATTTTGATTTTCTATTTATGAATGGATACAATTTTAATATTTTTATATGTGTTATTAGCGATTGATGTTATGTGTTTTTTTCAGGTTAATTTGGTATCTATTTGAAGTCCAAGATATTTAACAGGAGTGTCATTTGGAAGCCATTTAACTGCATGGTTATTAATTATTAAGGGATATGTGGGATGAATCCGTTTTAAGGAGCCTTTTTTCGACCTAGGCGCGTTTGCGCTCTCCCAAACATCTTAACCGTCTTTGTGACCTTTGCTCTGACCCTCGCTAATCTGTCTTCAGCACGCACAAACTTGCGTTTTGCATTCATCTTCAGGCGTTGATTTTCCTTACAAGAAGGAATCAAAGAAAAGCTTGCACACTCCCCAAAATATCCATTTCCTTCTCGACCTCGTACCATGAATTATTCCTTCCGGTCACCACTCTCCGTCATTCCCACACTGCTTTAATGATAAATGAAATGAGTTATCAGCTCTTGCTGATCTACTACTAACTGGCGTCACATTTGTACGCGATTTCATGACACTTTCTATAATCCATTTATTCAATTAAATATATTTAAATTACTTTTTAATAAACATAACACAAATTTAATATTCTCATATTTTCTGGTATCGATAGAGTTTTGTTACAATTACATAGAAATCACAACAGTAACTTCCATTAAATAGAAAATTAAACAGTATTAATCTATAATTATAAAGTTGAACAATACAATTATATACTACAAATAACTTTATCAAATTGTAGCGAACTGGAAAAGATATTTCACAAAACAAAGCCAAGTATATTTTTTATTTAATTCACCATATTTAATTACTTTCAATCTTCACCACTTTGTTTTTTCTATCTTGTCATTTATTTTCATCTTCCACCTGTTGTTGGAATCTAGATGATGCTGATAGAAACTGATGGAACTAAAAAAGAATTCGGGTAATGGCATGAACATTAAGAGTTCAATTCTATCTGTGTATCTGCCTGTGCGTATCTGCGTTCCGAATAATGTAAATGAAAGTTCGGCCTAACGACTCACATTAAACTAAATTAAAGCAACAATAGAAGCTACTGACGAATGGTAAATTTTCCAACTGACTTTCCCGATTTAGAATATTTAGATTGCCTAGGACTTCGTTACTTCCTACTTCACTTGATCGTAAACATTGCAATAGGTTTTGACGTATACTTCAGCATCCGAACACCAATATCGACTTCAAATACTTAGAAATATTTATGCACAAATCTTTTCTTGGAAGTTTTATTCGAAGAGAAATCACAGACTCCCCGTTTGCATTGGCACGAAAAGTTCATTTTAGGATTGTAACATACACAGAACAGTTTCAAAAATTATGGTTTCAATTATATTCAATATTGATATGCATTTTTGTGTAGTCAATGCGGCTATTGCTTCTTATCGATACGTTGATATGACACTTTCGCACTTGGACTGGCATCATACAATATTGGAGCATTATATTGACCGATGAAAATTTCGCAATTCATCTTCACAATAGTGAATGTACAATTCAAGCACTGTATGCATTCTCCCACGAACGTTGTTCGCAATATTTACAACAGACATCAAAGACTGTTCCATTTTTGTAATCACAATGTTCCCATGCTGCATTTTGATGAAGGTTCCATTACTGACCACAAATAGAATGGCATGAACGAGTTAAAACGAACCATCGCACATTTTAATCGTAGAATTTCTCAAATAGTATTTCTGAAATTGGGATTCTGAATTGTGTAGAATAAAATAAAATGTCACGTCAAAGTTTTAATTGTTAAATATTCTTTTGAATTTTTACCGTATAAATCAGTTCTTTTCGTGATTTTTATTTTGCTTGCGTGCAGCTCATACACCACATACTTACTCTTCATGAAGTCATAGTGGGAAACCATGTGACATGTTCAATTTCCTTATCCACGCAATACTTTAGAACTTGCAATACACCAGTGTAGAGGTTGATTTCAGTTTGTTGAATGTTTCCATATCACATATCTTGCAAAGCGCTCTGTTCTTAGAACTTTAGACCCTTCGAACACAGCTTCTCCTGAACTCTCTTTCCATCGGCGAAGAGGCCCCACGGAGCAACTTTTCACGAGAGCGAGTTTCCAAATCCATTCTTATAGTTCCTTTTTCGCAGGGATCCAGCAGAGGTAGGACGAGAGCGGTTACTCCGGGTTAGTTATTCGCATTTTGAGGGTCACCATTGCCAAACTAATGGTGATGAACATCACGTAATTTCTCGCCCTATTTTCACGCAAAATACGCGAAAAGTACTCAAATTTTCGAAATATATTTAAAATCGATGTTCAAAGGTCTCTCTACTAACTAAAGTATCCTCTTCTCTAGTCTCATATATATATATACATATATATATATATATATATATATATTTCAAAATCGATATTAAACGAACGAATATTTTTAGGGAAAAGGTCTATCTACATAACTGTAGTTATATATGCCGAAAAAATCTTAACTCTAGCAATTTTCGAAAAACCAGGGTCTACAATGAGCATGAAACCGGGACTATTCTTTTTAACGTACTTTACACTATGCAGCAACAACATTTAAACAAAAAAGATGCAGCCATTTTTTTTATTTTCAAAATGTCCCAGGTGTTTCATGTAATGGATCCCAAAATTGAAAATCAATTACATATTCAAGAGACCGCAACAACAGTCAGTTCGATTGGGGAATATCGATTTTGGAGAAAATTGGCTGAACCGTTTATCTGCTAGTTGTTTAGAGACGGACGGAGAGACGTTTTTCCGTCAATCGAATTTTTGCTATCAAGGATCTACAAAACATGGATTCTGGCTACGCCACGTGTTAGAGGGTTTCTTCTAAATGTTTGGAAGTGATAGTATCTTACACAACGCAGCCGTACCGAATACGAAAAGCAGAATACAATGAAAATTAAAATCAGTGGATCTAATGTAGAGTTTTGTATAATTTGGAGAAAAGAAAATTTTGGAACTATAATTAAAGATTGAAGTATATAAACGATTCTGTTCTGGAGATGACATACAAACCGAATGAACGCGAAGGAAAACACCTCCCGTCGGGTTACGACTGGGACTGGGACATATGTGTGGGTGTATGGGCCATGTACTGAGACCAAGCGGAAGCTTAGAATTCGCCCCGGCTGGGGAGGGAACCAGCAGGGAGGACACCTGGAGGTAAAAGCCACCGCACGCCAAAGTGTTACTCTGCAACGTCATATAACATGTACTACACTTACGGGAATAATGCACGACGCTAATTGCTAGTTCACGCACGACGAACCAATAAACCCTGTTTTGACTACAGCAGGATTTACGACACTAGCTTTTCAGCTAGGTCGAATTCAGTCAATGTCTGGAGTAAAATTCTAGCGGCCGACTGCTCTGATCTGTAGTTTTCCGTGATTTCTCCGATCAACAAGGGGCGAATGCCGGAGCACTTCCCTATTAACGGGCCACGGACCGCGCGCAATCTCTCCTTCCTCTTCCTTGTCCTATCCTCTCCCCTTACACACACACACACATACACACACACTAACATGCACTACACTACCACATATTCCGGGAGACCGGTCGGGAGCGGGAGACCGGTCGGGAGAACCCACTAACCGACGGTAGGTCGGCGCCAGATCTCGCCATCCAGCGGGGGAAGATCACCGCCATCTTCCGTGAAAAAACATGCACTACACTAACGGGGCTAGTGATGAAAGCAGATGACTCGCCCGGAAACACTAAAAAATTAATCAAAAAAAACAAAATCCTCCCTCACTTATTAAAGGTGCGAAACTTTCAGACTTCCTTGGAGAGCACAAGGTGTGACTCGGCCATTGTTTTTGGTCTTCGAAGAGACCCTTCCCCGGCTCTCCCCGACATCGCGCGCGCCCACGTCCATTCTAATGGTTTGCTTCCGCAGCCCTCTCCCTGCCCCTTCCCCCCGCCCTCGCGGCTCCTTCCCGGAGGCGATCGCCCGCGAGCGCACGCCCGCCAGACCTGCGACCCCCGCGGGAGACCTGCGCCGAACCCCTTCCTCCACCCCCTACCCACCGCGACAAGCGCCAACCTACACCCACTGGCTGGGCAGGTCCCTCGCGCTGGGACAGGCTGAATTATCCCACAGCCAGCATTGCCACTGTCTGTGCAGCAACTCTGAATAGATGAACCTTGGGTTCCAGTTCCGTTGCCCGGATACTCGGCCCTAACATGAGAGCTAGGACGAATTCGACCACAGTCTGGAAGAGAATAGAGGTCTGCTGCTGTGATACGTAGTTTTCCATAGTTTCTACGATCAATACAAGGCGAATGCCGGAGCAGTACCTTAACAAACGGGCCACAGACCGCGCGCGATATTTTCTTGCTCTCCCTTGTCCTATCCTCTAACACACACACACACACACACACTTTCACTAACATGCACTACACTACCACATATTCCGGGAGACCGGTCGGGAGCTGAGAGCTTGTCCCGGCTGAGGCGGTGCCCCGCTGGTGGGAGAGTCCTGGTTAGGGGGAAACCCCGCTAGCCGACGGTAGGTCGGCGCCGAATCTCGCCATCTAGCGGGGGAAGATCACCGCCACTTCCTGAGCAAAAGCATGCACTACGCTAACGGAACAAATGACCGAAGGAGTTATATCAACCAATATACCAGAAACCAGAAATATCAACCAATTCAATCCAAATCTGGCGTTGACAAGTATACTAACCCACTCATATCACTCGGCGATGTGCGCTAAGGCACAGAGAAGAGCGAAGATTCTGCAACGGTGAATTGCTGGCAATGGTTGATAGGAAATGAAAACCTTATACAATGTACTAACAATATTCAATCATGTTTCATTGAAAATCTCAATACGTCAATCAGAATTGTCGAGATTTATAAGTAACAAAGAATCATATTGTTCAACCCCAAAGTAGTGAAGTAAGATAATATGACTAATTTCACGTTATGTTTAATTTACTGATGATACTGAACTTTGTTTTTTCCTTATTCATTTTTTTAATTAGTCCAGGGCGTTAATTTCTTAATATAAATATATTATTTATGTTATATTTTTGAAATTGATTATAAGCATTTGATCTATTTTCTAAACTTAAGATTTTCATGAATATATATTTCATTCGACATAAGAACCGTGTCAAAAATATTTCGAAGTGTTTTCTAATTTTTGGTGAGGTATCAGTTTAAATGATTTTTTTTAAACATGAGTGAAAACACATTGTTTTTATGTTTAATGAAAAAGACGATCATAGTGGAAAATAAATTACATTTTGTGTTTATTCTAAAAAAAACTTCTGCTCGTGAAAGAGCACTTTAAAACCATCGCTCAAAATGGACGTGCAGATCTCCGTTCGACAGAATTCGATCAAGCGGCTTCCAGAATTCGAAACCTGTGGGCTAGCGTCTCCGCGAGCGGTCGCTTATTACGTATTCAGCTCCTCGAAAGTATTCATACGAGACCCGTTGAATACGAATCGCGGACTCGGAACGTCCGGTCTACGGGCGAGAGCGCCCATCCGCTCGACCTCAGCGGGGCCAGCAGCTGCCGCGGTCCAGCAGCGCTCAACTGCCACCCTCCCCCTTCACCACTGCGCCTCCCCCTCCGCCTCACACCGCTACCCCCGCGCCGCCCCTTCCTCCTCCACCACTGTGCCTCCCTCTCCCCTTCACACGCGCCTCCTTGACCCTTCCTCTCCGCCTCACATCGCTACTTCGCGCCACCCCTTCCCCCTTCACCACTGCGCCTCCCCCACTGTTTCATCCCCGCGCCTCCCCTTCACCCCTGCGCCACCCCCTTCATCCCCGCGCCACCTCCCCCTTCAAAACTGCGCTTACTCCTCCGCCTCACACCGCTCTCCCCGCGCCAACCCTTCCCTCCTCTCCACTTCGCCTCCCTCTCCACCTCATACCGCTACCCCCGCACCCCCTCCCTTTTCTCCCCTGCGCCTCCCAAACCCCTTCACCCCCGCGCCTCCTACTTCATCACTGAGCCTCCTCATTCATCCCTGCGTCTCTCCCCTTCACCCACGCGCCTCCCCCTCCCTCTTCATCCCTGTGCCTCCCCTTTCATCCCTGCGCCTTCCCCTTCATCCATGCACCATCTTCATCCCTGCGCCTCCGCTCTTCACTCCCACGCCTCCCCCTCCCCTTTTAGCCCGCACCTCCCACACCCGTTCACCCCCGCGCCTCCTTCTCCCCCTTCTTCCCTGCGTCTCCCCTTCATCCCTGCGCCTCCCCCACCCCTTCACCCCCGCGCAACCCCCAACCTCTCACGCCACTCCATCACTGGGCCTCCCCCTCCGCGCCATATCGCACTACCATTGCGCATCTCCAGTCCATCCCAAAGCGCTGCCTCGCAGCCCAGCCACTCACCATTCCTTCAACACGCGCATTCAACAAAACATTTCAGTACCTCCACTACATCTCCAGAGGGCCAGAGACTGTCCATTTCTCGTCTTTCCCCAGTCCCTTTCCCAGTAGATCCCGATGTCGGGGCTTCCTCCATAACCGATGCCTCCACGCACACCCTCTCACAGCCTCAACCTCCCCTCCCCCTCTCACCCCCATCGGCGCTGACCTGGAAGGCTAGCAACACCTTCTCTCCTCCCGCCGCCGCCCCCCTCTCCCGGGCCCCACACACGCCGCGGGATAGCCTCTGTTGCGCACTTGGCCCTTGCTTCCTCTCTGGCGGCGAGCCGCGGCCAGATGGCCCGAAGAGACTGCGATCGGGGCTGGGGCTGGGGGCGGGGGTGGGGGCGGAGCGCAGGCGGTCAACGACGCCGGCCGGCGCCGCCCTCTTGGAGAGCGCCTGGCTCGAGTGCTCGGAGCGGTTAGCTCGCCCGCTGGGCGGGGCGGCGGCGCTGGCGGCCAAGGGCGGGGGCGTGCCACGTTGGCCAAGCACGCGACTTACCAAAAGGCTGGCAATCGATCGCAGCGGCAAATAGAGAACTGAAGTTGCATGTGCATTATTAAGCACCTATATAAAGGAAGGGGTGTGTGGGTAATGTTGCTTTTTTAAATAGTTTTTATTATCCTTGTTCGACAATATTGTGTCTTTCAAGGGTGTGGGTAATGCTAAGAGCTATAACCAACGACAAAATCTTGGAAAATCAGTGACAGAGGGAGTATGGTACGTATCCTACTTATTATCTAAGAGGAAAATTTGATAGCACGTTGTTTAACTTTCAAAAAAATTATTAGGTTCGTCAGGAAGGAGAAATCAATGCGAGGTATTTGGGAGTGCAAAAGAGAGAGGGTTTGAAATGTGAATAAGCAAATAAAGCTAGTAGACATTGAAGAAATCGAAATACTTTCTTGCAGAAGATAAAAGTCTCTACGCTTCAAATTTCATTGAGTATGGAACTTGTAAGCTGTACAGAGGTAGATAACTTGACAATTATTGTTAGTTTGGTCCCTCTGATGCTGTATTGGCTTAATACCGGACATCATTTAATCTTTCGTGTCCTACTGTTTCCTAATCAAAGCAATTTAAATCCTTAACTACTCTGGTGAAATGTACTTGCGCCTAAGCTCTGGTGGGATCCTCAGGTGCCCCTGAAGGTATATTACTTCTTATCCCAATGAAACGTTTTTTTCAAATTTTGTTCTTTGAATCAGTTTACAGTGTTTATAATAATAAGAAAAACGTAGATTACAAACAATTTTTACACAGTCAATTTTCGTGATCTGGGCATAAATATTTACAGCACTTTTCGCAAACTATCTTTGTCCATCTGTCCACATTTCTCGCACACATGTAGCATCTTGCTTTTCTGGTTGATTCTGACACAAAAGATGTTGAAGGTTAATATAATTGCTTTGTGATTTTCCTGTAATACAAATCATAGTCTAAGTATACACAAAACATGAATCGAGGGAATGAAAAAGAACTCACGTTAACACAACGGTGGAGTATTCTGAGACCTTTTCTCCTCTAATTCCAAAACTAAACCTCAAATCACTTCGCACAACCAGTCAAAACAAATAACACAATGTCACTGAGAAATGCTGCCAAAACGAGTGCTATCCAGTAATTGGTTGCCGAATTACACTGACAGACACTTCGGCCGGGGGACTTCAGGACCCCACCCGAGTAGCAAAGGGTTAATTAAAGAAAAACCGCCGTATGTGAAGCGCTTGTCTGCAAGAAAACTTAGTAGGTAAGTGTAGTGCCCGCCTGCACAGTGGAAGAAGCCGCCTCCTAGCCGCCTCCGCAGTGGAAAAAGCCACCTCCTAGCCACCTCCGCAGTGGAAAAAGCCACCTCCTAGCCACCTCCGCAGTGGAAGAAGCCGCCTCCTAGCCACCTCCGCAGTGGAAGAAGCCGCCTCCTAGCCACCTCCACAGTGGAAGAAACCGCCTCCTAGCCACCTCCGCGGTGGAATAAGCCGCCTCCTAGCCACCTCCGCAGTGGAAGAAGCCGCCTCCTAGCCACCTCCACAGTGGAAGAAGTCGCCTCCTAGCCACCTCCGCAGTGGGAGAAGCCACCTCCTAGCCACCTCCGCAGTGGAAGAAGCCGCCTCCTAGCCATCTCCGCAGTGGAAGAAGCCGCCTCCTAGCCATCTCCGCAGTGGAAGAAGCCGCCTCCTAGCCGCCTTCGCAGTGAAGAAGCCGCCTCCTAGCCACCGCCGCAGTGGAAGAAGCCGCCTCCCAGCCACCTCCGCAGTGGAAGAAGCCGCCTCCTAGCCACCTCCGCAGTGGAAGAAGCCGCCTCCTAGCCACCTCCGCAGTGGAAGAAGCCGCCTCCTAGCCACCTCCACAGTGGAAGAAACCGCCTCCTAGCCACCTCCGCAGTGGAAGAAGCCGCCTCCTAGCCACCTCCGCAGTGGAAGAAGCCGCCTCCTAGCCACCTCCGCAGTGGAAGAAGCCGCCTCCTAGCCACCTCCGCAGTGGAAGAAGCCGCCTCCTAGCCATCTCCGCAGTGGGAGAAGCCACCTCCTAGCCACCTCCGCAGTGGAAGAAGTCGCCTCCTAGCCACCTCCGCAGTGGAAGAAGCCGCCTCCTAGCCACCTTCGCAGTGGAAGAAGCCGCCTCCTAGCCACCTCTCCGCAGTGGAAGAAGCCAATTCTAGCCACCTCGCAGTGGAAGAAGCCGCCTCCTAGCCACCTCCGCAGTGGAAGAAGCCACCTCCAGCCACCTCCGCAGAAGAAGCTGCCTCCTAGCCACCTCCGCAGTGGAGAAGCCGCCTCCACGCCACCTGTGGAAGAAGCCACCTCCTAGCCACCTCCGCAGTGGAAGAAGCCGCCTCCTCAGCCACCTCCAGTGGAAGAAGCTGCCTCCAGCTGCCTGCGCAGTGGAAGAAGCCGCCTCCAGCCACCTCCGCAGTGGAAGAAGCTGCCTCCTAGCCACCTCCGCAGTGGAAGAAGCCGCCTTCCTAGCTGCCTGCGCAGTGGAAGAAGCCGCCACCTCCTAGCCACCTCTCCGGGCAGTGGAAGAAGCCGCCTCCTAGCCACCTCCGCAGTGGAAGAAGCCGCCTCCACAGTGAAAAAAGCCCCCTCCTAGCCACCTCCGCATTGGAAGAAGCCGCCTCCTAGCCACCTCCGCAGTGGAAGAAGCCGCCTCCACAGTGAAAAAAGCCCCCTCCTAGCCACCTCCGCATTGGAAGAAGCCGCCTCCTAGCCACCTACACAGACGAAGAAGCCGCCTCCTAGCCACCTACACAGACGAAGAAGCCGCCTCCTACCCCCTCGACAGTGGAAGAAGCCGCCTCCTAGCCGCCTTCACCGGCGTCGTGCGCGGTCGCTGATGGAGCCCAGAGGGGCTCGCAGGCGCCCGCCGGGGCTCGTCACGGCCAGCCGCCGCCCCCGCCGCCTGCCGGGACTGCAGGTTCCCCGCGATGGCGGCCCGCTCGTTGGCAGAGGCAGTGCATGGCCGGGGGCGCGCTTGGGGCTTTTACGGCGGCTGTTCTGCTTGCCTCGCGGCTGATCGGCCCGGCGCCGTTCGGCGGATACTCCCGGCGCATTGGGGCCCAGGGAAGCCCAGTACGTGCCTCTACGGGGGGCCATCAGGGAAAAGGGAAAGAGGACACTGCACCTTGGAAATCGTGGGCGTAAATGTAAATGACAAAAATCACAAAGCTCTAAAATGGTTCTACGAAACAACGCAACATATTGTTCCAGGGAAAGACACCAACGCTTTTAAGCCTCCCGTTATTACGAAATTCTATTAAAAACTCTCGACTACGAAAGGAGTATGTTACCTTGTAGTTGAAAGAACTAACAAAGCCAAGAGCTAAATTGTTTTAATGCGAGGTACTTGTTGAAACTTCTTTATTATCGCCTTGAATGGTCATGCTTTTCGATGCTTCATGAAAAGCATGCTGATCTCTTCTTGGTTGCCTTTTTTTGAATTGAGAATATTTCTGTAAGTATCAGTAACATCACGACAAAATGTTGAAATAAGTATTAAAGAGCAATATCTATGTATAATACAATATGTATTATTACAAACTAATGTTATATATAATATTATATTTTATATAATATCCTCAAAACCAATATTCAGCATTTACTACTTCAACAAGTATTTTTCTTTCTGTCATTATTTCACTGAATATTAAAAATGTTCCACTCAGTGCATTTCGCTCATTCTCCCAATGCCGACAAATAATTCTCATGACAAATCCACATTCAGCAAAAAAGTTACTAAAGGGAGCTGATCGTGTAAAATCGTTTAACGCTATTATTTCATTCTGGAAAACTAATTGCCGTTATAAATGAAGTCCTGGAAACACAGACCTTGCCTGCGGTGAGCAAAAAACGGAAGGTGCCAGATTGCATTAATTAAAAAATCACATGGCACCGTCATTAGCCTAAAACCTTTACACGGGGTGCCGCAGCAGCGCTACAGGGCCCCGTTGCGAAAACGCATTATTTATTTCGAGAAATACCCTTAACAGGGCGCTCGGCAGCAAGCAGATACAAGTGGTCACGGGGAGGCGGTTTTTGCGAGCGACAGCGTGTAGGGATGGATGCAAGGCTAAAAAATCCAGCGGTCCGTCGCCGCAGGAGTGCCAGAGCGCGCAGACAAAATGAAAAATTCTTCTGCCACACCGGACGCCAACGCCCAGGCTGCAGCCCTCGCCCTCGCCCCCTCTGACCCCCCGCCCCCGCCCGCAGGGGCCCCATTTCTCCGGTTCGCGTCCCAGCATTCCCACCCTCTGCCTCCGCACCCTTTATCTCGCTTTACGCTCTTACAAATTATAGCATTATAACAAAAATACACAGGGAGCAATGGCTCTGTGCATCAACTGATGACAAAATAGCACCTCTGACTGGGAGGTCCTAGGTTCAAGTCCTCACGGCGAAAGGATTTTCGACACTAGCTTTTTAGCTAGATCGAATTCAGTCGCTGTCCGGAGGAGAATTCTAGCGGCCGGCTACTCTGATCGGTACTTTTCCGTGGTTTCTCCGATCAACACCACGCGAATGCCGGAGCAGTACCCTAACAAACGGGCCACGGACCGCACGCGCTCTTTCCTTCATCTTCCTTGGCCCATCCTCTCCCTGTACACACACACTTACACTAACATGCACTACCACATATTCCGGGATCTTAGAGCTTCTTCCGGTAGGGGCGGTGCTCCGCTGGTGGGAGGGTCCCGGTTAGGGGGAAACCCCGCTAGCGGACGGTAGGTCGGCGCCAGATCTCGCTATCCAGCGGCGGAAGATCACCGCCATCTCACGAGAAAAAACTTGCACTACACTTGCGGGACTAATGACCTAAGCTGTTGACGCGCCCAGAATCACTAACAACCAACCCACCAACACAAATACATTTTCTTAAAACAAAAATACGTATCTTTATATCTGCGTAAATATGTGTAATTGTGAAATCAATTAAAAATTGCCCAAACATTATTTGTAATAGAAAATTTTCAGCTCAAAGCATCATCATATTTTTTAAAAAAATGTTTCTGCACACTTTTTATCCCTCCCCCTTCAAGTCATCAACGTCATCTTTGCAGTGTCCTTGCGTTAGCTAACCGTGGCTGAGTTTCATTTCAGGACTCGTCAAATCCCTTACCTTTTTCCCCATTTGTCATTCTATCCCTTCAATATCACTGACCAACTCCCTTCGCTATGTTGATCTTACACAAATATATGTTACCATAACATCACTCTTGCCGTTTTCTTACAGTAATTAGTAACAGTAAGTTGCTTTAGTCTCAAAGGTATTTGTTTGATGCCTATTTGATCAACGACATTGAAACTAATATTTCTTGAAGTAGCATATTTTTACGAATTTCTGCCTGCGCCAATATCTCTGCTTGTTTTCCTTTAAATTACATCTAACCTCGAGATGGAAATATGTTTGCTTCTCAACTTGTCAACGCAATTCTACGACTGGCGAGCGCCTGCAACCTCCACCTCTGCCAGCCCGCCGACTGGCATTCCGCCGCAACCCGCGGCCCCGCCCACGTGCGGCCTGTGTCCACCGGGCGCCCGCCGTAAAGCAGGCTCCGCGCGCTCATAAGGTTGGCGGGACAGAGCGCGACGTGGCTCGGGGATGCCTCGCAGCGCAACGGCGGCACTTACGAGGTGTTACTAGGCCCCGCAGCAGCGCCGTACGTTGGCGTCGCCGGCGGTCGCCGCGGGACGGAGTGCTCCCCAGGGAGCGTTGACTTTGTTGGCGAGCACCCCCGCACAGCCCTCCGCCCTCGCGGCTCTCGAGACTCGCGGCGGTGGTGGAAGAAGGGGTGGGGTGATCGCGGGGGCGGAGGTGATGGTGGAAGCGGAGGCGGGGAGGCGGCGGCGAAGGCGTCGGGGGCGTGCGCTCGCGGCGGTGGGGCGGCGGGGACGGCGGGGGCGGCGGGGGCGGTGGGAGCGGCGGGGGCGGCGGGGGTGGCGGGGCGGCGGGGGGCGGCGGGGGGCGGCGGGGGCGGCTTGAAGGCGGCAGGGGCGGCGGGGGCGGCGGGGGGCGGCGGGGGCGGCGGGGGCGTCGGGGGCGGTTAGGGGAGCGGTTGGGGCGGCAGGGCGGCGGGGCGGCGGGGCGGCGGGGGCGGCGGGGGCGGCGGGGGCGGCGGGGGCGAGGGGCGGCGGGGGCGGCGGGGGCGGCGAGGCGGCGGGGAGCGGCGGGGGCGGCGAAGCGAGGGGCGGCGAGGGCGGCGAGGGCGGCAGGGGCGGCGGGGGCGGCGGGGGCGGCGGGGGCGGCGGGGGCGGCGGGGGCGGCGGGGGCGGCGGGGGCGGCGGGGGCGGCGGGGGCGGCGGGGGCGGCGGGGGCGGCGGGGGCGGCGGGGGCGGCGGGGGCGGCGGGGGCGGCGGAGGCGGCGGGGGCGGCGGAGGCGGCGGGGGCGGCGGGGCCGGCGGGGGCGGCGGGGGCGGCGGGGGCGGCGGGGGCGGCGGGGGCGGCGGGGGCGGCGGGGGCGGCCGGGGCGGCGGGGGCGGCGGGGGCGGCGAGGGCGGCTAGGCGGCGGGGTGGCGGGGGTGGCGGGGGCGGCGGGGGCGGCGGGGGCGGCGGGGGCGGCGGGGGCGGCGGGGGAGGCGGGGGAGGCGGGGGAGGCGGGAAGGCGGGAAGGCGGGGGCGGGGTGGTGTGGGGTGGTCGTGGGGGCGGGAGGCTGCGGCGATGGTGTCAGTAGAGGCGGGGTGGCGCCGGGTGCGGGCGCTCGCGGCCGTGGCGGAGAAACCAGGCGTTCCCCAGGGGCCTGCTGGCACGCGCAGGCCGCCGTTTGCCGCTCGCACCACTCGCGCCCCCAGACCTCTGTGGCAGAGCTTGCTCGCCCAACTCGGGGAGGACCCACAGCTTACGGCGCCCATGCAGCACGTGCACTTGGCGCCGGTCTCGCCCCGTCCCGCACCCCCCCAGACCGCCGCCCCCTGCACCGCCACTTTGTGGGGGCGTTGCGGCGTTTGGGAGTGAAGCGCGCGCAGTCAGTTCAGCGTTGCAAGAGGCATGCGCTCGCCTCTCGCAAACTTCCACTCTTCTGCTGTTCTTCGTATTATCTATGTGCAAGATAAATCTAAACCATATTGGAGCAATGAATATAAATGTACTGTAAAGCTGTTAAAGTTAACACCTGAATTCTCTGTCAGCAATGCAGTAGAAATAATAGTAATAATAATAGTAGTAACAATAATAATAATAATAATAACAATAATAATAACAATGTCTGGAACGAGGCGTAAGCGGTTGAGGCAGCAGTGAACTGCGCTGAAGAGGCTGCAGGTTCGAGACCTGCTTAAGCTTGGTTGTATTTGAAATTGTCCCTTCACTGTTCATCATCATTCTATCCCCTCATAATTCGTAATTCAAGATTTAACAACCTTGTTTCATTAAGGGATACAGCCGAAAATGTGATCTCAACAATACCAACAATTGGTCATCATTTGTTCAAGGAAGATGGTACGATACGTAAAACATTTGCTGTGAAAGTGAGCTTCAAAATGAATGTTGCTAGGAAATAATTAATTAATGTTTTCCCATTAACTAAATAACTTTATGATTACAAAATTAATAAATAATAAATATAACGTATTAATACGAGTCTACTGATCGTTACCCAACGATATCAGTAATTTCTCATCGGCAATACGTAATTTTCTATATTTTCTAAATCATTTGCAGCATGACCACTAATACAGCGATTAATAACAACTAATATTTTCAGCTTCACACTCGCTCCAGCCCCACTTAAAGAAGCAATCATTGACCTTAGTGCGAAGTGCAAGATCGTTAGCTCCTCCGTGCCTCTACCGGCCGCTAGTTCTACCTTCTGTCGGAGAGGCCACCGCAAGCGGTACTGCTTCCCTCTTCTCCTCCACCTCAGCCATCGTTCTCCAGTCCGCCTCCAATTCCGACTTCTTCTCCAGCCCCACCTCCACGGTCACCTCCGCCTGCGCTATCGACTCCGCCTGTGTCATCACTTCCGTCCCCTCCATCGCCATCTCCTTCTCCTCCAACTCCGCTTCCGCCATCATTTCCACGTCCACCTCCACCTAGGCCCCCGCCTTGGCCTTCTCCTCCGCTCCGCTACCATATCCGCCCCTTCTGCCATCTCTCCGTACTCCTCCTCCACCACGTCCGCTTCCAACCCCCGTCTCCCTCGAACCCCCGTCCGCCCCCACCATCGCCTCCAACCCCCGGCCGCCTCCATTATCGCCTCCAACCCCGACTACCTCGAACCCCCGTCCGTCTTCAACTCCCGTCCGCCTCCACCACTGCCTCCAACCCCCGTCTACCTCCAACCCCCGTCCGCCTCCATCATCGCCTCCAACCCCCGTCCGCCTCCACCCTCGCCTCCAACCCGCGTCCGCCTCCACTATCGCCTCCAACCCCAAGGTCTACCTCCAACCCCCATCCGGCCTCCAACTCCGTCCGCCCTCCCCACCATTGCCTCCAACCCCGTCTACCTCCAACCCCGTCCGCCTCCACCCTCGCCTCCAACCCCCCGTCCGCCTTCACTATCGCCTCCAACCCTTCTACCTCGAACCCCATCCGCCTCCAACTCCCGTCCGCCTCCACCTCGCCTCCAACCTCCGTCCGCCTCCACTATCGCCTCCAACCCCTTCTACCTCGCCACCAACCCCTTCTACCTCCAACCCCCATCCGCCTCCAACTCCCGTCCGCCTCCACTATCGCCTCCAACCCCCGTCCGCCTCCTCCATCGCCTCCAACCCCGTTCGCCTCCGCCAGCCACCCACCCGCGGCGCCCCAGGTGCTGTGTGGGGCGACTGCGTCCTCCGCAGGTCTTATGAAGTGCGCCCCCAGAGAGCGCGCGCGTGCTGTAACAATGGGCCCCGGCGCCGCCGCACACGCAGATATTACCATCCAGATATCGCGCGGTTATCGAACACCTCGGAGTACGCTGGCCTCTCCTCCGAGAGTTCGACAAAGCTCCCCCATGCGCTCGCTTTAGATAAGTTTGACGCTATCTTTTCGTTTTAAAATTAAATGTCTTCGTCGAATACCTAATCATTTCTTAAATACGATACTTCAGCTTAAGTTTTAAAGTTTCCTGGTAAGTTTCGTCGTAGAGCTAGAAGTTTCTTTTGTTATCGGTTCGTGTTTTTAGTAATTTTTAGTAATTACTGCGCATGCGGTTCTCTAAAGAACACTTTTGTTGAAGATACTCAATTCAGAACAAACTAATAGGGTATGTGAAAACCATATCTGGAAAACACAAGAAAAAAGTCCAAAAGTATATTTCTCTCAGAGTCACAAAATTTTGTAAAATAAAGAGCATAGGATAATTCATGTGTAACTTTTCCTCTTGCATGTATAAAAACTCTATTTTTAGGTTCTTTTGGTATTTCTTTAAAAAATGTTTGACCGAAAATAAAAAAAAGACCTTTTCAAAGAAGCTGAATAGTTGAAGTTGGCATAGAAAGAAGCGCACAAGTGACTGAGAAAACGATGAGAAGACATCCTCTTTATTGTGAACTATACTGGAATATCCAGAGGCGCGATTGAATGAGTGAGCAAATGTGTGAGTCGGCATGTGAGTGAGTCAGTACGTGAGCACGTCAGTCAGTGAGTGAGTATGTAAGTCAGTCAGCGGACCAGCGAGTGAGTCAGCCAGTGATACGTCAACTATATTCTTAGGACATGTGTCCGGAAAGTGCTTATTATATCTTGAGGTTGTAGTGTTCTTTCACAGGAGGCCGGGAAGCGGCTACGAATTCACGTTGGCTTGCTGGTTTTCCCAATCCAGGTATCTCCTCCAAAGAAGCCGCGCTCCAGTCTGGATACCCTTCACGTTCTCAACTAGCCTCTAGACATGTGCTGTAGTGCAGTGCATGCAAGTGTAAATGGGTGTAAAAGGAAAGGACAGGGTAAGGAAGAGAAAGAAAAGATCGCGCACGGTTCGGACTCGTTTGTTTCAGGACTGCTCCGACATTTGCCTGGTATTGATTGGAGTAACCACGTAAAACTACCGATGAGAGACACCGGCCGGAAAAATAGTTGTCATCCAGACAGCAACTGAGTTCGACATAGCTACGTAGCTTGTCTCGAAAATGAGTCATCGTTGAGAGTCAAATCCTAAGAGCGCCCGATCAGAGACGATGCAGCAGCTTCGGTGCTGCCTTTGGGCGTTCCCAGCGGGCTTTCCCGGGCGCTCGCCTGGCAGGTTGCGGGCGCGGCGTCTCCTGCAAAGCCCCGACACCGGTGCGCGGGCGACAGATGCGCGCATGACCCTCCCCGCCCCGCCCCGCCTTGCCCCGCCCACCACCTCCGCTCCCCGCCGCGCCGCGGCCACTGGCAGCAGGCCAGCCAACGCAACAGGCGGAAACCGTTTATTCTGCGCCGGGGATCACCCGCGGCGGACGCGTCCGCCCACCCGCTTGACTCGTCCCGCCCCCGCCCCCGCCCACGCCCACATCCACGCCCCCGCCCACGCTCCTGCCACGCCCCGCGCTTCCCTCCGCCAGGCCGCGTTGTTCTAGTAGTTTCCGTCATGTTCCCGCTGGCGGCAGGAGGCTTCCGACACAGAAAACCCCTGGCAGATGGTGACCACGCCCCATACTCTCATGATTTATTGCACTATTATTATTATTAATATTAACATTATTAGTCTTCGTAATTATGTAAATTTGCGTCTTAAAGAGACTGGAAGCGGTAACTCAGTGCATCAATTGATGTCACTGCAGCGCCTCTGACCCTCAGGTCCTAGGTTCTCACTTCCCACGGCGGCAGGGTTTTCGACACTAGCTTTTCAGCTAGATCAAATTCAGTCACTGACTGGAGGAGAATTCTAGCGGCCGGATGCTCTGATTGGTCGTTTTTCGTGGTTTCTCCGATCAACAACAAGCGAATGCCGGAGCAGTACCCTACCAAACCGCCACGAACTACGCGCGATCTTCCCTTTCTCTTCCTTGGCATATCATTTCCCCTTACACACACACACACACACACACACACTAACATGCACTACACAACCATGTATTCCAAGAGATTGGTCGGGAGCTTAGAGTTTGACCCGGCTGGGGCGGTGCCCCGCTGGTGGGAGAGTCCTGGTTAGGGGGAAACCCCACTAGCCTATGGTAGGTCGGCGCCGGATCTCGCCATCCAGCGGGGAAGAACACCGTCATCTCCCGAGAACAAAACCTGCACTACACTTACGGGACCAATGACCAAAGTCGTTGACGCGCCCAAAAACACGAAAAAATCAATCAATTAATCAACGTCTGAAAGATGACGTGTGTCATCTTTTTAATTCTTACCAGATACTAAGTTTGCAGATTCGCTCACACTACAAATATCTCCTCGCTCACACTGCTGATCCTCCTACACCATGCGCAAACACGTACTCACCCCTAAAATGCAATATCTACAACAAAATAATCGTTTCTAGATTTCAGAAGTTGTAATGAATTTGTATTAAAATTACAGGTGTGAACTTAAAATGGAATTAATTTTTGCATCCACATTTAAAATAAATTTTCCTTGAGCCACTGGTAGAGTCACTTCGACTCCTCCGCTGTAACTTTCACCAATGTCTGGGTTCCAAACTGACATGAATGGGTTCCGAAAATAGCGGTTATTGAATTCGATGAACTTTTGCCGATTATCGTCTGAGTTAAGTTTGAGTTCAAGTGATAACGTAATCTTTACTGATCAACTGACACTCGGGCTAAATAATATTCTGTAATACTCTCTTTGATGCTTCTCATGAGTAGCATATTACCAAAATATTTCAGGTATAATGCTAATTTTATGAGCTGTGAATATCGATGAATAGATGCGATGTAATATGTAGTGATATGTTATTATGATTCAAGTCTCTATCTTACGCTGATGCCACTCATGTGCAATTTCAACTCATGTTTGCATCTGCACAGTCGGCACAATTGTGTTGTGTGTGCACAACTCAATACTCCTCTGCAGCGAGTGTTACCATCTTCTTACAACTTTACATTGTAATCAAGAAGAAGAAATCGTTCATTCGGTGCATTAAAGTTACATTGTGCAATTGTACGCACTTGCATATCCTAGAATACAATTCATATTACATACTTTAAAGATAATGACAATTTAAAAAATATTAAATTAAGATCGGCTTATATTGAATAATAAATATTATATTTTATTTGTTTTTAAATGGTACTCCATTTTATTCACTATTACAAGTCCGTTTTAGTTACATGTATAAATATAAATAAGACTAAAAATTAAATATGTTTTATAAACAAAACACTGAAGTAAAACAAGAAATATTTCCAAAAGAAGTATTTTATTATTTATTTTATATTACTATTATCAGTATTTATTATGACTTTTTATTATTAATTAACTAATTTAAAAGGGTGAATTGGTTTCATACTTAATGGGGAAGAGAATATCACTAAACGCGACCTCTCCCTTTTCTATAAACATAGATTTCCGCACCAAGTTAAGGAGGCAGAGTTAGATTTTACGTTCCTAATTGGGAACTAGTAGCACCTCTCAAAGAGAAATTCTGTAGTGAACGAGGTTATTTTCGCGGAGCAAAGCAGAACATTCCATTCACAAAAAAAATATATATTTTTTCCTCAATATATTAAATTTCCATTAATTCCTCAACAATTAATTTCCATTAATTGACATGAAATAGTTATAAGAATGGGTGATTTATTAACTAGAAGTGGTAACCCTAACCTGCATGTCTTCACCAAGGGCGAAAGAGATCCTTGGAGATTTTGCATTTGGATTGTGCATAGCAATTTTAAGGTAATTTTCTCATGTAAATGTCGATTCTTCATAATGAGAAACAATTTTGATCACACATTAGTCTAACGCCTTTAAACAGATAAATGGAGAAGCATGAATTATTTCACAGTAATTGAGCGTGCTTGGCTGAGGCACAGACTATCAACTTCTTTTTTCAATGAAAGAGGAAAAAAGAAAAAAATCGTCATCGAGTGGCATTCGTGAAATGGAAACTGACATTCATAAAAAGCAACAACAAACTATTCGCATAACAAGACGATAACCAATTCTTTAAATATTTTCGGCTTAAATCGGCTTAAAAAATTGACTTAAAATATTTTTTAAGCCGATTAAAATGAGGTGAAATTCAGTTCCGTTTAAAAATTAATAGTTGAACTTATGTTTCCGTAATAATAAATCTAGCAGAGTCAAAATTCCCGGTCTACACCATCAATTGTTTAAACATCACCTTCCCTCAGATTCAGAAGATCGGTCCAGGAGATAAAATGGATATTATAACTTCATCATCCAAGCATTTCATTAAAATTTTCCCCATTATTTCAAATGCAGATTTTTCTTTTTCCCTATATTGCACTCTTATCACTGCTCTATATAGACATTTACTGTACTCTGATCAAATATTTCTATGAATTTAGTCAACTTTTTGTTACTATCATTCTTTATTCAACAACTTATAACTGCTTCTAGTGCCCTTTACTCTGTTGCATCTGTCATTTCTATTGTTGCTATTTTATATTAACTAGTCTTTAAAAATTTCACTAATCACGTTCCTGTGTTTTTCTGTTCCTTTTAAAAATTTTAAGGCCTTTTATTGAGGACTACATTTTATAATGGCCTTTTATTTGTGCTCACAGTTGTCATGACTTTACGAGTAAATTATTGTGAGAGAATAAATGTTCATTTCTTTACCGCTGCGGTTGCACGCCACGAACAGCGCTCATATTTTGATAAAACAGAAAAGTCAGCGCTTGAAAACAAAAAACGAAAAATCGTCAAACGTATTAATGGTGTTTTTGTTGGTGCAAGAGGAAGAAAAAATATCTTAGAGCTCGGCCGCTAGATGAGATTTAATGGAAAAGTGCGGTCCTGCATTCCAAAAAGAGCAATCTGTTTTCGGAAGAGTCGTTATGAAAATCCATATTGATCGTGTCTGGCGGGACTGCCGTGCGGGCGAGAACGACTCGCCGCCGAAGAAATGAATTTTCCGTGCAAAAATTTTATCCGTGCGAAACGCTACTATTTGCTCCGACCCAGGTCGCCTCCAACCACTGAATAACAGTATTTCAAGAGACACTGCGGACAATACCTTGTGATTTCCAGTGGATTACGTGGCATGCTGTTTCGATATCGCTGTCCAGGAGCGCCGATAAATGGTGGGCGGCGCCCATTACGAACTTTGGGCGCGTTTGGGCGCGACGTAAATGCGATGTCCCCGGGCCCGCGTGCGAAAGCCGTTGTCCACCGGGGCTCCGTAATGGGCCCTACCTGCGTGGCCGTGCGTGGGCCCACGCTCACGTGCGCTGCCTGGTCTCCCAGGGCCAGAGCATTAAACGCATCGCCCAAGGGCTCACTGGGCTGCGCTGCCAAAGCTGCGCGGGCGAGTGGCGACCGCGCGAATAACTGCACAGAGCCACACTGAATTGCCGAATGGTCTGTTTGACCGAGCTTTCAAATGCGTTCAATGATAGTCGCTCTTTATTGATGGTATTCGAATGTACCCGTAACTGCCTTAGTATCTGTGGAAACGCTTTTTTGATTTCGAAAGGCTGTAGGTTTAGTTAATTCGATGACTAAACAGTAGTTTCATGTCCTAGTTTTCAAGTGCGGATTTTTGATTCAGCAACGATGTTTCTTATGGAGCGATTCGATCTATCGATTTTTGTGCGTATTTACTTCTTCTTAACTTGCCAATTTGAATGATATTTTCATACAAAATATCAAAACAACACAAATTTATTTAAAACAACAAATTCTAAAACATGACGAAAAAATATTGGTATCACTTTACTCCATAGTGAGTTAAAATATGTACAGCACAGCTAAACAGATTTGTCGCGACCGTATTACCTGGAAAATATTTTTACAGGTCAGCTACTACTACTTGCAAATTCCCTGATATATTCTATCCTTCATCTCCCCTCCTGTTTTCACCCTCATCCTTTCACTAGGGCCATAAGTTGGACATAATTCTTATGGTTCATCTCTTTTATTTCAGAATGACATTATATTTACAGTAATGCCAAAGACAAAGGTTTGTTTTGGACTGTAACACCATAGGGAGACTTTCATTGTAAAGATAAACATTTCCAGATGTCATATTCCTATTTTTCATTCACCGATCATTCAAGTGGTTCCATACGACGCGCGTGCTTTTTCAATACATTGAGCTTAAATTTAAGTACAATTAGCGTACCCCTGCGAGAACTCTCGCATGTAAAATTCCTCCCTTTTCTCTATCTTTGCTTTTTCATATTAAAAGGGATTTCGTATTAACGAAACGTGTTAATTTGTTTAAAAAATTTAAAAAGATAACTTCCAATGTACTTATAGAATTTAAAATACAAATAAATGATGAAATAGATTTTTGAAACAAATTTGGAATAAATGTTTATTCAATATTATAGACATGTTCTTGAAACAATTCACAACACTTCCACATAAAAATTCATGTAATTATACAATATTCCTTGACAATTAGCTTTTCGCTTTCCTTGATAGTCACAAAAATGTTAGAAATACTTTTTACACGCCTCCGTGAAGTTCACTTTCTTTAGAGACCTCATTTATGAAGATCGGTTGTGTGTGCACAAAATTCATCTATATTACTTAAATAATATAGGAGAGGATATTATATAATATAAACAATAAAACATGAGATGAAGTAGGAGCATCTGCACTATTATACGCTGTACCAACTGTGTTTACACCTATTTTCTTCTTCTTCTTTTTCTTCTGCGAGTGGAACTACACCATGCGGCGTCTCTCGCACCCAAGCTTCCATCTTCTTCTATCTTGCCAATCATCTTTGATGTGACGATCTCTCATTGTCTGTCGCACACCATCATACCACGTGAGTCTTGGTCTACCTCTCTTTCTGTGCATTGGCACCTGCCACCTCCAAGTTTTTAATGGCCATCTATCCTCCGGCATTTTTCTAAGGTGACCATACCATTTTAACCTTCCACCTATTTTCAATGATCAATAATTTGGTCTGTTTAATAATAACTTTAACCTGATTGCATGTAACATCTAGATCTTTTACTAACTTGCTCAAAGGAGTATTGACAGCACAAAATGTTTTACGAGAATAGTCCTCCTAATTTTCTTGCACATGCTTCAACTTGTCAAAGATAAAATTAACTTTCGAAATAACTTTTCAATTACTAATTACTGTAGGGAAAGAATTATTTTGCAACATTTTCTATGCAATGTCATGACTGAACACCCTGACTTGAAAATTTCACCGAATCACTGCTGACAAAGAAAACAATGGTACAGATACAAAAGAACTCAATATTAACAAGACACAGTCATCACTCTTCACTGCACACAATCGTGTGCCAATATTGTTTCTTTCTTCTTTTTGACGAAGAACATAAAAATATGTAAGAGTTCTCTTTCTATCATAGTTTGATTTAGATTCTAAGCTCTCTCCAAATACTATTCTCAAATCTCTGGAGTTTTCCGTCTTATCTTTTGGATTCACACACACTCTTACCATCTTTTCTATGGGGAGTTGTTAATGAATTGTGCTTCTTTGTTTAAAATAAATATATAGATATTTTCTATTGTGCTTACATAAAATCAAATAAAAATAAAGAAACAACTCATATGATATTTGAAACAAATTTTCAATAAAGGTTTATTCAATATTTTAGACAGATTTACTTGGAAGAATTCACACTTCCAACAGAATGTCCACGAATATCTCATCCTATAGATTATGGCGAGAGCAACGTCCCTTTGAGGCCTTTGGCCTCATATGCAAGGTTTTAAAGTATTAGAACGATTCGTTTTGAAGTTATATAACTGTATAGATTTCAACAACGCTGTCAGAGTGTTGCGGGTTGCATTTGACATGAATATTTAGATTTTTTTTTCATTTTAAACATATCCTTCATATTTTTAAGGTTTTGAACAATTCGTCACGTCTTTGTAAAATTATATTTCTTTAAAGACCTTATTTATAAAGATAGTTTGCATGTGAGAACACCAAAATTCATCTATAATACTGAATTAATATAGGAAATGATGTTTCACAAACTCTTTCTGATAGTTCGGTGCTTGGGAATAACAAGGTTCTAAGAAATAATTTTGTGATTTCGAATAAATTGATGGCAGCGATTGGTTAAGTCGTTATTCAGTCATCTACCCACCTAAAGAAGTGATTTTTACAGTAGATAATTGTCCAGAAATTTCAGACAGAATATGTTCTTCTTTTAGTAGAAGTAGATAGAAATTTGCCACGCTACCAAATTATTTTGTTCGATTAGATCAGTTGGAAACTTGCGATTCAAAATGAGTCGGTTTGTAAAGCGGAGAGCGGCAGTTTATGAAAGAAATGAACAAAATCACTGGTTAATTTTTGGCAGTAATGTGCAGACGTATTAGGCCGTCAGCACAGAGCCAACAGAGTGACCCGCATGAGAAACAGCGTTTACCACTTTCACCCCCGGGAGCTGGGAGGCTTACACTGTTATTGCTTCTAAAGTGCACTCCCGTCTTCCCGGGGCTCAAGGCATTCCAAGGCGCCCTGATCTGGCCGGGCCTCCGGCCAGGCAGCCCCTGGGCCCCGGCGGCGGAGGTGGAAGCGCGCAATGGCCCGCCGCACACTGGCTGAATGGGGCCAAAAACCTGGCCATAACGGACAAATTAAAGTGCGCGTTCGAAATTTTCACTTAGCAAATATAGTTCGGAAGACACTACTTCAGCTGGTTGATTCGGGCCAAAAACCTGGTCATAACGGACAAATTAAAAGTGCGCGTTCAGAATTCTCACTTAGCTAATCTCTTTCGGAAGACATTGGAGCACACTACTTCAGCTGGTTGAATCGGGCCGAAAACCTGGCCATAACGGACAAATTCAAAGTGCGCGTTCGGAATTCTCACTTAGCTAATCTCTTTCGGAAGACTTTGGAGCACACTACTTCAGCTGGTTGAATGGGGCCCAAAATCAGGCCATGACGGACAAATTCAAAGCGCGCGTTCGGAATTCTCACTTAGCAAATATCGTTCGGAAGACATTGGAGCACACTACTTCAGCTGGTTGAATCGGGCCAAAAACCTGGCCATAACGGACAAATTCAAAGTGCGCGTTCGGAATTCTCACTTAGCTAATCTCTTTCGGAAGACTTTGGAGCACACTACTTCAGCTGGTTGAATGGGGCCAAAAATCAGGCCATGACGGACAAATTCAAAGCGCGCGTTCGGAATTCTCACTTAGCAAATATCGTTCGGAAGACATTGGAGCACACTACTTCAGCTGGTTGAATCGGGCCAAAAACCTGGCCATAACGGACAAATTCAAAGTGCGCGTTCGGAATTCTCACTTAGCTAATCTCTTTCGGAAGACTTTGGAGCACACTACTTCAGCTGGTTGAATGGGGCCAAAAATCAGGCCATGACGGACAAATTCAAAGCGCGCGTTCGGAATTCTCACTTAGCAAATATCGTTCGGAAGACATTGGAGCACACTACTTCAGCTGGTTGAATCCGGCCAAAAACCTGGCCATAACGGAAAAATTCAAAGTGCGCGTTCGGAATTCTCACTTAGCTAATATCTAAACGAAACACTCGAATTCATTGATTCTTGTCAACGATATTTTTGAAATTAAAATTAAAAATGTTTAAATATTTTTGTGGATTCTTTTTGTATTTCCTAATACAAGACACTTTTGACTATTAGTTAGGTATGTTTTTAAGAAAAAATTTAAAATAATTTTATGTTTAATACGGCTGAATTCTAACGTAATCCTGCCTCAAGCAATTTTTATATTTATCAAGTATAATGCCCTTAATCAGAATAAAATACATTTATCTGCACATATCTGAAACTTTTTGTTTTATAACCTTTTTACAGCAATGCTACATAGTAAGATTAAACGCTAGATATCCCGAATTGCCTTCTACACCAAAGGGAATTATTTTCTCTGCATAGTTTTTCGAATTTTCTTCTTATAATTACTTTTAATAAGAAAATTACTGATATAAATTTTTGGAACGATAACAATATTAACCCACGACTGCGAGAACTATTGTATCCATATTTCTACACATATCATTATTTTTATGAATCAGTTAGCCATTTACAAACCGCCATTTTGAATTTTGAAATTTCACTATGACATTCGAAATCAGTGATCTCCAGAACCCCAGATGCATTTTTTTTTCATTTTTGTTTCTTTTTAATGAGTAGATCCGTCATTTTGTATCCGCCATTTTGAATTTTGAAATTCATTTTTGATATTCAAATTCAGCGACCTCAAAATCCCATTGATACCCATTTTTACGCAAATCCACTCGCATTTGACATTATGACCAGGTTTTAGGTCCGAGTCAACAAGTTGCGGCCGCTCCGCCAGGCCGCGCTGAGCTCGCCTCTGAAGGTGACCTTGCCCCACACGATGCTTCGCACATCATCCTTGAATTTGGGATGAAAACTTTTGGCGCCTCAAGATGCAATCCCAAATGAAATTAGGATACCTAAGAAGATTAAGATGGGGAAAGCAACGTAATAATGTTGTTTTCAAGGAAGGTCAGTTCTATGTCGTAGAGTGATAACATATGTCGATAAATCCAGAAAAGGAAACAGTATGAAAATAAAGGCAGAGTTTTGAATATAACAAGATGCATTTGATTATGCATTTGTTTCCCATTCAGGGGGCATCTAAAAATTTCTCGTATCAAGATGAATCTCTGAAAGTATCTAAATATAAGTTTCGAAACAATACATGAAACTGAGGCATCAAACCATGTTACATTTTTTTGGGTTTGGTTTACTCGTTTTTGTAGGTTGATACAACGCATGTGTTATGACCTTCCAAAGAAATTGACTCTTTCCGGAAGCGGACGATAGAATGGTAAAATGAAAAATAAAACGATGAAAGTAAGATTAACAGTTTGTGGGTGACATAAAGCAAGAATGGGTATACGGGAAGCTGGAAACATGCACAACATCAACAGTTTGGAGAAGATTCAAAACACAAATCGTCACTTGAGATCAATGAATGAGCATCGAGTGGGAAATGCTCGTCTCGTATCAAGTCTTCGCGTATTTTGTGAGCTTTTCTGGGAGCATTTCGTCCCACTGCGCGCTGGTGACGGAGGTGGCCCGAGGGTCGTGGCGGGCGGGTGGACGAGGGAGCGACTGGAGCGAGACGGGAGACGTCGGTCGGGAGCGCAGGGGGAGCCTAGGGCCAGGGCCGCGTCCCATTAGCAGCTGCGGGGATAGCACCCACGCTGGAAATAGACGTGTCAGCAGCACCCCGCTCCAACGCCCACTCCCACTTCGCCCTCGCCCGCCCACCACCAGACTCTTTTGCCTACACCCGACGTTCGTGTGCGTGATGTTCGCGTTCGTGTGAGCACCGCGAGCGGTAGCTCAGTGCATCAAACTGATGTCGCTGCAGTGCCTCTTACCGGGAGGTCCTAGGTTCGAGTGCTGACAGCGGCAGGATTTTCGATATTAGCTTTTCAGCTGGATCGAATTCAGTCGCTGTTTGGAGGGGAATTCTAGCGACCGGCTTGAACACCATACGAATGCCGGAGCAGTACCTTAACAAACGGGCCACGGACCGCGCGCGATCTTTCCTTCCTCTTCCTTGCCCTATCCTCTCCCACTCACACACACACACACTAACATGCAGTACACGACCACATATTCCGATACACCGGTCTAGAGCGTAGAGCTTGTCCCGGCTGGGGCGGTGCCCCGCTGGTGGGAGAGTCCTAGTTAGGGGGAACCCTACTAGCCGACGGTAGGTCGGCGCCGGATCTCGCCATCTACCGGGGGAAGATCACCGCCATCTCCCGATAAAAAACATGTAGTATACGTACGGGAGTAATGACCAAAGCAGTTGACGCGACCGTAAACACGAAAAAATCAATCAATCAAACCGAGGTTCGTCTTCTCAGCATCATGGAGCGTCTTATTTTCTCATCGATTTCTGTCTCCCAAAACCCTGGTGGCACTATCATCGACCCGTTACGTGCTCCTACGTTCTAAGTTAGTTTTCTCGTCTTCATGGAGCGACATCTTTCACCGATTTCAGACGTGGGAATACATGTTTGCGCAACCATCGTCTCTCTTTTCCACTCTTGACGACTCTCGTTGCTGGGTCACATCCGACCACTCGCCCTTGGTCATCGTCTTGTTTTCTAATATCATAGCTCTAGTATTATCTCTTAAACTAGAACCACTATTGTTCTCAAATTAAGTTTTATACTCTGACAAATTGCTTCCCTTTCTTGACCGCACTCAGAGTCGACCAGTCTAGTTTAATATTCGGGTGTCTCCTACTTTTATTGTTCCTCCAACAGCTTCATTCATTTAATTAGTGTATCAGTGAGCGATTCCATTAATCATGGCTCTCTCTCTCTTTCTTCGTTGTCTTGCACAACGCACATATCTCCGTTTTGCAAGTTGAATTTCCTCTTCTTCAGGGGATTCTGTTGGGTACTTTTTCTGACGCAGGGTCGCCTCTCCCACGCGAGCTGCTTCGCATGTCATCTCCTCCGCCTCCGTCACCGCCGCCGCCGCAGCCGCCCCCGCAATCCGATCAAGGTGCACGCCCCGCGAAAATCTGTCTTCCGCAGGCCGCCCGGCGAGGCGCAGCCCGGCGCGCCGTCCACCCGAGAAACCGATCGCGGATTTTCAGTTTCGGGCGGCGCCGCGCAGCGCCTGAGGAGGAGGGCGCTCGCCCCGCGGAGGCGTCTCCTCGGCTGCCTCTCCGTCCGTCTCCCTCTCCTCTCCGTCCGTCTCCCTCTCCTCTCCGTCCGTCTCCCTCTCCTCTCCGTCCGTCTCCCTCTCCTCTCTGTCTCTCTCTGTCTGTCCCTCTGTCTCTCTCTGTCTGTCCCTCTGTCTCTGTCTGTCTCACGGTCTATCTCTATCTGTCCCACGGTCTACTTCTGTCTCCTCTCTGTCTCTCTGTCTCCTCTCTGCTTGTCTCCCCTCTCTGTCTCCTCTCTGTCTCTCTGTCTCCTCTCTGTTCTGTCTCCTCTCTGTCTCCTTCTGTCTTCTGTCTCTCTTTGTCTCCCTCTCTGTTTGTCCCCTCTCTGTTTGTCTCTCCCTCTCTGTTTGTCTCTCTCTCTCTGTCTGCTCTGTCTGTCTCCCTCTCTGTCTGTCTCCCTCTCTGTCTGTCTCCCCCACTGTCTCCCCCACTGCCTCCCCCGCTGTCTCTCCCTCTGTCTCTCCCTCTGTCTCTCCCTCTGTCTCTCCCTCTCCCTCTCTGTCTCCCTGTCTTCCTCTCTCTCTCTCTCTCTCCCTCTCCCTCTCCCTCTCTGTCTCCCTGTCTTCCTCTCTCTCTCTCTCTCTCTCTCTCTCGCTCGTTCGCTCTCTCGCTTGCTCGCTCGCTCCGCCCGCCTCCGCCCGTGTCGAAGCCCTCCTCTCGGCTCCGAGTTCTTGCACATAGCTCGCTCCAGCCCAGCTGATTCGGTATGTTCGACTACTATCCTCCATCTCTTACTTTTATTTCGCTTTGCCTGCCATCACTGCTCCTCTCGTATTCACTGCCCACGTCTTGTTGGTTTTTCTGTTCAGGTAGGCACTGATACTTTCGTTATCTATATGATTGACTTCGTATACTTACTTATTGTACAACTGTAATCCTCACCATAAGAACATATTAAGATGGTTTATCTTCTAGTTCCTTGCCCTCCCGCCTCTCACGAGCTGTTGCGCATTTTGGCGTTTGGAACTCACTTCGCATCTCTGCCACATCTTAATCCTTATTTCTCGCCTTGTCACCAATCTCTATCTGCGACATTTTCGCATTCCCAGTCAACCCGAGTCCTTGTTGAGAACTCTTCCAGTTACCACGTCCTTCATCGTTTCCGCATTTTCCCGCTGTCCCACAGTCTCACAGACTTAACCAAGCTCTTTTGCACCATCACTCGTTCCCCCTTGTCTTTTCTACTCCTCCTTCTGCTTTGTACCGTCACCATACTCGACCAGCCGTCTCCTTTCTTCACCACCTTTGCCGCTGACACGAGTCCAACCAGCCTCCCCGTCCTCCCGGGTGCTCCTGGCATCCTCGCGTTCCCAGCGCCATCTCTCGGGCTGCCGCTGCCAGCGCCGTCGATCCGAGGGGCGGGGAGCTTCTGCGAATGACGCAGCGCGAAGCGACGGAGTGCGGGGTGGGGTGGGGGGAAGGAACCTATCACGCAGACGGATGATATGTGCGTCTGTTTACCCGAACACGGAGCCCGCGGAAAGCGTGTGGTCGGCGACAGACGATGGGATATGAATTGATGCGGTTGGATTTTCAAACGTAGTTATATCGTCTCGGAGTGGAAATACTATTTCACGAGGTCACGGTTTCCATACCGATGTAGAACGAGTGTAGAAGGTGAAGAAAGAAAACTCTGTTGGAAAAATGAAGAGATGAACGTGGAATCAGGCGCACTTCAATAAGCAAGTTTATTTTATCTAAGAATACATTGCACATATTTTGGCGATTTCTACCTGTGTTTATGCATAGCCTGTTCACATTTGGAAATCTGAAATTACTGAATCGTGGTAAAAACATTTATCATCAATTATCTTGACCTTTAAATAAAGTATCCCAGAATAAATTCAAATTCTACCTAAACTGTATTAAAATATTTGATTACTTTTACGAATTGTTTGCAATAACTATATTACATGTTATTTTATTTTCTGTCACTGAAAATATGCTTCAACCGCAAATTCGAAACTGACTGTTCCTGGATGGAAACCAATAACCTTTTAAAATAAATGAATGTCCATTAGGAAAATAGGGGAATGAGTAACAACATTGATTTGCCGTGCTTGTTGGCCCTACCTCTCATTGGTAGTCAGGTTTTTAAATAAACGAGTCTAAATTCGACTTCATTAGTAGAGGTAAAACGTCATTATCGAAACTAATGAGACACGTAACGATGCATTTAAATATTTTATGCGCTTGACGGAAAAAAATATTTTAATATAGAAGATTTAGTAATCAGCGTTCGTTCTGCTGATGTGCTTATTTGCGCTGTCACATGGTTCAGCAAACAATATGTACGAGCGACTCTACACACACCAGAGCACTCAGTTTCGCTGTGGAGAGCACGAAACCGCAAAAACATTCCCCAACGAGTACTCAGAAAATACCATTAACATAACCATCTAGTTGTTGGAGTGTATGTTTACACGCGGATTATATTACAAAGGGCGGCAGCCCGACGTGGTCACCCAGAAACGCTCAAAGTTGAGCAACTGCTTCACTGCGTTCATTCGCCTCGCCCCTCGAGCGGAAAGGGGATGGCCGCGTTGTCAGGCCCTGGCCAGCACGAGGGTACATCGCAACCCTCTCTCACCCCACGTGTTGCCTCTTTACTATCAGTTCGCCTGTTTGCGATGAAAATTCTTACAAACCATAGTGAGACATACCAGACTGTCACACAATATTTTGATGGGAATTGGGGACAAGAATTTATTAAATTCTTCGTAAAAAGTGTAAATGTTGAGGGCCTACGCATTCAGGCAGGGTGTTCCTTAGCAACCAGGGAAGCGGAAGTAAATAAACATAGCGCGGCAAGTAACGGACAGAAGATTGTGATAAAAGGGCATGTAGGATTGGTGGTAAACTAGTAATGGGGTATGACGTAGAAGGAAACTGGAGATTGTTTTGGTAAGAGAAAAGAATGCATGAAAGTTATGGCGGGTTGAACTTCGTAATATTGGAGAGAAGAGCTTTAGACCACGTACTGTGCACATCGTGCTGCTGAGGTCATTGTAAATGATAGATGCGGGACTTGGTGGAATTTTGCGGGAAATAATTGAGCAGTGAGGACTTATATTTTGTGTGCGTAATTCTATTAGGAACTTTGAATAATCCTGGCACCGGGAGTCGTAAGTGAAACAATAAGCTGAGTAGGACATTGAACCGGCAGCGGACCGAGAACAAGATACAAGAGAGAAGATTGGTTGGAGCAGTGGATTCTTCCTGACCTCATCGTCCAAAGACGCATGGATATATAAATAGTAAGAATAATAGCGCTATTTACAATTTTTACTAACGGTCATGACCAAGGTGACATTTTATGTTACAAAGAATTAACCGACAAATAAACATACAACGTTCTCATTTTGAAAAAGAAAAGCTGATTATTATTTCTATAGCATCGTGTGCAATCCATAGTTTAATAATTTCTTTCCAGAAACAAATTTCAGATTCCTCGCTTCTTCCGTACGGAGAGCGGATCGAATGATCGTTTGCTAAGAAGAAAGTAAGTACAGGCGACGATTATTTTCGTAAGAACCCAACGGGCAGAGCTAGTAGGATCATTATTTCCCTTTAGATGTGTTTGCGGGAAATTTAAAACCGCAACCTTCACCTGGCGCCCAAAAATGATATAAATTCGAAAACCCGTTGCATAAATAATTCAACAGAAACGGAGAGCGTTTCAATAGAAAAGGCCATTTTTATCTCGGTGTTTTGTCTACGCATGAGGAGTTTGCTGTCAATACAGATCACTCTTTTTGCAGAAACTTTACAAGAAAAATCTTACCGCGTTCACACGTAGTTCGATGTGAACGGCATATGTTTTTGCCATATTTGAGATGATAATGAGCCGGAATTGAACTATACTCTTTTGTGAGGTTATGTTGACCTCCTAATCTTAGTAAAACGGGAAAAAAGGTATTTTAATACATAATAGAATGAGATGTTTTTGATGAAACCCCTCTCAAATAATACGAAATCATTAAATACAAAACAGTTGAAGCAAATTGTACAAATTTGCTTGTTCTCAATAAATACTCAAGTAACACACCGGATGATTCATTTTAACAGCAACATCGAAATATTCATATAGTACAAAAATATGTGGGAAAACCAAATTATATTTTTCAATAGAAATACACCTATTCTGCAAAAAATTACTCCCGTTCGCCAGTTTGTTTGGATGGAAGACAACAATAATATTTTAATAATAACCTACATTATTATTAAAAATTCGCATTTTGTGACCAAACATTTGTAACTTTTGTCCGAAACAATGCGTTAGATAGCGTTGTGTAGCAAATAAAACCTAAACTTTGAAGAGTGCAGTGCTTAATTCATCATGCTTCATCCAAGCAGACTATCTAAAGAATAGGTCATATACTTTCGCCTATCCGTACGATTGAGTACTCAATTTAAATGAACAATTGGATATAAGTATTTTAATCCTTGATAGCACAAATCTCAGTAATATAAATATGACTTGTGGGAATTCTGATGTGGTGTTGACGTTCTTATGAGAAGAAACAAAAGAGGTTATCCTCGTCAACATATTATAAACAGGCAAGTCATATTTCTTCTAAATATGACTTGCCTGTTTATCGTATATTTTTTTAAAAAACAACCATAAAAGCCGGAATGCTGTAACTGACCGCAAACTGGCTTGTTGAGCCCCTATGGTTCTCTGCTCTCTTAGTTGTTAAGATTCACAAGGATGATACATTTGAGCATCTTCAGCTAATTGGAATGAAATATTTGTAAACAGCTTTTGCGTAAAATGTTATTAACCTTTTAAAAGTTTCAATTAAAATTTCAGTTTCATATCTTTAATGTTAAAGAATGCTTTTCGTTTTTTAAAAATCTTCTAGACTAGCTGAATAGTCTCTCCTCCAACACCCCCACGCCCGTCATTCTACATACCTCACGTGCTTCTGTTTCTTTCCCATTTCCACCTTATTCTTCCTTGCTACCCTTTCTCTCCCCCAGTCCTTAACTCACAACTACCGCGTCTCGTTCCCTCTCACCCTGCACCCGCCGTCTCCCATCTTTCTCACCGCTTTCATTCCTTTCTCCGTCCCCCACAGCCACCGTCGTTATGACCGCCCCTTCCCGGTGCTGTGCTCCCGTTCCCGCTTTCCCCACCTCCACACCCCCGGCCATAACCTCCCCCCTGCCCCCGCCCCCGCCGCCGCCCGCCGTTATTGCCGCCGGGCCTTATTGCCGACGCTTATTAAAAGCTCTGATGATATTGGCTGAATCATAATGGCCTTTACGTCTGTTTCAGCGAGGAGGCGCCGGCACCGCCGCAGGCAGGGCATTAGCTAGCCCGAGCGCGTGGGTGGCGGGGCGAGTGGGGCGGGGCGGACGGGGCGGGCGGGGCGGGGCGGGTGGGGCGGGGCGGGCGAGGCGGGGCGGGTGGGGCGGAGCGGGGAGGGGCGGGCGAAGCGGGCGGGGCGGGGTGGCGAGGCGGGTGGGGCGGGGTGGGGCGGGGTGGGGCGGGTGGGGCGGGGTGGGGCGTGGGGCGGGGTGGGGCGGGGTGGGGCGGGGTGGGGCGGGGTGGGGCGGGGTGGGGCGGGGTGGGGCGGGGCGGGCGGGGAGAGCGGGGCGTGCGCGGCGGAGGCGCAACGGGCGAGGGGGGGGGGGGCGGGGCGGGGCGGGGGAAGGGAGCGCGGCAGATGAAGGAATGCGGGGCACGGCGTTCTCGTGCTTTCTGGGAATTTACTTGAGAAGTGGATGCGCTAACGACGCTTTGCGAGACGTAATTGCGGGTATTTTCGATCGTTCCGGCCGCGGAAAATGAATCCGTCTCTGAAGTCAACGATGAAAAAATTCTGCTGTAAATTTTTATTACTTTCCCTTGTGGTGGGAATAAAAAGTTTCTCTATGTTCAAGAAGAAGGTGAATAATGGGAGATTGTTAGATTCGTTCAGTCCTAGAACTGAAGGGAGTTTGAAATTTATTGGATGAAATATTGTGACAAGTAAATACCTACTGGTGCTACAGAATGGCAAAGACATTTTTGATCTAGTTATTTTCTGGAGTCTGGGGTAGCTTTTTAGTTTTGTCCCACCCACTTCGCTGGTATCTAACGGCGCTAAATGACTTAGTGCAAATTGCGGTTCCTGCTATCCCTCTCTGTCATTCCCAATAGAGCGTACTTTTGTTTTGTTATTTAAGGTCGCATCAACATCGAAGTCATTAGCGACCACTGTTGGAGTTAACGGTATGGTAACTATGAAGGTGAAACGAAATGGTGATGATAAGGGGTGAAAGGACGAACACAAATACAACCTTGTCCGAGGCGGGACTCGAACCCGCGACCCTTCGATCCGAGATCACTACGACACTACTGCCTTAGCAAAGACCGTACTTTACCGCTCCCGGGTCGTGGCATAGACATATCTTGGCCTTGCATTTTTACGTATTTGCCCATTATTTTTTTTTTGCCTTAAACCATAGTTCTCGGTGTAGGCATCCATCCAGTTTCTCCATTACAAACACATCTTGCATACACAGCCTTCAGACCAAGAAATTACGGAATGATTAGAATGTAAATGTAATACACGAGGGATAGGGAATACTCCCTACGTCACCATGTATTCACACCTTACGTAACCATTCATACTTTAGGCGATTTCGAGCCCACAACCTTCGAGTGCACGCAATTGAGCACATCTACCCCATGAGGCTGATTCACTTCACAGTAGTATTTGTAAACGTGTTGCAGTCGTGAATCGTTATAATACATTCATAAAACTCAAAATGACATTCTTATGCATACGCAGCCTTGTGCACTGGATCTACGTATCTTAATGTCTTTGACACCAGTCGTTTCCCTTCCAATCGCACTCTTTCATAATTTTTTTTCTCAGAATTAACTAACTCTACAAAAAAGTTGTGAAACATAATATTTACACATTACGTATTAATTACCTTGAGAGTTTAACTTATTTTCGTATAGCATTTATATTTAAGAAAATAGTATTGAGTAAAAAAATGGTACATTTTTCTCATTTTCTCGCGTTTTCGGTCCTCTAATAGAATTGAAACATGGCTTCAAGAATATCAGAGAATAGTGTTTTATATGCACTCTTTCAATGAAACATTTTAAATTGTTTTTGAGAAAATCGTGTTTTTAAAATTGCGAGTTCATTTGTTATTTTCGCGCTTTTGCAAAGAAAAGAGGCTTTATGCACATACATTACAACAAACGTTCGGAAAATTATTCTTTCAGTTCCTTTTCTTAAAATATTTCTTTCGGTTCTCTTACAAACAACTCTATCGCTATCCAGAATACTCATTGAAGTCAGTATTTTAATGTTACCAGTGAATCTGACATAACTCTTATACATTTTCCGGAGTGCCAATGTGTAGCATTTTATTATCAATTATGTCTAATTCAATTATGTTTTTCATATGTGTTATAACTTCCACATATGAAATAAAATTGTATTATTTTTAGGATGTTCTTTGATACTGATTGCATTATGTAATTTAATGTTATGACTCAGATACATAATTCTTTCATGAAAGAACCTACATGTGTTGTGTGAAAAATATCTTGCTTTACCTCTAGTTAGATGAAGTTAGACTAAGTTCTGATGTAATCTGTATCGCCGATGGATGAAAAAGAAATATTTTTAATGTTTGCCTAACAAATGAACAGCTTTTGCTGATAAATGTTACTAATTGTGTACTAATCCAATTGAAAGATACGTACATTAATATTTTGCATTTCTTCGGCCGCATTCCGTAATGAAATAAATATTCCAAAAGAAAATTGCTTAGTCAATGATAAAATTATCGTCGGTTAGCTTTTATTGAGTTGTAAACATTATTAAAACTCTTCATTGACACAAATCACTACCGTTTTTAGAAATAGATTCAGAGTTTATATGGTGGTAAAACGCTTCAATGTAAGATTGGAGTAAAATAAGACTAGTGTAGTAACTGTCAAACACTGGTGTTCAAAGAAGTATCAGAGAGGAAGTGAAAGGTAGAGTGTTTACAGTGCAGAGTATACTATTTATTTTGAAACAGTTTTCCTACACAAGAAACCTTATGGAAATAGATTTACAAATGTCAGGATTGTATTTACAATCAACATATCAACTGTGCTTGTATGTCTACGTCTCTGAAACACTGTAATATGTTTCCACAAATAAAGAACTCCGTTTCTCCAACCTCCTACATTACGATCGCGAGGAATCGGGAAAGAGAAGTTGACGCAGAAAACGGGAAACACGCCATAAGTTCTCTGTAGCACTGAAGGAACGTAGTTTTTAGGTTCAAAACTTTTTTCAAGTCTTCGAAGGTTCTAGAAAATAAAAAAATGTTTATAACAAATTTAACCGACTTCAATTAGCGCTAAAAAACTAAAATAGTTTCACGTAGCACGTTCTATTGTAATTTTTTTCTTTGTGTAATCTTAAAATTCTTAATTTCGGGCTAAACTCAAAATTAAAGGATAAACTAGATTGTGATATTACTTAAAATATTTATATGGGTTTACTAAAATGGATGCTCAATTACAAGAAAATATTAAATACGTCACAATGTATTTTGAATTTGAAAACTTTCCTGAAAACTTATGTTGAACAATCAATATATTTTATTTCTTTGTTTAATGTATTTAATATACTACGTGATCCCTTTCTTTCTCTTTCCTGTATATTGTCCGTCGTGTGTTTCTTTAAGCCAACTATTTTATTTATTCCCTATTTAACTGCAACGGACATTTTTACGAAAAACATGTTTTCTTAATTCACTTTCGCGAGACGTACTATTCTTCATAATGAGAAAACTTTCAGACAGCATTTGGGAACAATATATTTCTTATCAAGGATTATTTAAAGTCATGTTTTCTACATCTTACTATGTAACTCAGACATTTAAATAAAACTTGTAAATTAATGTTTCTGAACGAAAAGGAAAAAAATAATGAAAACCATCTTTGTAAACTTAGATTTATTTATTATCAATCCAACAATTCAAATCGAAAATCTTGAGAATTAATATTCATGTTTCATGATTGAAACTAAATTCAACAATTCACCGTGACCTCACGTGCCAATAACATACGACATATTATCAAAGAACTGTGTCAAATATACACTAAACAAAAGTCGATACTCATGCAAACTAAGTGGCAGTACTACACATTTTGGGCAAGTAATTTTAATCGAAATGATCCAAGGCGTTGTCATTGTCAACAAAATTAACGCCTTCAATCATTTCGATTATGTAAATGTCAACTACAACTCACCACTAAAGCAACAAGTAATTTTAATTACCCATCAAAAAGACATATTATACATTTGTCGTTCGGATTTTCCTGCTGGAATGTAATTTACTTTGTTGAAGTAGTTGAAACAAATTACTTATGTTCCAGTAAAATATATTGTAAATATGTTAACAACCTAATTTTAAAATAAACATATCATCTTGCGGTATTTACACCTAATCTGTGTGATTTAAATGTCGCTTGTGTATTCATGCGTCCGTGTTCATTTTTTTCTAAGAACCTCCTTACAACATTTTACATTTTTAAGATGTGCATCACACTCACTGGCTGAAGTCGGCCGAAACGTTGCATCATATGGAACCTTGTGAGAATCAATAACGTGCTCCGTATAAGTGAACAAACACGTCACATCCCCGCCGCCCGACTGCTGACTCTCCGCTCACCCACGCTCCTCCTCAACTTGTACATAAAGAGTTCTGACCGCCTCCGGCCGTGCCAACCACCCCCATCCCTACCATCCATCATCCCCGCCGCTGCCGCCCGAATCCTCCTTCACTCGGAGCCCCCGCCCCCGCCACGCCCCCGCCCCTGCCACGTCCCCGCCTTCGCCACGTCCCCGCCCCCGCCACGTCGCCGTCCCCACCACGTACCCACCACGTCCCCACCACGTCCCCGCCCTCTGCCACGTCCCCGCCCCCGCCACGTCCCCGTCACCGCCACGTCCCCACCCCTGCCACATCCCGCCCTCACGTCCCCGTCCCCACACCCCCGCCACGTATCCCCCCGCCACGTATCCCCCGCCATCCCCCGCCGTATCCCCCGCCACGTATCCCCCGCCACGTATCCCCCGCCTGCGTATCTCCCGCCACGTATCCCCGCCCATCCCCCGCCATATCCCCGCCGTATCCCTCGCCACGTATCCCCGCCACGTATCCACCCCGCCACGTATCCCCCGCCACGTATCCCCCGCCGTATCCCGCCACGTATCCCCGCCACGTATCCCCTGCCACGTCCCCGTCACCGCCACGTCTCCACCCCCGCCAGGTTCCCCCGCCACGTCTCCGTCCCCGCCACGCGCGCTCGCCCTCGCCACGTCCCCGCCCTCGCCACATCTCTGCCCTCGCCACGTCCCTCGTCCGTCCCTCCGTCCCCGCCACGTTCCGCCACGTCCCCGTCCCCGCCACGTCCCAGCTCCCACCACGTCCCCGCACCCCATCTCCGCCTCCACCACGTCCTCGCCATGCTACGTCTCCGCTTCCACCCAGCTCCCGCCGCGCCCCGCCCCCGCTTCGTCCCCACCCCACCCCGCCCCACCCTTGCCCCTCCCCCACCTCGCCCCGCCCCGCCTCCACCGCAGCCCTGCGCCGCCGCCACCGCCGCGGCTGCAAATTCGCGGATCCGCGCCGCTGTTAATTGCGGCGCGCGAACGAGTGACAACCGCGAGCGCTAATTAGCGCTATCAGCGGCCCCGGGGGCGCCGCCCACACCTCCGGCCGCCGCCGCGCGGCGCTGCTGCTGCTGCTTCTGCCCCGCCCCCTCCCCCTTCCCTCCCCTCCCCTCCCACATCCCACGACCTCCGGATGCGCCCGGTGATATACGCGGCACGGAAGCTTCGATGCTCCGCCAACAGGATGCTATTGCGAGGCCGAGATATGGCCCAATACGCGAAGAGGAACATTATAAGTGCTGGGAATAAGATATATGAGTGGGGCCGAAATTATACGCGGAACTTCTGAAATATTTTGAAATTTCTTGTAACTAAAACGAGCAGAAATACTCTTCCGCGAATAAACATCTACATCTAAATGAATTTGCATTTATATTTTTCGATTTTTTTTCTGATTATCACTTATTATACTAGCATTTAGTAACAGGTAACAGGTGCAGTAAAATTAACAACCGGTATCTACAGTATTGGATCCAACACATGAAGTATCAAACAGATGTAAGTGGTGTGGTGTGGTGTGGTGTCTAGTCTAATGGTCACTGGGTGTAGACAAGATAACACTGAATCACGTATTCTCAGCTGCTAAAATTCAGTAAATTGAAATTTTCGATTACTGAAGGTTTCTTCTATTACCGAAGTTATTTTTTAAATTAACAACAGAAACATTTGATTTCTTTCTCGCGAACTCAACTAGAATTTATTGTTGAGATGTGAGAGTCGTGAACATATTTTAGATAATTGATCTTAACACCTTGTTATGACGTTAAATAGAACGGAAATGCATCTCTACGGAAATCCAATGTATAAGTTTCTTACTTTTAAACATATAACCTGGAACGAATTATATTCTTTCTTCAGAACCAACGTGCGCGTATTGTAGATATGAAAAACAAATTTAATTATGTTTTTCATAATGTTTAGGAGGTTTTTACGTTTACTGGTGGCGACTGTATATTTGACATTGTCTAATTTTTCGAATGTTTCCCTGAAGCTGAGTTTCAACAGAAAGCACTAACTACTTCATACTGTGCTCATATGTTTCACTACAAACTTTCTTTTCAGTGTGAATTTCTCCAAATAATAAATTAATAAACAACAATTAATTAATAATTTCAACACATCTGAGACAATATCAACTAACGTATTTTAATACTCTGTGTAGTAAGATAAGAAGACATTCTTCAAAATAACATGTTTATCTATGTTTAAATGTAATACTTTTGTGAAACTAAAAATATTACTTTTTTATAATTTTGCTATGCAATTAATTACAGTTGTCATATTGCAGAAGCGAAGAAATGACAACTTCATTGTAAATTGAATGATTGCAGATTTCTACATCGAAAACATTTTCGATACAGCGCTTAGTCTAACGTTGACATAAGCCGTATGTCACCCGTCAGCTCAAGGACAGACGGACATAGAGCGCTCTCGGAGGTTTTGTGGACTTTCCAGAAGAGGACTACCAACTCGGTACAAATATACCGATCCTTTATCTCTGACAGCACGAGATATCTCCCTGTTTGTTTGGAAGCAGTAGACGGGTTGCCTCTCACAGATAGGAGGAAGAGAGGCTTGGCAGGATATCCTTGCTATTTTTACGAAAGCTCTCTTGAAGGAATCTACATTAGCAAGAGATACGCTCTGCAAACGAGAGTTTTCAAGAGTTGAAAACACCGGGAGGATTACATTTCTGATTGTACCTTAGGCAGAGAATAGAATTATCTTGGTTCAGAACATTGACTTCTCTGCTTTCCTAATTGTCTTGTTTTTCTTTCATAACACACTGAAAATATCTAAATTACAACAATTATTCTAAAGACTATAAAACCGGCTGATATCTGTAGATTTTATAAAGGGAACAATCTTCAATGTACCATTTAAATGAACTCTGCAGCAGCACAACAAAATTATATCCAGTATTATGTCCTCAATATTCCGTCAAAATCAGATTCTACAAAAGTGAAAATAGTACCTTAGGTAAAATATACCGTAGAAAATGTCTGCTCGAAAATTCCACGAGATCCACCCCGAGTATGGGTTTCAAAGAACCAAATCGAGAATTGGATACGTTCAGGTCTAATGACTCTCAAAATACACCCGTATGCATAAAATAAGACTGCGAATGTTTATCTAGAATAAGACTGCGTATCAGAACGGTCATAATGAAATAGTCTCCTGAAAATAATACCTTAGATAAAATACGCCCAAGAGGATGTCTGTTCAAAAATTCCACGTGATACGTCCCTAGTATCGGGTTCAAAGAACCAAATCGACAATTTGGTGCGTTTAGACTAATGACCTCGAAAATACACCCATAAGCAAAAAATAAGACTGCAAATGCTTATCTAGAACACGACTGCCTATCAGAACGGGGATAATGAAATAGTCTCCTTTCAACAAACGATTACTCTATTTTTTTAAGGGATCTTGTGTAGCGTCAAACCACACCCTACGAAAAATCAATCGTTCATCGATCCGAATGACTCTTGACGCGCCCTTGTGGTCCCCAGTTCGTTGATTGATTGATTGATTTTTTCGTGTTTCCGGATATCGCGCGTCAACTGCTTCGGTCATTAGTCCCGTTAGTATAGTGCATGTTTTTTCTCGGGAGATGGCTGTGATCTTCCCCCGCTGGATGGCAAGATGCGGCACCGACCTACCGTCGGCTAGTGGGGTTTCCCCCTAACCAGGACTCTCCCACCAGCGGGGCACCACCCCAGTCGGGACAAACTCTAAGCTCCCGACCGGTCGCCCGGAATATGTGGTAGTGTGGTGCATGTTAGTGTAAGTGTGTATGTAAGAGGAGATAGGACAAGGAAGAGGAAGGAAAGATCGCGCGCGGTCCGTGGCCCGTTTGATAGGGTACTGCTCCGGCATTCGCCTGGTGTTGATCGGAGAAACCACGGAAAACTACCGATCAGAGCAGCCGGCCAATAGAATTCTCCTCCAGACAGCGACGGAATTCGACCTAGCTGAAAAGCTGTGTCGAAAATCCTGCCACCGTCAGGACTCGAACCTAGGACCACCAGGTGAGAGGCGCTACACTGACATCAGATGATGCACTGAGCTACCGCTCTCGATAAATGTCTCTTGACGCGCCCTTGTGGTCCGCGGTTCGACTCCGCGCTGCCTCGCTGTGCGCGCGGCGTGGCGCCTTGAGGCGGTGAGGCGGGATCGATCCGCCCGCGAGGCGGGGGGAGCGTGTCTCTCGGAGCGTGATTAATGGCGTTACTTTGCGCCCCTTCTACGGCGGTGCCGGCGGACAAATAGCCGCCGCCGAGGCGCCGGTGTCATCCGCCCCCCAAATTGGGGCGGGCGCCGCCGCCGCGAGCCCACAGCTTCCGCCCCGCCCCACGCTGCCACCGGCACCCTCGGCTCCTCCAGCCCCACGGCCGTCTCTGGCATCCCACCCCTTGACACTCCTCCCAGATCGGGAGCGTCAACTGATGTCACTGCAGCGCCTCTGACCGGGAGGTCCCCACGGCGGCAGGATTTTCGACACTAGCTTTTCAGATGGGTCGAATTCAGTCGCTGTCTGGAGACGAATTCTAGCAGCCGGCTGCTCTGATCGGTCGTTTTCCGTGGTTTCTCCGATCAATACCAGGCGAATGCTGGAGCAGTACCCGAACAAACGGGCCACGGAGCGCGCGCGATCTTTCCTTCCTCTGCCTTGTCCTATCCTCTCCCCTTACACACACACACTTACACTAACATTCATTATACTACCACATATACCGGGAGACCGGTAGGGAGCTTAGAGCTTGTCCCGGCTGTGACCGTGCCCCGCTGGTGGGAGAGTCCTGGTTACGGGAAATCTCACTAGCCGGCGGTAGGTCGGCGCCGGATCTCGTCATCCAGGGGCGAAGATCACCGCCATCTCCCGAGGACAAAAACAACATGCACTACACTAACGGTACTAATGATCTAAGCTGTAGACGTGCCTGGAATCACTAATCAACCAACCAACCAACTCCTCTGACCCTGTGCTACGAGACCTTTCAGGAGCGATCGAGTCACCATAGCTGTTTCAACAGTCACTCACTACATCCCGCCCTTGCTGCTAGCGGTACCATCATTGCAATCGCCACCGTCCGAACCCCTAGCATGCCCATGGTCATCACTTGCATCCTACCCTTTGATACGTTCTCCAACTGCGTTTTTTATCAAACATCGGGAGCGATTGAGAAACCATCATCACCACCACCATTCCGACTGACCACCAACCCTGCCACCAGCTCCACGGAGTCTCCTACCACAGTCCCACCTTCCCACGACTCACCGCGGACTTTTAGTCTTCATATCCCCTTCCACTAACATTGCCACATCTCCTTCTGCCTCCATTTCCCAATCACCCTTTCCATCGCTCCACTAATTCCAGTTCCATTACTTCTACATTGCCATCGACTTCTTCTCCCTCAAACGACCTGTCACCAGCGCAACCTTTAACGCCTCGGAGCCGCTCTCATCGCTGGCGAGGGAGCTGCCTTCTCCACTTCCACCCTCGCCCCCACCCCTGTCGCAGCTTAGCGCGGGAGGCCCTTGTCTAAACGCGCGCCCACGCCGCCCCCGCCCCCGCCACCGCCGCGTCGCTTTCGCAGGGTGACGGCTCTTGAGCGCGCTGTCAGCCATAGAACGGGCCTCGCCTAATCGTTCTGTTGTTTTGTTCTTGTTCAACAATTCGAGAACGGACGGGCTGTTTTCGGACATATTGGAACCTCGTAACAAGAGGACGTTGTGTACATGACGTGCCTCTTGTCAATAAGAGCAAATTATTGTTGTCATGTTACTTTCGCATATACTGGTATGTACGTAATTGAAGTATCGAGGAAGGTATGTGTTGCTGCAGCTCACAATTGATGTCGAGGTTTTGGCGAAGATACACGATTTAGGTTTTCCTACTATCGGAAAAATATTTTTTCAAATGTCTGTATTTTTGTCTCTCCTCGATATTCCACCCGGGCCTTCAAATTTGAATTGGTTCTTTTAGCTCTTGGAAGTACTTTACCTCACGCCTAAAGAGCATTTTCAAAAGTTTCACAGAAATGGCTCCATTTTTACTTTAAACTTTTTGCTCAAATGGAGCAATGTGGACCAAAAGACGTGTGGATACTATTTCTCTAAAACCTCTGAATTTCGTAAAATTCACGATCCCAAAACATCATGTTTTTTTAGAACCTCTTCTATACTTACGTTACTGAAGCTAAGGGATGTTTCCTTACGAAATTTTATTCTTCAAATTAATCTGATTGGGACTGAAAATTAATATGAGATTAAAATAATGAGTTACAATATGTTAAAAGGGAATAGTGTCTGCGTAATTTTGAGTCAATTTGTGGCTATTTTCATAAATGATTTTCCCCCAATCGGTTCTAAATTTGTATTTTCTCCTATAAAATTGTATTATTTTAAAAGTCTGCCTATTTAAATTTTTTTTAAATACAAATTGTTTCTGCAAATTTTTGTATAAGTTGTGACAAATTTTAAGTAATACCTAAGCAAGATTTTATAAAAAGAGATCTATCAAAAACACAATATGCTGACGTGTGTGACCAAGTGTTATTTTTCATTAAATATTTTTGATTTTTAATAATATAACATTCATAGTTTTTTCCTAAGTTTTGCATGTTCATTTTTATATGCGGAAAGGCATTATATGCATCGGTTACAATTACATTTGTGTAAGCATGGAGACCATGTGATAGTAATAACGACGGATAGATGAAAGTAAACTTTTGATTTTCCTGTTGAAAGTAATATTTACATCGCAAAAATTACCTTCATTTTCATTTTACACACCATATGCAGATATGCAGTTTACAATTTGCTCGAAGAAAAGGTAAAATCAGATGGATATTCAACGTAAACACCCTTCTTTCGAGTGAATGTAACTAACAGAATATTATTCCTTTTACCACATTGAATGAAACATCTCTAAAGCATGAAGTTTCTAATTAACAATATGCTTCGTTCGGATACAACAATGAGTTCCTTAAATTCAAGAAAACAGAAACACTTCAACATTATCATTAAAGAACAGCCCTAATGTAAAGTAGAGAATATTCAACTAACAACTTTTACTTTATTATTTGACTAAGATTTATAAAATATTTATTCACTTTCTTCTTAAAAATTGAAAACGAATCCGGTTACAATGTTAGGTATTCTATGTTATTAACTAAGGAAATAAAAATGTGATAGTGTCGAGTGAATGACAAGATGTGAAGGTGAACAGCCAGTACAGTTACACAACTAATTGCGAGTAATACTACTTGCCTACACTGAGATACATTAACAACTTCCTCTGAAAAGATAATGTCTGTACTCACATTCCATTCAAATAATCAAATTCGTCACGTTCATACAGAGCGCAGTTCTGTCAAACCCATAAAGATGCACGATCAGTTCCACTTTGAGGAGTACTCACCTGAAACAAACACAAAAACATAATAATGAATACTCATTTTAATCATGTACATTACATACAAGATATAGCTTGCATGCAATCATGTGAAAGATAAATAATAACTTTTAAACAGAGGCCCACCCTCTTTAATTGTCGAGAAATAATAATTGATTGTTCTTATAAATTAATTGTAATAATTTAACGTTTCATAACTTCCATTATATAAGATGTTTTAGATTTCTTAAATTGGTAAAAAACGACTAGGAGTTGTCCAAAAAATAGAGACAAATGTCAAGTAATTTCATATAACTTGGATATATGATATTTCACACTGTATGACCACAAGGTAAAAGTTAGCATTTTCCATCACCTCCCCAAAAGTTTACAACATTTATTCTAAGACAACGTATTAAAATTGTTCAATAGTCTAGAGTTACAATTTTATTTTAATATTAACAACCCCTACTGGTATTCGTAATCGTAATACTACTTGAATGACAAAGGCACACAAAATTTAAAAAAAGTTGTCAGATCCAAAAGCTTGACACATGCTTGTCTATATATGTTGACGCGATGAATCCAAATCTGAAGCCAGAATTGCACCATCCAGTTTTTTAAAATCACGAAAACTCCGTGAATTTTATTTTGTTTACGAGGGTTGTTATCTGACCCAACCCCTTTCTCTATGTCGACGCTTTGAATCTGAAGCCAGAATTGTGCTATTACCCTCCACTTTTTTCTTCAATCGAGAAAAAGACATGTGGATACTAGATTTTGGTGTCTTGTAGCATTAGATTCTAGCGAAACGTTGTCAGACCCAAGATGTGACACATGTTTGTCTATGTATGTCAACGCGCTGAATCCGAATCCGAATCCGAAGGCAGAATTACGCCCTCATTATCCAGTTTTTTTAATTGCGAAAAAACAAGATGAAATTCACAATTTACAATTTCGCGATGTTTTTTCGAAATGAAAAAACTGGAGGGTAATGGCGCAATCCTTCTTTCACATTCTGATTCAGCGCGTCGACATACATAGACAAACATACGTCAAGTCTGATAGAGTTTTTATTTTGTATTCCTGTATAATCAATATATTTGACAATATACCGGCAATCGTAAAATACAATATTACTATGTGGTAGGATAGTAATGTGCGAAGACAACCATACAGATGACGTCATATAAGTTCGCCGGTGTTAACGGATAGCAAACACAGCAAACCGGCAAACACCTGTGTGTAAATATTGGGAGGTTTCAGTGCCTCTACCAGAACCGATATCTCCAAATATTTATGAATTGTTAGTAAAATATACAGCCTTTCTTTGTGACTTATTATAATCGAATCATTAAAAATTCTAAATTAAAAATAGAAAAAAATATCTATATCAATGAAAATTAAAGATTTTTGACAGCAAATTCCTTTTACACAGCTTACACTACTTTCATGATTGTTCGGACAGTGACAGATCATGCCTTAACGTAGAACTATGAACATGAATAAAATAATTTTAAATGTTGGAAAACGTTTCTGGAGACAGTCGATTTCAAAACCTACCACTTTTTAACGGTTAGTTAGATTTTCCATTTTGTCTTATCCCAGCCAAGCGCGGTTGGCAAGTGGCATACTACTTAGCAATGTAGTACAAGTCTATTACTAATATATTTCCTTCATCATAATTTTCTAGGACTTTCCAGTGAATAGAATATGGTAAATTCTATTACGCCAAATATTATGAAGATTTTTTATTACTAATTTGTAGATAGTTTTAGATATTTATAGTACCTTTAATAACACTTAAATGTTCAAGATTAAAAAACTAAATCAATGTTATTTTCGCATAATCTTCATTATCATAGAAGGATTAACACCAAACTTCCGACCAGAAACGTTTCCCAGACCATACATGACCGTCTTACTCAAGAAATTAAGACAAAATAGAGATACACTTTGAAAATGCGAAAGAGATATTTTTGTTCCGGAGAAATCAAATGCTTGCGTTATTTATTTCAACTAATACGCACAGTTATTTTAAAATATTTAGTAACGATGTAAAAATTCAAGTAACTCCAAATAGAAGTATGAAGAAAAATTAATCAGTTATATCGTATATGATTATTTTTGTTAATTACTGTGTAAGGAGAATGAAATGGAATTTTAAAACCGTTTCTCTCGCCTATTTTCAAATATATATTCTAAAATGACCGTCAATTTAAACGAATTAATTTACAGATTAATAAAAGTAGCAAATGTGAGCAGGTTAGTGAATCGAAAGTTACTGTTGATATTCCCGCCACTCTATTTAAATTTAAAATATTACCATACCGCGAAACGTGCTGTTTGTATGGTTCGTGATTTGTTGAATTACAGCCATACTGTGCTGTTTATTACGCAGATATTCATTCCTAACAAAATAATAGCCATATTTGTTTAAAATGTGATGAAAGGAATATCATGCCAGTAATGAAATGAAAAACATAACATAGCTATTTTCCTGCTGTGAATGCATACACATTCAGTGCCACTCGACTGCGATTTTATCTTCAAACTCCCGAAGTCATTTCTCGGGCCTGCAACAACGATGCCACCCATTTCGAATTATTCACTCGATAAAGTTTTGTATGATATTCATTGTTTTAAAAGCCAAATGTTCGTTGATACCGCTCTGAATGGCGTCCTTTATGCAGACGATTCTCGTTGAGATAAAAGCGAAGCGCGCGCCGGGCGGGCGGATGGCAACACACGACACTGCATCCCGCGCCGTCGCGTTCACTTTTTCCCCTGCTAAGTCACCGCGGATGCCGGAGCAACTTCGGCGCGTTGAACGTTGCTGGAGGGCCTTCCCTATACTGTGTACGGGCTCGATGGACCCGTGTTGGAGATAAAAGGGTTTGACTGATTTTTTTCGTGTTTCCGGGCGCGTCTATTGCTTTGGTCATTAGTCCCGTAAGTGAAATGCATGTTTTTTCCTCGGGAGATGGCGGGGATCTTCCCCCGCTGGATGGCGAGATCCGGCGCCGACCTACCGTCAGCTAGTGGGGTTTTTCCCTAACCAGGACTCTTCCACCAGCGGGGCACCGCCCCAGCCGGGACAAGCTCCAAGCTCCCGACCGGTCTCCCGGAATATGTGGTAGTGTAGTACATGTTAGTGTACGTGTGTGTGTAAGGGGAAAGGATTGGACAAGGAAGAGGAAGGAAAAATCGCGCGGTCCGTGGCTCGTTTGTTAGGGTACTGCTCCGTCATTCACCTGGTGTTTATCGGAGAAACCAAGGAAAACTATCGATCAGAGCAGCCGGCCGCTAGAATTCTCCTTCAGACAGCGACTGAATTCGATCTAGCTGAAAGACTAGTGTCGAAAATCCTGCCGCCGTCAGGACTCGAACCTAGGACCTCCCGGTGAGAGGCGCTACAGTGACATCAGTTGATGCACTGAGATACTGCTCAAAGTGAAAGATAAAAGGGAGACGAACACAGTAGCTCTAGAATAAAGGAGGGTTGTGTCAATAAATTGAAAATCTATCTGCCTTAGAAATGTGTCGTGGCGCCTGATTCGAATAATTATATTTTTACGCATTCAAAAATCTGACGTCAAAAATCGTTCAAATATAGATGTGATGAATGAAAATAAATGCCGATTTCTTTACAGTTCAAATGAAAACGTTACTTTTTAGCAAGTTGGGCTTGATATTGCATTTGAATTATAAGACACTTATATTTCAATGCATTCTTCTACAACTTAATTTTGCTAGTGATATGAATGATCTTGTTCCAATTTCTATTTAATTTATAAATGGTCAGGGAGAAGGTTTACACTAAAGGGTAAAGCAAGATTCAGTGACTGAAGTTATCGTAAATGAACGGATGTATCGAAGTGACACAGTATCAGTTCCACTCCCTTAGTTTTCTCTGATTATGGAAATGTTTGCTTTATTCAAAAGAAACAGAGATAAAGGAAGCTACATCGACTAAGGTGCTAGACAAGATGTAACTGCATAATATCATTATTCAATGGATACGCATGGGACATTTCAGAAACGATTAAAATTTGTACAAATCGACCAAAGAAATGTCTAGATTTATTGGCTATGGGATTTTACGCATGGTTGGTAACGGTGACACATCTTCACACAGTGAAAACTGAACAATAAAGGCAAAAATGTTGATATTGGCAGTACCAAACTGGAGGTCGTCATTGAAAATTCGTTTATCTGCCAAACACCACATTAGAATGGATTTTCGGCAAAGTAGGATATGATGGAAAAATAGGTAACGTGTAACTTTGTTGTAAGGGATTCAGCATCACAAGTTCGTTGGCAAAAAGGTATTACGTTGGATCCCCTGCATGTTCCAGAAGTCTTAAAAATTTATTCATAATTACCTGTAGAATTGCCCAAATTATATCTGTTCAATTTTGGGTTTGTTAAATCTAATTTTACAGTAATATATTCGAATACTTTAATGACAAAATTTTCAGTCGTTTTGAATTTTCTGACTTTTACATATTTGTGGAGTTTTAAAAGTGGCTGCGAGTCTGTGGAGAATGTTACCGCAATTGTATTAATTTACAATTTCAAATTTTCTTGAGAAAAGAAAACTAAATGTTGGAAAAATTGATTTAACCTTTCGATTTCCTGTCAAAACCCGATAATACTTTCCAAGACGGCAAATAACAAACAATTAATGAGAAATATATGAGCAGCAACTACTGGCGTCGACACCTTTCTCAACTAGACTCCATTCCACATTCAAGCGGAGTGCCTGGTCTGCCGGAACTCATCGTTGAAGGCAGCACCTTAAGAGCGAGCGCTCGTGCTATCTTATGAGTTCCATATTCCCCCGGCTTAACTAAGCCACTGGAGAGCTAATAAAACACCCCATTAACAAGAGAGTGGCTGGGAGCTTCTGAATTAATTTAATAACCACCTCTTTACTACCCTCGGTTCTCCCCGCCGAGGCTTTTCTACGCCGTGTGTTTGGTTATCATTTTATCTTGAATTATACACTACACGGGAGGAAAAAGTACTCTCTTTTAATGGCGATTAAAATCTGGGTAAGTACAGGGCCGCGCCCGGGCGTCCGTAGGGCGTCCATGGCGCGGACCGGAAGCGGTAGCTCAGGGCATCAACTAATGTCACTGCAGCGCCTCTGGCCGGGAGGTCCTAGGTTACACTCCCCACGGCGGCAGGATTTTCGACACTAGCTTTTCAGCTAGGTCGAATTCAGCTACTGCTTGGAGGAGAATTCTAGCGGCCGGCTGCTCTGATCAGTAGTTTTCCGTGGTTTCTCCGATCAACACCAGGCGAATGCCGGAGCAGTACCCTAACAAACGGGCCACGGACCGCGCGCGATCTGTCCTTCCTCTTCCTTGTCCTATCCTCTCCCCTTACACACAAACTTACACTAACATGCACTACACTACTACATATTCCGGGAGACCAGTCGGGAGCTTAGAGCTTGTCCTGGCTGGGGCGGTGCCCCGCTGGCGGGAGAGTCCTGGTTAGGGGAAAACCCCACTAGCCGACGGTAGGTCGGCACCGGATCTCGCCATCCAGCGGGAGAAGATCACCGCCAACTCCCGAGAAAAACATGCACTACACTAACGGGACTAATGACCAAAGCAGTTGACGCGTCCGGAAACACGAAAAAAAACAAACCAAGCCAATCCGTGGCGCGGCCGCGGCGGCGACGCGGCGCAACACGATGCGACGCGACGCGGGAGGTCGGTGGTCGCCGGGGCCCCGAAGGCCGGCGTCCGGCCAGGGACTTAATACTCGGACTGTCTGCGACGAAATCGCACCCGTGTGTTTCACGGCACGCCCTCAAGCGGATGTGTATGCTTGCCTCATCTGGACCAATGCAGCCGATACAAATCTAAACATACTGCAAGTGATCCAATATAAAATCTTAAGATGAATCACAAAAGCACCTTGGTTCATCAGTAACAACCAACTGCATAGGGATTTAAATATAAACACAATAAAAAACCAAATGTCTTAACTTTCACACAATGTTTACACTAACCTTCCCCAAATACAAGCATCATCCTTCTGTAAACTGGGCAAAAAATACAATTATCCAACGAGAATTAATAACAGATATGCTCTTTAGTCTTTCTAAAAAATGTTCGCAAACGTGGAATAATACTTATCTGAGGTGCTTCCTGCTTCCTCTCCCGCTATACTTTAAATTGTAAATGTGTATAATTTTCAGTTAGTTTAAGTTGGTATAAGATAGATTAACACCATCAAACATTTTCATAGTTGGTATGTAAAATGAACAATGTAATGTCAATGAAATAAAAATAAAATTATAATAATAAACAATTTCGGATGCGTAGATACTGACTGAGGGTCACGAAGTTCAGGAAAGGGAAATAACTCAAGGTGTTACCATTGAAACTAAACAAGCAACTGGTAGATGCACGGGAAAGCACTTTAAATTTTTTTAAAGATTAATTAAAAAAACAGAGGCGCTATAAGAGCACGTACTTTCTCGCCCGTATTTTCATGCAAAATTACGCAAAAAGTACTCAATTTTTCCCAATTTAAATTGAAAATATCAATATAAATGTTCTAAAAAAATAAAAAAAACTGTATGTTGTAATAGAAAAAGTCTAGTGTATTTAATTATTTCAAAACGCCACCATCTCTTGTTCACCACAACACATTTGTTTTTGTCTGTGGAACGTGGTCAAAATGCGACTACAATGTGCTCAGTACTACCCAATGAGAGTTAAGCTATTTAACGCTATTGAATGGAACACTACTCTAGGGTTCCCATGCATGAAACCTTTCCATTTTGAACATATTATTATCATCCATTAAATTATTTTACTCGCCATTCGCATTGTCAGTCGGAGTTAAAATCTTTATGACGCGAGAAAGGTACAAAAATATGAAAGGGGTCATCCTTTTCTAAAATTAAGTTACACTTTTTTCGGTCAGAGATGATTCTATTACGCCTTTTCTGGTGTATGGTAATTCCATTGAGCCATCTAAATTTGTAGAACACTCTTCTTGATTATAGAAAAGAAAGTTAGAGGGAAAATAGAAGAAAAAGCATAAAAAATAAAAATCAATGCCTTGGTCGCAAAATCAAATCATAACCGTAATATTATTCCATTACATTTTCCTCGTTGTGAACATAAGAGAATGAATGGGCATAAGCGTGTTCATTTGTGTTATTGAAGATAATACATTTTATAAAAAAAACAATGATTTCTATTAACTAGGGATTCTACACAGCATCGCGTTCATTTATTCTATGTATTGTTTTATTTCTTATTGGTCTGATAAAAGCTGTAGAAGGTTCAATTTACGAAGAAGCACAAAATTTTAGTACAACACTCATTGAAAATGTTGGAGCAATTGTAAATAATCGTCATTGCTGTTAACTAATATTTTATATTTAGGTATTTTTTTGAATGAAAAATATTTCTTCACGTATTTAATAAGATTCATATTTTGTTATAAACCCCACAGTTGCGAAACTAATCATTACAGTTTAGTATTCCCTTGAATTACTTTTCTTTCTGGCTCGAACTACTTTTATCTAAAGTTTATCAACTTCCACTCCAGAGAAGCAGATGCGCCATTTCAAACTCCCCCCAACTGCGCCGTGTAGTTCACGAAAGGATAATTTTGGCCACCCTCATCGGCGAAACGGCCCTGTGCCTATTTATGCGCCGTGCGGCTGGCGACCGCTGCTTACGAGGCGCCTTGGCGTCGCGCGGACGGAGGAACGGATCTTAAAACTGCAGGCCCTAAAATGAGAACCTGTTGAAAGTTTCACTGAAGCGGAAAACTTTTCTCCGGCGTCTGGAAGCCCCGGAGCAGTGGGTGATTTGGAGTAAAAGAAGAAGAAGAAAAAACTCTTAAGTGGCCCCGTAAGTGCAGCTACGTTTTAATATTTCGGGACACGACGCCGGTCGTCAAGGACTTTAAACGCCGTTCGACGAAGGCTTTCAGTGTTTTTAATACTCTGCCAGAGAATAAATAATTAAGAACGAAGATCGCTGGCAAGGGACCATCTCGGGAAACTCCTTAGAATCAGGAGTATTTAACGGCGCAACGAAGAAAAAGCGGCTTTTGTTACCATTAGAGGAGAAAGGACGACTTAGGCAACAGATAGTTATTAGAATAGAAATTAATAATCGTGTTGGTAAGAAAACAGGATTGTAGTGAAATTTTCATTGGCTTTCGAAATATTGCTAATCTGCAAAGAACACAACTATTACTTACTAAATACAAAAGAGGAACTTGTTCCCAAGAGAGTTCTTATGAAAGACAACACGGTTTGGCCTGAGCCCCAATTTATAAATTAGAGACATTTTCTTTACATATGTGAGAGATCAGCTTATATCTTTCCAACACATACTACCCTCCAGCTTCTCATTTTTTTAAACTTTTACCTTCGTAGAAAAGTTTCTGTCGTATCAGAAATTATTCCCAAGTAAAAAGGTTGTGTTTTCTTTAGAAATAGTCACAAAAGAAAGACGTTGAGCACATGTCTTAAATGGTTGCACTTTCATCTACTAAAATGTTCTTAGTCAAAAGTTTGGTTTCCTGTCGTCTCAGGAAAAACCTTTCAGGTTTGGAACAATAAAGTTGACAGAATATTTATTCCAGAGAAGAGTTCCTCACCAGAAGCTGAACCGAAACATATTTTCACGTGACGAGCCTGGTGATTCATTGGTTTCACTCTCACTTGCCGTTAACAAAGACTGTTGAAGGAATTCCCGATCAAGGAAATACTTTCCTAGAAATAACTCAACTCATTTGTATACGGTTAAAATCTTCTCCTACTTTCCTGTGTACTTTAGTGGAAGATTGTATGCCATGTAGAGAACTCACTCACGCTAATGTTCTAATCATGTTCAGTTCCGCGGGAAAATGAGAGCTGTACAGTATTTGACAAATTTCTACTCGTTATGTCTCTTAAAAGTAAATTAATGTCAATATTGCAGTGACCCACTTGCCACTTGCCTTTCACTAGACTAGGACCGATCTCGCGTTTGTGTGTCTTCTCCCCTTCTGTCGCCTGACTCAAGAAGCAACAAGGGCACGCCAAGCGGGCTGCCCTCTTAACTCTGGTCTAGTGAACAATGCTCTGTTACTGTTTCTGAAGTTCCAGTTGTGATCGCTTCGGAAGGTAAGTTAAAGTAAATATTCGAATGATATCATACGTCATGTCAATAACAGTAAAATGTAAAGTTACCCTTGGTGGGGATATAATAAATTCGTAGTATCATTTCCGCCTTCAAGAGACAAAAATAAAATATCTCTTAAAACGGAATTATTTTGTTTTGAATATATTGGACTCAGAAATTAGTGTTCAATGAAATATAAATCGTTTTTCATTGGAAATTACACAACTGTTTTCAAAAGGTCACAATTCACATTTTTATTTGTGGTTTATTTTGTTTAAGGATTAAGGTTAAAATATTTTCATAATTCGTAAAGAAATTAGAATCGTTCATCAATGGTATGAAAATAAGCCAGAGAAATTAGGCATTAATTCTATTACTGCATTGTTTTAGAAACTAATTTCTAGTTTAATTTTGTTTTCCATGTGTCATTTGGCGGTTAAATACTTTCCGCCAACTATTAATCAAATATATGTTTCGACTTTTATCTTTTGATTCCAATTTATCAACGTATTCTCATTTTGTTTAGTTATGCTTCTAATTACCGGCCAACTGCTCGAACTGTACTAATACTAAAATAAATATAACAACTCAACGCAGCTCCAAGAGCACATAAACCTGTCTCTCATTCGCCTCCGTTTTACCAGCTTCGCTCTTTGATTAACCAGTTAGTACGAAAGTGGCTCTGTGTTCAAGAGGACCGTGTAGAGCTTACTTTGAATCGCGTTTATCCTGCACCTCTCCATTGAGCGGTTCCAAGTATCTAACAGCACCGCTCCTTGACGGTGTCCGCACACACGCGCTGAACCCACTCATTCGCAAACGACAGTTCCGCCATGCACTAATAATTCGGTTGGGGCCGCCGAGAGCGAGGTATTCAGAACTTGCGTAGCGATACCGTCGACGCGCCAAAGTAGATTGCGCGCGAGGTGGGGACGGAGCAGTCGTCCTCGCAACTGTCTGGGAAGCGCGCGACCCGACGCGACGCGACGCAACGCGACGGCAACAGGGACGTTTCTTAAGCGGATCCCGACATTTCCATTCAGGGTCCGTGAGGAATGCGTTCATCCTTACCCCAATTACACCGCGTTAGCCCGACACACGGAGGAGCCCGCCAATGCATATTTGCATACCAATTAGGGCCCACGGCGCGGGCCCAGGCGGCGACGACACGGCGTGCAGCTGAGGACCCGGGTTCGTTGCGCTGGCAGACCCCCCCCCCGCTAAGAGCGTCATTGTCGCCTGCAATGCAGACTTTTGTCTCTTTTCGATAGATAATAAAAATTAGTTGAAAACCTCTTAATAAGACGAAACGATCATTTTGATACCGTTCCGATGGCTAAAAACATTACGAACAAGAGATCTGAGAACAAACGATACTAAAAGTGATTGAAACCAGAACCGAAGTATATTACAGATGAGTACCTAATGCTCAGACACGAAATTGCAAAACATTTGGTCACATTATTGATGGGTTAACGTTTGTTACAGCAGGACTAATGAGTCAAGGAATTTGAAGAATCTTCAGGAAACCTGGCGTGAGTCCACTTTTCCTGGAAGTACAAATTTTACTAATCTGCAGGTTACATCTACTTTATACAAAAGTAATACCAATGCTAACGTTATTTTTTATTTAGAACCTTTTTACAAGCTTTTTTATATATGAAGTCGAATGTATGATTTAATATTGTTATTCCATTTTAGTAGTGATAGGTTTCTTTTTTTGTTGATTAGTAGATGTAATTATCTGCCTTTTATTTTGTTCATCTGAATTTCTGAGGCTAACTGATGACAAGTTACACTTTCTGATCAAGTTAAGGCGAAGCTATTTTGGAGGTATAATTATGCCATGTCCAATTAATAAATTTTTTATTTATTAAAAACAAGGATGGCGTAATAAAGTAGGTGGGAATATTATTTCTATAATTTCAAATGAAGATGAATTACTTTAGTGAATGGTTAGATTGAATAGTTTGGTTACTGAAAAAGAAGCAGATACAAGGCCCCCTTAGCGAATCCGACAGCCGTAGACAAGAATGGAACTAATTTTGTACATAGAATGATGTAGTTAGTACTTTTATCTATTAACGAGTCTTTAAAAACAAATGTGACAAGTTCAGCTTTATTGCTGAAAAGATTGATAGAAATATCTTTTGTAAAAATAAGATTAATTCAAATTAAAAATAACTGCGTTTCATTGCTGTTGTTGTTTTAGTTCTTCATTGCTTTTCATGCATGTAAACTTTCACGACTCAAAAACTCTACAATTTATAAAATACGAAATGAAATTATTTGGATTAAGTTGGAAAATATTCTTTGTACTGCTATACAAATTTATTTCAAAATAACTGGAAGGAAGAAATTCATTGAAACCCACTGCAAAGTGAAATTAAGGTTTACTCGAAATATTTGGCGACAGACGCAGGTGCACATGTAATATTAACATTACAAGTTGTTTAAAAAGTTGTCCACACGTTATCTCTCAGTGAAATTCGTCAGTTTCATAATTTTTATTTCACAATAGCTAGAATGGTCGCAAAATATAAACCAATTGTCAGATAGTGTGGAATTGCAAGTGCGTCCTCTTGATTGATTGACTGATTTTTTCGTGTTTCCGGGCGCATCTACTGCTTCGGTCATTAGTCCCGTCAGTGTACTGCATGCTTTTTTTCTCGGGAGATGGTGGTGATCTTCCCCCACTGGATGGCGAGATCCGGCGCCAACCTACCGTCGGCTAGTGGGGCTTCCCCCTAACCAGGACTCTCCCACCAACGGGGCATCGCCCCAGCCGGGACAAGCTCTAAGCTCTCGACTGGTCTCCCGGAATATGTGGCAGTGTAGTACATGTTAGTGTAAGTGTGTGTGTAAGGGGAGAGGATAGGACAAGGAAGTGGAAGGATAGATCGCGCGCGGTCCGTGGCCCGTTTGGTAGGGTACTGCTCCGGCATTAGCCTGGTGTTGATCGGAGAAACCACGGAAAACTACCGATCAGAGCAGCCGGCCGCTAGAATTCTCCTCCAGACAGCGACTGGATTCGATCTTGAAAAGCTAGTGTCGAAAATCCTGCCGCCGTGGGGAGTGGAACCTAGGACCTCCCGGTGAGAGGCGCTGCAGCGACATCAGTTGATGCACTGAGCTACCGCTCCCGGTCCCATGGTTAGGTTTAGGGTACTAACCAATAAAATGAATGTGCTCATTTTGAGTTTCTTTGGCTCTCCGTGAGCCCGCGCTGGAGTTCTTTGGCGGAGGGCGCGTTGTGTGGGCGAGAGCACGGCCCACTGCTCCTATGGTGCGAGGCGAGACTAACAAATTCAACATTGCGCTCTCCGCCATATTGTAGGCAAATGCGGGCGCAGTCATTTAAAATTGTGTCTAAACGCTCTTTATACGAGATATTACGGATTCAAAACTTCGAAAATCACATTGTTACTATTCCTACACACTATGATAAATAAATTACGAAAAATTTTAATGTGTTTTAAAAATAACGTAATTGAAAATAGCTCGAATCGTTTGAATTTCAATTCAGCGAAGATAATTTCATCATTCTTGCATCGTTTTGTTGCCCTCCGTAGCTAATGCATAGTTTCTTTTTTGAAGGAGAGATTCAAATTATTCTTTAAAGTGAAAATGATTTAAGTAAAGATTGGCATCCAAAAACGTTCTTTCTCAATAATACTATGAAATGACCAAAACTCATGTAATCTGTCTTCTAAGTTTTACTTTCTCGTATACGTACGTATATACGGAGTAATATACTTAGTATGGAGAAAGTTAAGTAATGCCCGGGGGAAAAAACGGTGATTTTTGACGAGGAAAACTCGTCCTGTGGGGCCCGCAGAAAAGGTGGATAAATTCTGTTCTAAACTGAAGTAAATTACTCCCTTTAATACGTTATGTTGTCGGATTTTTAATAACACGAACAAGTTTTCAAATGAATACAATATTTTGGTTATGTATAACGAATATACTTTCTTACACCGAGTGCAGGTATACTAGGACCAAATTAAAGTATACGGTTGAATTAGATGAAAAATGCTCATGTTACTAAATTAAACATGTTTTGGTTGCATCATTTGCGTTATTTAAGTTGCTTCTTGTAACCCGAATGCTTCTTTATATTCGCCTTGAGGTCACAGAACCATGAAGCTCTCATTATATATTTCTATTGATGCGTAAATAATAATTTTTGTACAGAAAGATAAAAGCACTTCAAGGTACTAATTTACATGGGAAATACCCACAACTCACGTCGCGTACGGACACAACACGCCTGTCAGCACCTGCCAGGGAACTAGTTGCCTACAACATGGCAGCCTTCAATTTGTAACGTTACACTAGCGCTACATGTTCATCTAGGTAATACTATCCAATACCTTTGGTAGGAAAGGTGACAGGCATGTTTGAGGAACAAAGCAGGACGGTCAAGCGAGTCCGAGGCCAAACGTGTTGATGGACTGGTATAGCGTCGCGGCGCTCTTCTTGTGGTCTCTGCACGAGAGAATCCGTCGTACTACGTCTGTGTCCGCACACAATCGCTCAACTTCATTAACAGTTGTTGGATGCAAACCGCACAGGAAATTATCATGAATAAAATTACACTTTTTTAGTCTTATTACCTCATTTTTGCATACGATTTCATAAAAGAGAAATAATCGTGAAGAATGACCGATAAAAAATCAAATAAGTTCACTTCCTTTTTTTATAACAAGGGTATGAGTTTATTGCATTGTCATGTGACATAAACCTAACCAAATATGAATATTTAAAAGCAATATTCTATGAGATAGATTACTTTTATATCATCATATTAAAATTTACTTCAGTAGAGAATATACACAATAATATAATTAACTCGCAAAATTGAAAACTTAACTTACTCTAGATGTTAATATCAAACTACACCAAATTGGAAAAATGTTTGTACAATATTCGCAGACTGATAATGAAATGAAAATTATTAAAACAAGAAAATATATTACAAGTGAATGTGAAATATTAACAATTCCATTTTTTAAATTGGAAAATTTGTGGAAGAAACATTCAAATTTGAGGAAGTATGAAACTTGGGAATGTTGTTGAGCACACATTTAAATTCTTAAGTATGTAAATGTTCATTCCAATCAATGTACATTTTTATTTTCCACATTCTTCTTTAATTTCTTCCTTGTAAATATCAGTTTTCTAATCGCAAAATGAGTTCTGCTATCACTGAATCAATATGAATTAATGCAATCACTAATCTTTTTTTTCACAAAATAGAAATGAAATAGTATTATTTTTCATATAAACTAAAGATAACGTTTGAATTCAATGAGTTGATTTGGTGGGTCTATTATATCGGGAATACATTTGGGCAACAAATGGGTTGGACGTGCCAGGGTGCAACTCCATTATAAAAACGAACCAGAACAGAACAGACATGTCGTAAAACATCGGGAGTAGATACATCAATAAAAGGGGCATTAGTGCAACAGGCACAAATGATTAATTCATGAACAGAAGGGAGAAACAAGTGACATAAATCCCAAAAACTTCACAAAAAACATTCCACCGAATCTGGTCGATTGTGCTGGAGCTTTGGGACTGTCTATTGACAATCATATCTCCGTGCAAGAAGATAATCTGCTCATTTTGTAAAGTAATACAACATTTTAAAAGTATGGTCAAATTAGCTTCTTGAGAATGTATTGTATACGATTAAGAGTACTTAAAGTTTTTGTTTTTAGATCGTAGGTTATCATTACCTGATATTTTACACCTCTATTGCCAAAAGCTATTGTAGTATATTACAATAGTGGGCTGTAGTCTTGCATGTTCCCTACAACACATGTACTAGTAAAAGTGCTGTGTATTTAGAATCCTTATGCTACATATTTAAAGCTCACACACTCCGATTTAAATAGTCAGACATTGCCCCCCCCCCTCGAGCAGTGCAAAATTGTCAGAATAACCGAGCAGCATCGAATTCAGTCGCTGTCTGGAGGAGAATTCTAGCGGTCGGCTGCTCTGATCGGTAGTTTTCCGTGGTTACTCCGATTACAACCAGGCGAATGCCCGAGCAGTACCATAACAAACGGGACACGGACCGCGACCTCAAATAACCAATTAAAAAGAACATGTAAATTACATTTAATATTATATCCGGTTAAACTGGACACTTAGTTTCGTCGGCATACCAGTAAACGAATAAAAACATTTTGAAATAATATGATATTTACGAATATACATGAATGCCACTCGTTATAATTTACTAGACTTTCCAAAAGACTAATCAAACGAACTACAACACTCACACACAGTGAGTGAGATGAGAAACTGTATCTGAAGCGTGTAATTCTTTGTCATCATTTTTACCTAAAAGCAACGAATACTGCTTTTCAGTATTCTAATGCACACTCTCATACCTCGCGGTCACCTCCGTCACTTCATCAACCTTGTACAACTCAACCCTCCCGCCCACTCATTACCCATTTGTCATCTCTCACCCCCACCATCCCCTCTGCCCACACCACCCTCACTCTCGTCCGAACAGCCTCCGCCTCCCGCAAACGCCCCTACCAACCGCCCGTGCCACCTCTGCTGTCCTCCCCCCTCCTTGGCCGTCGCACCTCGGGCCACACCTGTCAGCGGGCGTTAACGCGAAACATGCTGAATGCGGCTCGTCCGAATGGACGGCGGTGGCGGCGTGGGGGGTGGGGGGAAGGGCGGGGCGAGGCGACGGATTACCAGCGTCAGTCGGTGCGCGACGCAAAAGAGGTTATCGCGACGGCCTGGCCCGACAGTCTAATCCCAGCGCCGTCGCCTGTGGGACGAGGGGGACGACAAGGACGAGCAGACGGAGAGCAGGGTCCGCCAGCGGGTGGTGCAAACGGAGGACTAGGCTAGCCTCGGACGAAATGAGGGTTGGACACTAGTAACAGCAAGCCCAGAACTCGAGCAAAACTATCTCAGGCAGGAGCAAAAGATTACTGAATCAAAAATTGAAATGGAAGAAAAATTACACTATAGTCTTCTTTTATTTTCATTTCACATAATAAAGGAAAAGTAACAAGTGAACAATTTTTTACTGAATGTGTTAAAGTTTTAAAATATTTAATGTGGATTTAATTACCTGTCTTCCTTACAATTAAGTTATTTTATTGAGAATTAATTTTCAAAAAAATCAAAAACTTTATGCAAAGACGAATATATAGAATGCAGATGTCAAATCGTAATTAAAAGGAGACGATTCAAATGATTTAAATTGGGTATTAGACTAAGTCCAACTACGCAGCTACTGACAAATAATGTATATTACAGAGCTTAGAACGTTGAGTATTAAACAAGCGTGAGAGAATTTGACAGTATAGAAATTGGTCCATTTTCTCTCAGATCACTAGTTACTATAACCGAGTAGGTCAGTATCACAATTTATCGTAGTGAGCTGGTGTTTCCAGACGAGAACGTAACTCTCCAGAAAATAGTGTGTTTTGCAGAAACTTCCTGTTAAAACAGTAGATTCGTTTCGTGCAGGAAACGTCATGGTATCAGAACTTGTCTCTAGTTACTTTGCGCCAGCTTTTTGCATTCTCAAACATGTCTAGGCAAACGCTTTCACATTTAGAGGATTCACCTTGAATCAACGAATCAATACGGTTTACTTACTCTTTGGCTGAACGCTTAAAACAAATTGTGATGAAGATAAAAAGAGTGAACCGCCAGGCGAGTTGAGAGATCAAAGCCAGTAGCCTCACGAGAAAGGAAGTACAGCCACTGCAATGAATGCTGCAAAGGCGAGTGTTAAAATTAGAGCTTGATAGTCATGAAAATCTCGATTCATAACTGCGGATGCTCACAAGTTGGAAAGGATGGAGCCAAATCGAGAGGAGGTATAAATGCGGAGAATATTGGAGATGTTGCAATAGGATTGGAGGAATTGCAATAGGATGGCAATGGCGAGCGCATGGTATGAACGTTAGGTAATGTGAGGCTGCAGAAAGCGCTAGGAGTAGGCACCGCTGGCGAGGAAGAGTAGTGAGAGGAGTTGCCGAGAGGAGAAGTCAGAGCTACCAACGCAGCGCAATTGTGCGTCAGAGACTCCGAAGGTGGGAAGGGCTGGCGAAGGTGGAGGCGGGAACTCGACGAAAGCAAGTCTATTCCGCGTTGCCGTCGTATTGATTGCTAGGCGCGTTTCCCTCAAAAGCTGCTTTCCCCGAGAAGGGGGCGGGGCGGGGGCGGGCCGGGGCGGGGCGGGCCGGGGCGGGGGGGCGAAGGGGGCGAAGGGGGCGAGGGGGCAGGGGGGCTTGGGGCGGGTGGATCCCTGGTGCAGGGAGCGAGGCGGGTTGGGCGTGGGCCGGGACGGGGGGCGGGGAGGAGGCAGGGTGGGCGTGGGCCTGGAGCGGGGCGGGAGCGGGGCGGGGGCGGGGCAGGGGCGGAGCCGAGGATCGGTGCAGGGGCATGAGAAGGGCCCAGGCAGAGGCAGGGCAGGACGCGGGAGCGGGGGAGGGCAGGCGGTGGGCGTGGGCGGGCGAAGGGGGGGGCGGGGCGGAGGCGGGGCGGAGGTGGGGCGGGGGCGGACCGGACGGGGTGAAGGCGGAGCGGGGGCGGGGGCGGGGAAGGCGTGCTGCTGCCAAAGCGCTCCACCACTGCCCAGGCGCCCCCGCCGTAATCACTGAAGTCCCTTTCAAAGACGCGCGGAATGGGGCCTTGATCGTCGGCGCGGCGAGTGGGAAGGGGGGAGGGGGAAGCGGAAAAAGGCTACATTTTCTTTCTCCCGCGGTGGCCCGCACGCGGTGCCCACGATTTTGACATCGAATGAATCTAGAGGGCGTTTGTGAAGAGAAGGATGAATCTAACAGACTCCTAGGATTTGTGACTTATTAAATCACTTGATGTTTTTGACACATCTTATAAATAATACTACAAGATGGTGCATTTTCTGATAGAGCACGAATGTTGGTGCACGTAAAATTCTCATTAAGGTACAAGTGCTATTATTTTTTTAAAACAAAAAAGTTAAAAAGTACATATTCAGTGGGTGACGCTTTTAAGCTGATATATTGGTACAGCGCGTTCAATAGCACACACTTCACATACATTTATTCTCACTCATATACGGTAATATATTATCGTGACTTTATATATGATAACCGAAATACGTTGCACACAACGTGTAAATTATTTCTATTGTATGGTATCAATATGTCCACTAGTGTTTGTATTAGTTACTTCTATTCAGTTAAAATACTTGTGTTAAAATGCAGTTAAATTGTCAGTTAAAATGCATTTGTGTAATTGTTTGAAAATTAAAAGGTATTATTAAAATAAAATTTATGTCAGGTCATTTACATCTATTCTCTTAAAATGGTAAAAGAAAAATATGAGTTGCTTTCGAGAAAGTCTTGTTTTTAAAATTGCTATTATGTCACGCAAAATTACGACAAAAAACACTTATGTTTTAAAAAAATATGAGAAAAATCTCTATCTTTAATATTGGATGTAAATGTAAGATGACGCAGAAGACAATAAAACTTTGGCAAATTTCAAAAATTTAGCGAATTAAACGTAAATGGGGCCTGCGACATTTTTATAAGCGTATTTTGCTCTCTCAAGACGAAATTAAAGAAAAATGTTCGAGCCATTTGGGAGAAAGTTTTCAAGTATCGTTGGGGTTTCTTGTAAAGTACTCACAAAACCAAAATATGCGTTTCAAATTCAAGGAGCAGCAATCTCAAACAGATCGTGAAATATCAATTTTGGTGCAAATCCTGCTTGACATAACTTTCTCTATACCACGTAAGTAATATACGATAAAATAACTAGTAGTGCAACAGAACGGCACAGAATTTACCGTACTACTTAGTTTCGAATTCTCTTAGGTGTATAAAAGATTTACCAGGGCTTCTCGTGGTTGGTTGATTGATTGATTGATTTTTTCGTGTTTTGGGGCGCGTCAACTGCTTTGGTCATTAGTCACGTAAATGTAGTGCATGTTTTTCTTGGGAGATGGCAGTAATCTTCCCCCGCTGGATGGCGAGATCCAGCGCCGACCTACCGTCGGCTAGTGGGGTTTCCCCCTAACCAGGACTCTCACACCAGCGGGGCACCGCCCCAGCCGGGAAAAGCTCTTAACTCACGAACGGTCTCCCGGAATATCTGTTAGAGTAGTGCATGTTAGAATAAGTGTGTGTGTGTGAAGGGGAGAGGATAGGATAAGGAAGAAGGACAGATCGCGCGCGGTTCATGGCCCGTTTGATAGGGTACTGCTCCGGCATTCGCCTGGTGTTGATCGGAGAAACCACGGAAAACTACCGATCAGAGCAGCCGGCCGCTAGAATTCTCTTCCAGACAGTGACTGAATTCGACCTAGCTCAAAAGCTAGAGTCGAAAATCCTGCCGCCGTGGGGTGTGGGAACCTAGGACCTCCCGGTCAGAGGCGCTGCAGTGACATCAGTTGATGCCCTGAGCTACCGCTCCCGGTCTTCTCGTGGTACCTATCGCTCCCCTTAGAGAAGGCGAGCACCGTCGCGCGCTTCAAACATCGCGTAGACCTATCGTCGTCTTATACCTTTAAATATTAGTCCATGGAATCCCTTGGCTCTTGCTTCTCGGAGCATGTACCATTGGTACAAGCATCGGTCTGGGTATGGGATCCATTTCTTCAATTAAACACAAATTTCACACAGTTCCCTGGTAGGTCAAGAGATTGTCGAAGAATTCTGGTATAGATTTAATACACAAGGGGGTTTGAAAGCCACCTCACCTCGACCAAAACTAAAAACATAATCATATCTTACGTGGGTTTTGAATTCACTGCGTTAATGACCACATACTTCGGACCACCTTCCCCAAGCCCCTCTCTCGCGAGGTCAAATCATTTGACCGTACTGCTTGTAAACTTATTTGGGATTTGCAAAAAAGATGTTAAAAACAATAATATTACAAAAACAAACCTGTTGATGCTTCCGCGGCTCTTAACACTGCACAATGTAACACTGAATCTATTTATCTGAATAATTTTGACGCCAGTCGTTTTCATAGCAACAATGCAACCAAAGTTTCTATAGCATTAAAATTTATGAACAACACACCCTTAAAAACTCTTGAATTAATTCTTTTTTTCAAACATTACACAAATGCATGTTCATATAGAATCGTAATACTAGTAGAACAAATAACGTGAGAAAGTTCGTGCTGTTATAGCACTACTGGTTCTAACAGGTCGCGCACCATAGTACTGCAACGTGCGCGTCGTGTTCTCTTATTGGTACCCTTTAAATGACCTAATAAAATTATCAAAGGTAATTCCACGAGTGGTTTGGAAATTATCGATAAATTCCCGACTCGCGAAGCGAGGAAGGGATTTATATACAATTTCCAAACCACGAGTGAAATTTACTAAGACTATTTAACGAAAGAAATTTCATAAATATAACGTACTTTTAATAATTAACATTGTTTTATTTAAATATTTTGACATCGAACAGAAATATAAACATATGGGGAATTGTAAACATCAAAATAAACATAAGACAAACTAAGAGCGAAATTCCTTGAAAACACAGTTATTGAATATACAATCTTTAAAGTTTAAATTCGAAGGAAACGTGTTTTGTTCGCTTATTTTTAAGGAAGATGTTGAATTTGAAGCGCTATTATGTCTCAATTTATTAATAATTGAAGAATGGTGTTCCTCATTCATTTGGGGATATGTCTTGAGTGACGGTTACATAACCTCTATCTGTAGACAAAACAAGGCGCAAAATTTATCACTTCGTAGGAGGTGATAATCAATAACTGATAAATATGCATGGTAAAGTCGTCTCTAATTGGCTGCTAGGGTCCCAGTCTTGCACGCTATTCGCTGAAATTTCATGAGTGAAATAGTCATTTAAAACCAAACTGTATCACTGGGTTCCTGGAAGGAATAATTCTCGTGCACGGATTCTTGAGCCGCTATTTTCTTCTAACCTGGCAGGCAAATGTCGGAGCGGTAGTGTACCAATCGGACCACTGACCGAGCGATTTTTCCTTCCTCTTCCTTGCCTATCCTCACCACTTACACTTACATGCACTACACTACCAAACGTGTCGGAAGACCGGTCGGGAGCTCGGAGCTCGTCCCGAATGAGGCGGTGCCCCGCTGGTAGGAGATACCTGGTTGGGGAAACGCCGCTAGCCGACGTGTTGGTCGGCGCGGAACTTCGCTATCCAAGAAAGGGAGTTCATCGACACCTCCCTTGATAAAAAACATGAACTTGACTTACGGGACGTAACACTTGACACGTCCAAAAATACCAATGAATCACCTTCCAACCTGCGATATATTAAGTTAAGTGAAGATGTTTAACTATACAAGATTATTATGTGAATGGATATATTTAAAAAACTTTTTCAATTTCTGTTCAGTCGCTCGAAATTTATTGCAAGGTAGAACATATTATTTTGTCGTTAACGCACAATAAAAAATATAGATATTACTGAATTATTCATTGACGTCCATTCCTTTCGAGAACCAATATGGAAAGTGCGAAAATAAAAATAAATGATATATTTGGCCAAACATTGACGATACGTTGGTACAGGAATTAAAATTTCCCAATACGATCTGGACAAATTCATTGATGCAGATTGATGTTCTGTTATTTTTAATAATGAAAAGTTTTCCCGTTGAATGTGTACACGAGTTTACGATATGCGTAACTATGCAAATAGATGACGGTTTTGAAAACACAAAACGCGATACTTCGTGAAATGGAGGTAAACTAGGACTTTCCATTTGCAACATTTTGGTATTATTTTCAACGAACGATGACAAGTATATTTTACGATAATATATGCGATGCTGTCCATTAGGACCGGAAGTAATTTATGTTTGGTGAGGCAGAACAGCGTTGGAATATGTACTTTTAAAATTTCACTGGAGTATAATTCTGAAATTCAATTACCTAGTACACAATAATGGTTTTTCCATTACCATTCCCCTCAATATGCGAACAAGCTTCAAATAAAATATGTGATTTGAAAATTTTCAATGTGGTGTATTTGCGATGGTGGCAAAATTTACCTCATTACAAACTGAATTACCAATTATGAATTACCAATTTCATAATTTTGATATTTAATATTGTTTGACTGAATGATACGGTAATTACTTAAATATATGAATGAGTAAATACATTTAAATAGAGCATTATAAAAATAGTACAGAAGTGCTGAAATGTGTTAACTGTTGAAATATTAAGTAATAACGACAATCCAACTCATTTTTCGATAATAATGAATGTTATAACGGACAATCATTAAATATCTTCCAAAACAAAGAAACCTTTCACTTAAAAACTTGCCTCAGGCCCCTATTTTTGTCATTCAAAATAAATAAAAAAATACATTTATCTCTAACCCAAAATGTAACGCTACAAGATATTTCTGATGCATGCAGAAATGAATTCTGTTTAAGAATAGGGGGAAGAGGTAATGTTTTGTTTGAAATGAGGGATCAACTGCCCCAGGCCCCTAGTTTTCTCTGGGGGCCTCTGATGAACAATGCAGACGTAGTAAAAGCTTGTAGAACGTTAGGAAATTGCGTCATCTGCGAATACACAAACGAGAAAAAATCCTTATAATTGCTCTTTATGAGCAGACTGCGATGCGAACGGCAGCATGAATGACGTTTCAATAAAAGAGACATCAAAGACTAAATTTATTTGCCAGAAATTTGCGAAAAAAATTAAATAATGGACTCTCAGTATAAAGGGACATTGAAAGTGCGAGAAGTGTGTGCTTCCAGACCAACACGTGCAACTTCACAAAACTATTAGTGTTACAACACTCGCGTTGCCATATTATTGGTAATAGGGACATCGTATAATAATGGAAATTTTATACAATTTAGCTATCATTAACAAAATTCCTCCTCGGACGAAGCGTGAGATGATCAAAAATATTAACATCTTTGATTTTTTGAAAATTCAAAACTTTATATGAAAATTGTTTATTTCCGTTAAATTCAGAGGATCTGCACTATTCTTACAACCGTTTCTAATATGCTGATTTGAAATCGGACGCTTAAGTTCACGAGACAGTCATTCATCTGTGATATGGATTCTTATACTACGCAGTGTTTCAAATGCTATAATGAATAATTATTGGGGTGATTTTTATTCTCGGTACAGTAACTCAAAATTACGCGTAGACCACTACAATATTTAAAAAGTGTACATGTCATAAATTAAAGATATAGGATTATAATATAAATATTATATATATAAATATAAATATTTATATAATATATTTATATTTATATATTATATTTATATATTTTTTATATATATTTTTTTATTTATATTTTTATTAAATTTTTATTTTTATATATATATATATTATATATATATATATATATATATATATATATATATATATATATATATATATATATATATATATATAAATATTAAGGAATAGATTGTAATACACAAGGGAAATTCTGAATTTTTAATAATATAATAAGGGATAGGCGTCGGCAAAATTTTAAAATTTTTGCATTACCTGAATTCCTGAGGTTCTAATGAAAGTCGAAACTATGACATATTATTAAGAGAACTTTTCCTATTGAAACAAATATTTTTTTAACGTGTCGCTTTCTGAAAATATTGTTTGATTAATTTTAAAATAGTCTTAATTTCACTATGAGTTATGCCAATAAAGCTCATATTTTCAAAAATATATTCATGACGATTATTTGCAGATTCAGTTTTGAAGCACAAATTTCATTAAAAACGCGTCTATCTTCAATAATATAGTTGTAGAATCTCAAAATATATTTAAATTTTTGCAATTTTTTTAAGTTGTAATTTTACTGAAAATTCTTTTCTTATTTTACTATGGACAATTCTCTATTGGCGAAAAATTCATACAATTTCGAGCAATTTTTAAGAAAATTTCAATAATATCCTGAGGGTTTCAATACATACCATCAAAGATCCGATATAAATTCGAGTATTTGCGAATCTGCCAGATCGATCCGGAAATATCAATTATAATGAAAATCCTGTGTACGGATTAAGCACTAGTATTGCTCGCAGATAGACGAACTAAAGTATTTACAAAACAAAACCTTTCAAAGTATCATTGATCCCCAAAACAGTGTTTTGACTTTACTACCTAAACGAAAAAGTAATAAGAAATAAATACAGAAAAATCAACTCTTTAATATCAGGAACCTACATAACCTGCTTTTCTGTTGTCGTGCCAAATTGCATATACGTAGTTTCATTATACAAACACTCCAAATATTTTACTTAAAAAATTTAAGGATTCTTTATTATTTTTGTTAGAAATAGGCGGGGGGACCTACTTTGGTATGTTGAAAGACTTATGTAATACAATGTAACTAACGTAATTACTTAAGTTCAATACTTTTTTAAATTGCTGAGAATCTCTGCTTTGCATCAATGTAACATTACGCTTGTTTTAATATATTCTACATGTAGAAAATACAACAGTTCCAAACTTTTAATTCACTCCCCTAAGTTTCTAAATACGGAGCGAGAATGATTTCGGTGCAAGAAAGCGTGTTTGCTCTCAGACACGCCCGTTTAAGCCGCGCAGGTGGCGAAGGCTTTTGTATCCTCTGAATGGCCAACTCCAACTCAATAAATGTTTCCTCCGTCACCGGCAAATCCTCCGTAGTCTCCTGGGAACTCGACAGAGCAAAAAGAGAAGAGAGAACGTAGTATAAAAGCGAACATGGAGGAGAAAGGCTTTGGATGCGTCGAATGAAGGGAGAAGAAACGTTTGGAAACGATGGTCAAGAATGGTGCGGAGAGAAAGTAGAACGGAGTAAAGACAATAGAGAGAAACGTGGAAAATCAATGTTGCTAAACGCATAATATGGCAAAGAGATTAACAAATAGAACATAGTTGAAACAGAGAATTTTGGGCGTGTAGAAAATTACAAGCTGATGTAAATTAGGCTGTCGAAATCCATTTTAATAGTAACATACGTATAAACGATCTCAACTTACGATTTCATGAAATCATGTCGTTCACAATTTAAAAAATACGTCCATCCCAGGGTCGGAAACAAAAATCCAATTTAAAAATACTGATAAACATATGAAATCAAAAATTTAACAGAAATTATTAAATGTAAAGAATATCGGAAAAAATGAAAATAACGTTTCTGAATTGTTTGAAAATGAATTTATTACGTTATTAAATATATTTTAAAATATTTATTTCATCAAAAGCTTAGGATTTACTTGAACTGTGCAACAACACAGTAACTTTAAGTAATAAAATATGTTCTGTATTATTCGTTTTAATGGTTTGGCAATACATTTGTTGGAATTCCGGAATTTTGAAGGTAAAAAGAAAGCAAAAATTCACAGCAGATATTCAGTGTTAATACATAAACTTCAGATATGTAGTAACCAGACACGTTTCAGTGGTTATTTCTTCATAATCAGTGGGTGTTTTTGTTATTTAAAGTCGCAGCAACACCTAGATCATCAGTGGTGGATCACTATTGGAGTTAGCGGTACGGTAACTATCAAGATGAAAGAATATGGTGATAAGGGGCGAAAGAACGAACACATAAATAAAACCATGTCCGAGGCGGAACTCGAACCCGCGACCCTTCGGTCCGAGATCGCTGCGACACTACTGCCTTAGCGTTCCCGGCCACTGGATCGGCCACTAGTGCTTTAAACAGTCCACTTAACCCCATTAACGTGTAATAAATTATAGCATATGTAAAAAGCTTTAATCTTAGCTTATTGAGAATCATGACCATTATAAATTGTCGAGCGTCATCTTGTAAAAGAGTTTCCTTTCCCATACTTCCAAAATTCCATATTTTTCCTACATTTGAAATTACCGTCACCACTTGCATAGACTTGAACTCGCCGTTTTCGCCCCGTCCTGTTGCGAAGGACCACACGCACGTGGAAATCGCTTGGCAGCGTCGAGCGTCGTTGCTCGGCTGGACGAGGCACCCTCGCCTCAGCCGCCGAGGCAGTACGTGGCTCCAGGGGGGCGAGGGGGGGGCGCCGCCTGTCAGACGTCGTGGGGTGTCTACGCGCAGGCGGCATTAGCCCTGATCCCCAGGGCTTTCGCCCCCCCGCCCCACCCCGCCGAATTCATCGACAGTTAATTTTCAGCGCAGGCAGCAGCGGCTCTGCTACCCACGGCCCCGCTCGCCAGCAACCATCCCCGCTCTCATGTTGCCCGGACCGGCCCAACGCTTCTCCGGTGTTCGAGTGGAAAAACTGGCTTATTTCTCCTGTAATGCTGATGAGTACCGTCACTTATGATGGAAATCACTTCTCGAGTAAATGAGTAATTTTTCGGCATTTGGCCGAAGGTAATCAGTAGGGACCGGAAAAATATGTATTATGAAACGTCAAAATATGTAGTACATAAATATTTAATGAAAACAGTAAGAATATGTAATAAACTTGTAAAATCGAATATAATACGTAATATTCAAATACACTTACATAATACGAACTTACTTTCATAAAAAATTTCCTATGCAAATTTTAAAAACAATACAAATGGTTTAAAATTCATTGGAAAGCACAAGTTTACACACATTTGCAAAATACAACTCTCCCATAAGTAGTTAAACCTTCACAAGTTGATATTCAGGAATGTACTTTAGCAGCCAGATTAGATGCAATAGTAACTATCGTACAAACTGGCGAAATCTACGACCAGCAAACAATCACTGCAGCATGGAATATTCTCATCAAGTGTTTTACGACAGCGATCACCAAGGTTTTTGGAAATTAAGGTTAAAGGTCGCAAAACGCGGCGTCAATGATACTTTTCACACCTAATGGTGAAAATGATGTCACTGCCATGCTCCTCCCGCCACTAAGATAACTGAAACAGGATTGTGAGAATACCCGACCGCGCCTTCACGTAGCGTACCTCGAGATAAGTACGCAGTAATAATTCAGGAAGAATTGCTGAATTTTTTGAAAAAATTCTTTTCATAAAATTATGCAAGAAAATCGATGAAAATTCATAAAAAATGTGAAAATAGCGAAATATGTAAAATATGTAATATAGTACAAAATATGTAAAAATATGTAACAAAAAAATTGACTTGTGTTAGGACGGCGACAATTCACCAAGATTAAAATTTTGAGAGCGGTAAGAATAAAGACAAAAAATATGTAATTACATAAAAATCCTGTCTCTAGTAATTAGTAGTAGTAGTAGTAGTAGTAGTAGTAGTAGTAGTAACTTTAGTAGATATTAGTAACTAGTAGACTCTCGTCAGTTTTTGAGAGAGGAGGAGCATGATAGTCAATATGAATTCCATGTTTTCCCAATTTTGATGTTAATATATTGATCCAGGATACGTTTATACCGGAACCAACGTAATCATAAAAACACCTTATCACAACAGCAGTTTAGTTGAAATGAAGTCCAATACTTCACTACTCCTAGAACACAATATGTTTTAGAAAATCAGTATTTTCGGTAGTCGAGGACAAGATTTGCATTCAGAAATATTGGACCACTTCAGAAGCACTCGGCCTTCTGCCGCCAAGTATAATATATTTGGTTGCATTTATTTGCTGTTTATGTTCTCCCACAATACTGTACTAGTATTTAATATTGAAATTATTGACGCGTAGAATGTTGTAAATTCTGTAATTCCGTTTGAAAAACGGCGGACTATTTTATGATAAATAAATAATTAATCGATTTTAAAAAGGCTTCTCATGCAACATTGAACGGTTTTAGCGCTGTTCGATGAATCATAAAATATTCATTAATACTCTCATGAAGTTCCAAAGAAACAAATAAAAATTGATACTGTTATTTATTATTCCAATAAATAAACGCGTCAACCAGAGATCCTAGCTGTATTTATGATTTTCACAAAGGAAGTGTGTTCATTAACACATCGAATAAGTTTGTAATAAAATAAACAATAATTGACATGCAATGAAATGCTTGGGAAGAAACTATTACAATATTTTAATAAATAATTTATATGCATACAAAAGTATGCACGCTTATAAGATGTGAAACGTTCTTCCTGAAAGACAGTAATAAACGATGTTATTAAATTTGTGGTATCTACCATTGTTCCCGATTAAATTAATAAATTCCGATATTTCTAAAACCTAAACTAACATTTTCAAAAACGTACTATTTCTCTTCCGGTTAGGTATAATGAATCTGTCTATAAATACTTCTTTATCAAAATAATTTTATACTGCTTTCAGAACGCAAATATTCCACCCATTTTCAAACTCTTCTTTCATCTCTTGCATCATCCATGTATTTCCTTTCTACAAATCCATTACGTTGTATCTATAAAAGCAGTCGCCAAAATGTTCATGTGTGTATCAGTCCGCGTCTACTTTCTTCTTCCTCGTCCCTGTCAGCCACCAAAAGAGAGATTTCTCCTAGAGCGCGCGCCAGACCGCGAGATGTGTAGTACGTGTGTTCCTCTGGAAACGCCGTAACGCGAGCGGCGCGCCGGCTCAGAAGTTTTCCAAAGCGGCGGTGGCGGCGGCGGCGGGGCAGCGGGGGCGGCACAGAACAAGATGGATTGGCGGGAACTGGAGCGGGCGCGAGCGAGGCGGGGGCGTGAACGCTGTTTTTCGCGGTTCGTGGCACTTCTCTCGCCTAGTTTCAATATTTTGCAGCGCACCGGGGCCCGAGAAGGGCGGGCAGGAGGGCGGGCAGGAGGGCGGTTGGGCGGATGGGCGGGCGGTTGGGCGGATGGGCGGCGGTTGGGCGGTTGGGCGGTTGGGCGGTTGGGCGGTTGGGCGGTTGGGCGGTTGGGCGGTTGGCGGTTGGGCGGTTGGGCGGTTGGGCGGTTGGGCGGTTGGGCGGCTGGGCGGTTGGGCGTTGCGGTGGGGCGGTTGGGCGGTGGGGCGGTTGGGCGGTTGGGCGGTTGGGCGGTTGGGCGGTTGGGCGGTTGGGCGGTTGGGCGGTTGGGCGGTTGGGCGGTTGAGCGGTTGAGCGGTTGGGCGGTTGGGCGGTTGGGCGGTTGGGCGGTTGGGCGGTTGGGCGGTTGGGCGGTTGGGCGGTTGGGCGGTTGGGCGGTTGGGCGGTTGGGCGGTTGGGTGGTTGGGTGGTTGGGCGGTTGGACGGTTTGGCGGGCGGGCGGTTGGGCGGACGGGCGGGCGTTTGGGCGGACCGGAGTGTGGTCGGGCGGGTGTTTGGGCGGGCCGGAGAGTGGGCGGGCGGGCCGGAGTGTGGGCGTGTGGGTGGGTGTAACGAGTGCCTGCGCGTGAAGGCGCCTGGCTGCCTGGCAGCGCTGCGAAGCGGAGCGGAGAGCGCAACCGCTGGCTTTTGCGGTTTCTTCTCGACTCGCGCGCGAAGTGCCAGCCGTCCGCTAAGCTGCCGGGAAGAATGCTTTCCTCTCGGGTGTGGGCGCAGCGCAGGCGGGCGGGCGGGCACGAAGGATCATCTCGCTGCCTCTGTCGTTCGTTGCTTTCTGTATCGCGAAAGGATGTGCCTTTGGAAGAGATAATGTAAATTCTCGTGTTAGAAAGCAAATTTTAATTCTCAGACTTTTACACTTGAACATTAAATGAAAGTTCAGATATTTTTCAGTTTTTGGGGAAACATAATAATTAGTTTTAAAAAGTGTGCTTTAATTGTTATCATTAGCCCTACGGTTGTTTCTTTTCAATAAAGAAATGTAATAGCTATTAATTAATGGCAATAGGTTTGAAAATAGTGTAATGAAAACTATTATTGCTCCCAAAATTATTTAAGTTAGTGTGTTTTCTGTTTATAACTATAAAGGTAATTGACTGAAACTATAAAGGTAAGACTGAATGTCGTTAGATTAGTTGTTAAAAACAATCATCAACTGAACATAAACCATTTACAACCATGAAAAGTTTAAAATAAACGCTCCTTACACTTTTTAAGAATAGCATTGTTTCCCAAATAGCGTCGTACATAATGTCCTCGCCCTTGTATGCCGATGTTTCCTTTGAAATCATAAAAAAAATTAAATTTGCAACAAAGTAGTATCTTTATTTTTATAAACGCTTAGTAAAATACTTTTCGTATCTTAGTATTGCTTTCACATCCCTTCATCAACTCTCGATACATCTTCGTGAAGGGAACTACTAATAAAAGTAATTATTTACTATGACAAAATGCAGCTATTAAAAGGAAAATTTGCTCGCACATTGTGCTCTTGTCTCAAATGGTTTCAAATCACCCCCTTAAATGCTTATCAGTAAACAGTTATTGATAGTTTTTAATATTGATTTGCAAAGTAAGAAATGTCTGAAGACAAACTTTAACATAATTTATCTAGTACTATCAACATATTCAAGATTAAAGAAAATTACAGAATTTTATTTTCAGCAGTATCTCTTTTTAAATATAATTAATATTTTTCTGTTGAGAAGTATGGGAGCCTGTACAAAATAAACCCTTGTACATTACGTGATTATTATGTCTTACTAATACTTAATATTACCAATAGCTCTAAAAGTCATTATTTTTTATTACCTACAGGAACACCACATATTTTGAAGGAACGTTTAAATACTATTAATTTACTATTAGAACCACATGAAAATTACTCGAGAGTTATTATAAAAACGCAATACTTGCTAAGTTTAGAATTGGTGGATATTCTATCCCATAACAGTTCCTTTATTTTAAATTTTCTTCATCAAATTGCTTTGGAAAGCACTCTCGTTAAAAACATGTTTTTAATCTGCAGGGGAATAAAGTTGATAACGAACAAATTTTATAAATACCCGCAATTGTTGAAAGATTGACCCCCGCCATTCAAAATAAAGAGATACGCCAATGGAAGTAAATGTAAGAAAGTCTACCTGGTACAGCTATATTTTCAAATCCTCTAATCCGCAAACTCGTCATCTAACCCCAAACTCACTCGAACAATTGCGTGTAGCTATAACCGAATTGCAACAAAAGTTGGTGCAATAGCACAAAATTTGCGGGTTCAAATTGGTCGATTTTTATATTTTAATGCTAATGGCAACGTCCTATACGAAAAAAGGTTTTTAGTACTATGTCGTTAAACCATAAGTAATAATACGCCAAAAACATTTGTATCTTGCTCCAGTTTCTCAAACATTATGGCATAATCTCGGAAATGCAAAAACTTATGTTATAGTTTTATCTGTTTGTTCACTAATGAAATTTTTATGACTTCTGAGAGCACCATTTCGATGCAACGTCCATTGGTCGCTGCCAGTCGATCACCGTCCGTGGCCACTCTGAGACACGCTGATTCTTCCTATCTCCGCACCCCGCTCCGCCCTGCCCCGCTCCGCCCTGCCCGCCCCGCTCCGCCCCGCACCGCCCCGCCTCGCTCCGCACCGCTCCGCCCGCCCCACCCCGCCCCGCCCGGCTCCGCTCCGCCCTCCCCGCTCCGCCCCGCCTCGCCCGCCCCCGACTCGCCCCGCCCCGTTCCGCTCCGCTCCGCCCTACCCCACCCTGCCGCACCCTGCCTCGACCCGACCTATCCCGCACCTCCCGCTCCGCACCTCCCGCTCCGCTCGCCCGCTCCGCCCCGTCCCGCCCCGCTCCGCCCCACCCCCTTCCGCCCCTTTCTGCCCCATCCTGCCCCGCTCCATCATCCCCTCCCCGCCCCGCCCCGCCCCGACCCGCCCGCGCCTGTCACCGACGGCCACCTGCAGCCCGCTCCGACGCAATTAATAACCGGAGGCGGGAGCGGGGAGGGGCGGGGCGGAGCTGTATCAAGTTATTCTTGGCGACCGCCGCCGCCGCCAGGTGGCCAGAGAGGGGTGCAAGCGAATTGGCGGAACCGCATCCGCCCTGCCGCCGACCACTTGCCAAACCCCGGAGAGCGGCTTTATGTAACCCCCCCCCCCCACTACCTGCGCTTTTCATTTCGAGCCTACACGGCCTTCTCTCCGGATCTCCTACTGAATTATGGCAGCGTTATTTAAAGCGTTTGAATTTACTGAAGCAATGGAAATTTAAGTGAAAGGATTCGCTTTTGAATTTTGACTAACTTTTTTTGTGAAACAGACATGGAGAAATCTTGTGAAGTTAATTCTGCTTATTTACCAAATGACAGGGAAAGTCAGAAAGAGAAAACAGTTTATTAACTAAAGTATAAAAAAATGATTTTTTTCAGAATTCGATATTTATTGAATAAATTGTAACCATTTGTTTTTGTGAAAATTATTAATAAGACCTACTTATTTTTAGATTGGCTGTAGAAAACCGTATTATTGGTTTTTATTTACTAGTGTACACAAAGTTATTAAACATTTCACAGATTGATGGTGATATTTGAACTGAAATACATATTTTGAGGACCTTTATGAAGGAAAAAGTTCTTTTTCTTTCTCTTTCACCCTTTGTTTCAGTGACCAAGCAACGAAACTGCTCACACTAATTTCTCACAATGGATAATCGATCAATCGATTTGGTGTGACTCAAAGCCCTACCAATTTGAAATCAACATTCCAGTTTTGGGGAGTTTTTATCAAGGTCGTCAGACTTTTTCAAAGGTGCTATTTAGATTCAAAAATGTCCATTAAAAAGCTTAAATAAAATTTTCACAAAAATCGCTCCAAAGTTCTGCTTTAAATGTTTTGTATTAATAGAATACAGTGCACTAAGTGCCATGTCATTAGTGTATTTTCCATTAACACTTGTGTTTTTTCAAAAATTTAATACATGGAACTTTTTAAAACTCCTTGCAGGACGTTAGTAGGTTATTTACGTCATGTATGTATTTTATAATTTCAAGCATTTCTGTACACAAATGCTTCAAATCTCTTCTGCAGTTTCTCGAAATTTCAGAAGACTTAATATAAACGAGTTAAAATCACTCATTTGCAAAAACGACAGTTTTATCATAAAGTTTCAAGTTTTTCCAACAATGTTTATTTTAAAATATTTTTTGCTCTTCTACGATATTCTGAAACCCACCGTTGCCTTAAATTATTAGGGAATTAAAACTGAGAAGGAACTACTGTCTTCAATATAATTATTTCAGGAATATAACAGAAGTTATCATGTTAATGAAGGAGACGTCCAAATATTTTCTTTCACATTACTTTATGTAGGGTTAGGTAACTTTTAGAAATATATTTAGTAATGAGAATGACAATTTTATAAAACGAATTAATTTTTGAGCATTATTAGTGTGGCAACCAACGCTTTTAAAAGTCTTACAGATACCTAGATTAATCGTTGTTAAGCATAATATTGTGTAAGCACATTTTGCACATTAAGCTCATTATTGCTAATTGTTGCACATTTTTAAGCTCATTATTGCACTTTTGTGTGTGCAACAAAAATATACAATTATACTTATAGACTGGGTTTAAGAATGTATTAGAAAATGAGTATGATGTGCTTGGTTTCAAGAAATTATATGTAGAAATATATGCACACAATATCTGGAATAATGGAATTATACAATTTGCTACATAATTATTACCATTTTACATAATATTTACAAATAAAACAAGAAATTATGTGCTATGATATCGCACCAGCAGTGTTCTTTGTTTTAATTTCTTCAAGCTGTTTTGATTATAAAAAAATAATAGTAGTTCCTCGCATTTCTATTATTTAACTACTAAATGGAAAAAGGGTGATACTTTAAAACACGAAGAAAAGAGTGTCTGAAGCTGCTTTGCTCACGCGCTGGGGAAAGAACCTAACTTTGAGTCCTCGGCAGCGTGATTCGTCACATCTCCGCCGGCGCCTGCGCCCGGAATACCCCAGACAATGCCCGCCACGCCACGCCCGCCCAGACGCCGACAAGTAGGAAGGCCCCTCCCCCTCCCCTTCCCGCTCGTGGCGGAACGCCAGGGAGCAGAACGAAACCGCTCGCGAGACAAACCCAACAATCGCCCTCTGGGAACAGCTCAGACAATCGATTTGAACTGGCCGTCGCTCGTGGAATACCATTTTTACTTGACCACCCAAGAGGAAGACTCGAATGAAGATTGGCGCGTTCAAGAATTGAAGAGCTCGTGCTTTCAATTAATTATGACATGTTCAATTAATTGCGATGCTTTCAATTAATTAGTGATGCAATTCATTATGTTTTGTAGAGCTTAAAGAATAATATGCAGAGCTTACAAGATGAATTTCGTCCCTTTCGTAACGAATACTCGGTATTAGAAACAATTGAGAGTATGAATACAGACATCTAATGTTATTGTATGGAGCAGGTTCAAATACAACACAAAATGTGGGATAAAAGAGTAGTCATTTACGTTTGCTATTTTTGTGCTTTGGCTCGAGTGTATGATTATAATATTTTTCGTAAAATAAAGTTCTTAATAAAGTTTTGCATCAAAATGTCGGAGTATCGAAAGAATGCAAATGTTCAGATTTGGTACTTTAAAATCTTCATCTCCACTACCGTTCTGACAAATGAAAACCGACAACTGAAACAATAACCTTAGAATTCTGCCGTCATCTCATTTTTAATTATATTGTTTAAACAATATTTTTATGCTCACAGAATTCGCGAACTTATCAATTAAATTTAAATAGCAAATTTAGTCACGAATTGTTGTCAATCCTTACACACGGTCTAACGTATATTCAGTACTGAACGTTTTCAATATTTTTATCATTTCTATCTAGATTAGTTTGAATGAATGATGGATTATAAATAAACAGTACTCTAAAAATTATAAGTAGTATAATGTTTGACTTTTTCGTTTACATACGTATATATGGAGTAATATAGATACTATATAGAAAGTTATGTAATGCTGCGGAAAATCGATTTCAAGATTTCAACGGAAATACAGGTTTTGGGGTCCTGATACGATTTCTTCACATTATATTTATGAGCACGTGTGCTTTAAATAATGTCAAATAAGGTTTCTCAACAGCTCAACAGTTCTCTGTAAAAGTAAGCTCAAAATACGGCATTTTCAGAAACGCAAAATGTTCTCAATGTATGTTCTAGTCCTTGACAATTTATAGTCAATACTGTTGTTATGCATCTGCGCTTTGTTTTTTACTTTATATTACTTTTCTTTCCAGTAAATGCAACAGATTTTTGAAACTATGAACTCGGAGAGTATGCTTAAAAGTACTGTAAATATTGTTTCTCTGAACTTAAAGTAAAACGGAGCACAAATTAAGAATAGTATACCAGCGTTACAGTATTGATGAAAAATAATACTTGAAGGAGGAAAAGGCAAAAATGTGATGAATTTTACTCTTTGTGGTAGCATTGTATAATTCTTCCAAAATGTATTATCACCTTTAATAACAGACTTGAAAGTTGAAACAACGAAATTCCTGAAATTGTGTCCTGAAATTTTGTTTTTTCAATTTAAAGTCGGTTATTAAACCTGATGGTCGATTATTTTGAGAGAATTAACAAGAAATGGACAACCATTCATGAGGTTTAAATATAACATCATATAAGTAGTTAACTAAAATAACGAACATAAATATTGAACTAACTAATTACGCTCGGCTAATCTTATTGTTGTATAATACACGAGTAATATTAAGTAAGTCAATATCAGAATTTTTTTATTTCTAGATCAGAGATATTTCTTATTTAAAAATATACTTAGAACTATTGATTTTTACGATCATTTTGCATGTAATATAGTATTACATACTTATGGATAGTTTACCTGCTGTTTGTTTTCACATACCTTTGAAATTTCAAGAGATTCGAAAGCCAAAGTGTGAAGTGGTAAGCTTGGAAAGTTCCATAGAAAAAAAGCATCACTAATATTATTTTGTTGCCTATTTGGCCACACAATCCTCAACGACAGTTAGAGAACATCTGTCGCATTTGAACCGGCAACCGAACACTACCTCGTTAGCTGATTGATTGATTGATTTTTTCGCGTTATCTCTTTGTCAACTGCTTTGGTCATTGGTCCCGTAAGTGTAGTGCATGTTTTTCTCTGGAGATGGCGGTGATCTTCTCCCGCTGGATGGCGAGATCCGGTGCCGACCTTCCGTCGGCTAGTGGGGTTTCCCCTTAACCAGGACTCTCCCACCAGCGTAGCACCGCCCCAACCGGGACAAGCTCTAAGCTCCCGGAATATGTGGTAGTGGAGTGCATGTTTGTAAAAGTGTGTTTGTGTAAGGGAAGAGGATAGGACAAGGAAGAGGAACGACAGATCGCGTGTGGTCCGTGGCCCGTTTGGCAGGGTATTGCTCCGACATTCGCCTGGTGTTGATCGGCGAAACCACGGAAAACTACCGATCAGAGCAGCCGGCCGCTAGAATTCTCCTCCAGAAAGCGACTTAATTTTACATAGCTGAAAAGCTAGTGTCGAAACTCCTGCCGCCGTGGGGAGTGAGAACCTAGGACCTCCCGGTCAGGGGCGCTGCAGTGCCATCGGTTGATACACTGAGCTACCGCTCCCGGTCCTCGTTAGCACTTCTCTCCCGCCTCGCAACGCCCTCGTTTCCGTAAAATAGGGCTGACGCGCCGTTCCGGATTGAAAATCCCGGCAGGTTTAGCCGCGGGGCGAAAACAAGGCAGGCGACGATCTGCGGCGCGGGTAAATCGCTCCCGTTCCGCCGGCGTCTTCCTCGGATTTGTCCGCGCGCTCAGGGAACATGTTTGCTCGCTAGTGCTGCCGCCGCCGCCGCCGCCGCCTCTCCTCCATTGATCGGCCCCGGGCGAAGTCGCGGGGGCGCAGGAGGCGTCGGTGGAGGGAGCGGGGCGTTTGCTTTCACTTCATCGAGGGGACGTCGCTGCCAGGGAGGGAGAAGTTGAGGCAGTTCGCGGTCCAGAATGGTACAGGCTGCGAAAAAGACTGCGTACATTAGCAATGCGGTGATGTAGGTTGTGAAATCGTTCTAGGCACGTTTCGGTCGTCGACATTACGGTAGTTTTATTTATTGGTATTTGAGAGACGGGTTCTTTCAGAATATTCCGGACGTCCATTCAGCAAATAAGACTAATATGAATTTTTAAGGTTATATACATTTTCTTAGTTAATATTATCCTAAGTATCAATGTATTAAAGAAAGAATCAAAGATAATATTGGAAACGTACAAGTGTTTTACTTTGTTGAATATATGTTTGATGAGGATTGTGAAACCATGCTACTTGACCACAAGCGACCACCGGTAATGAGAACGCAAATGAAAGAGGTCCATCATTCCATGTTGATTTCATTTAGATTTATTTAGTCAATAACCAGTAAGAATTGCATGTGACGTATGGGCGAGATGATCATGTTAAAGCACATAGGTAAATCAGCATGTCTTATCATCCGGTTTTTATTTGTGAATTATTGAATCGATGCATGACTAATTGAATGAATATTTGTTAACCACCACTCTGATATTTCAGGTCACACTTTTCAAAATTTCTTCTCAAAGTATTTCTGGCTTATACAATTATTTACGGAATATTTTTTTCATTTAATTTCAAAAATACATAGGTAAACGTATTTTAAAAGGGAGAAAATAGAACAATTCCCAACAGCAAATTTAAGAACATAGTGATCAGAAAGAAAATCTAACGCGTAAAACTGGTATAGCTACTATTATGAATGCGTTAGGTTGATTGATTGATTGAAGTTTTTCGTGTTTCCGGGCGCGTCAACTACTTCGGTCATTAGTCCCGTAAGTGTAGTGCATTTTTTCGGGAGATGGTGGTGATCTTCCACCGCTGGATGGCGAGATCCGCCGCCGACCTACCGTCGGCTAGTGGGGTTTCCCCCTAACCAGGACTCTCCCACCAGCGGGACACCGCCCCAGCCTGGACATGCTCTAAGCTCCCGACCGGTCTCCCGGAATAAGTGGTAGTGCAGTGCATGTTAGTGTAACTGTGTGTAAGGGGAGAGGATAGGACAAGGAAGAGGAAGGACAGATCGCGCGCGGTCCGTGGCCCGTTTGGTAGGCTACTGCTTCGACATTCGCCTGGTATTGATCGGAGAAACTACGGAAAACTTCCGATCAGAGCAGCCTGCCGCTAGAACTCTCCTCCAGTCAGCGACTGACTTCGACCTAGCTGAAAAGCTGTCGAAAATCCTGTCGCCATCAGGACTCGAACGCAGGACCTCCCGGTCAGAGCCGCTGCAGTGACATCAGTTGATGCACTGAGCTACCGTCCCCGATAATGCGTTAGGTAAGCGTGATAGTTCCGCAAATCTACAGCAGAGCGCGGGTTTGCGGAGTCGTCGCGTACGGTTGTGTCTCCGGCCCCGAGTCCTAAACTTGCGTAATCCTCCTGGAGATGGCGCTTCTTCATAGTCAGCAAATCCGCCTTATGGGTGACAGATGGGAAGGGCGGGGAGGGCGGGGTTTGCATCGTAGTTTATCAGCGCTAATCCCGCCCACGAGCGGGGACGAGATACTATCTGCGTGATGGAATGCGCAGTGGGAAATGCTCCTCGGGGAAGCGCGGAACGCAAGTTACAGAAAGCAATTTTAGAAACGGGCTCTCGCAATGGATAGAAGCACGGATAAACTAATATTTGTAAAACGACCCATGTATTTCGTGTCGAATTGTAACGTTCCAGTTGTAATTCAGAAAACTTAATAAATTCTAGTACATACGAATGTGTTAGAAGAACTCTTATAAGCATTTGGACATGCATTTTTTCTTAGCCTTTGTATTTATTCCAAAAAATATCATATGCAATTATTTAAATAACTAATTATGAGCCAAAAATAAATCTGGTTGTGAAAACTTCATAATAGGACGTTTTTAAAAATGCATAGTAATCGGCTTTAAAAGGGAAAGATATTCAATGTTTTATTCCAATGTACCAATAATGTTCTATTTTTTACAAACAAAATAAGACCACTCAGACGCTAAACATTGAGAAATCGACGCTAAATATTGAGGTAATAGTTTTCAGACACAACTGTCATCAAGATTTAACATTAAGTATGATTGTTTTGTTGCTGTTATCTTTTCCTTTATGGAACTCAAATGTGTCTCAAAAGTTTAAAAAAATAGAAACTGAGCTCCGGTTTTAGCAATAAGGTATTTTTGTTACGCAGTCACCACTCCATACAATTGATAGAAAATATAACCTATAGACAGAGGGCCACGTGTATTATGTGTTACGTATGTATTATAGCTTGTTCGCGAAAAGTCGTCAGCGTATAGCAAATATGCGCCCCGTGAAAACAAACCAATCGATTCACACTATCAGAGGTCGTTAGCAGAGTGCAAGGGAGAGAAACGGGTCGCGCCAAAGGCATAGCCCTGGGGAACAGGCGAAAACGGTGCACAAGTTTGTGACTACGCCACACATACGACTTGTTCATAATTCATTCCATTCCATCCGTTATGGTGAATTTTTGTGCCTTATGTATCATGCGTTGTACCACATCACCACATCCGTGCATTATGGTGCCGCAATATCAGCCTGTTAATGCGGTAAATGCATTCTATTTGTATTTAACGTTATTTTTTGATACGGCTCTTGACTTTTCATATTGATAATACTATATTTGTTTGATGATTCCATTCAAAATCATGGCAATTTTCAAATTCATTTTCACAGATATGGCCCTCCTGGTGGGTTAAAGGCTATTTTAGATCTTATGTATAATACGTTAGTATAAGGATATATGACGAGTTTCTGGGATTTATAAGGCGCCGTTGGCCTAAAATCATGTGAAGTTCTTTTACCGTATATGGAATTACTCACAGGTGCCTCACAACAAATGTAAAGCGAAAAATGTTGAATTTGGCAAATTTTTCTAATAAAAACCAACAGGTGCACATGCAATCTGCATCATGTAACACGCCGTACTATTGTGCATGATTCGCTAACGGTGTGTCTAGGACCTCTAAACAAACATGCGTATATCATGTAATACATACGACCCTTTGATATACTGCGCAGGTACTGAAGGTGTGTCCGTCCGTGTGTCCGTCCGTGTGTCCGTCCGTGTGTCCGTCCGTGTGTCCGTCCGTGTGTCCGTCCGTGTGTCCGTCGTGTCCGTCCGTGTGTCCGTCCGTGTGTCCGTCCGTGTGTCCGTCCGTGTGTGTCCGTCCGTGTGTCCGTCCGTGTGTCCGTCCGTGTGTGTCCGTCCGTGTGATGTCCGTCCGTGTGTCCGTCCGTCCGTGTGTCCGTCCGTGTGTCCGTCCGTGTCCGTCCGTGTGTCCGTCCGTGTGTCCGTCCGTGTCCGTCCCCGTGTGTCCGTCCGTGTGTCCGTCCGTGTGTCCGTCCGTGTGTCCGTCCGTGTGTCCGTCCGTGTGTCCGTCCGTGTGTCCGTCCGTGTGTCCGTCCGTGTGTCCGTGTGTCCGTGTCCGTGTGTGTCCGTCCGTGTGTCCGTCCGTGTGTCCGTCCGTGTGTCCGTCCGTGTGTCCGTCCGTGTGTCCGTCCGTGTGTCCGTCCGTGTGTCCGTCCGTGTGTCCGTCCGTGACTCCGTCCGTGTGTCCGTGACTCCGTCCGTGTCCGTCCGTGACTCCGTCCGTGTGTCCGTCCGTGACTCCGTCCGTGTGTCCGTCCGTGACCCGTCCGTCCGTCCGAGTCGTGACTCCGTCCGTGACTCCGTCCGTGACTCCGTCCGTGACTCCGTCCGTGACTCCGTCCGTGACTCCGTCCGTGACTCCGTCCGTGACTCCGTCCGTGACTCCGTCCGTGACTCCGTCCGTCCGTGACTCCGTCCGTGACGTCCGTGACTCCGTCCGTGACTCCGTCCGTGACTCCGTCCGTGACTCCGTCCGTGACTTTCCGTCCGTGACTGGTCCGTGACTCGTCCGTCCGTGACTCCGTCCGTGACTCCGTCCGTGACTCCGTGTCACTCCGTCCGTGACTTCCGTCCGTGTGTCCGTCCGTGTGTCCGTCCGTGTGTCCGTCCGTGTGTCCGTCCGTGTGTCCGTCCGTGTGTCCGTCCGTGTGTCCGTCCGTGTGTCCGTCCGTGTGTCCGTCCGTGTGTCCGTCCGTGTGTCCGTCCGTGTGTCTGTCTCTCTGTCTCTGTCAACTCATTATGTGATATTTCCCAGCACATATTCATTGGCAAAACGTGATGATCTTCGACCCTCCTCTTGTAGTTTATAACATTTCCCCCGAATCCACCCATAGAAAGACGGAAGTGCGTTTGTGCGGAGGAGCTGTGAGGCCTGGGCGAGTGCGCTGCAAATCCGCCCACCGCGAATGCATACCACGCACGGCGATGGATGGCCGCTTGGAAAGCTCGGCGGTGCTGCGACACGCGGGCAGGGCGGGGCGGGCGGGCGAGGTGTCAAGGCGGGCGGGCAAGGCGGGCGGGTGCTCGGGTGAGGGGGGGCGGGACGGGCCGGGCGGGAAGGGGCGGGGCAGTCGGGCGGGCGGGGCGGAGCGGATGGGCGGGCGGATGGGCGGGCGGATGGGCGGGAGGATGGGCGGGCAGGCGGATGGGCGTGCGGGCGGGTGGGCGGGTGAGCAAGAGGGTGAGCTGGTGGGCGGGCGGGCGGGCGGGCGGGCGGGCGGGCGGGCGGGCGGGCGGGCGGGCGGGCGGGCGGGCGGGCGGGCGGGCGGGCGAGCCCGTGGGTGCGCGTGTGGGTGCGCGTGTGGGTGGGCGGACGGGCTAGTGGGCGGAGTGGGCGGGCGGGCGGGCGTGTCACCGGCCGTGAAAGCGCGCGCTCGCGAATCGAGGCGGTGAGGCGCCGCGCTGACTGATGGCGCGCCTGCCACAAAGGAACGCGAGCGCCAACGCCAACGCCAGCGCCAGCGCCAACGCACCCCGCCCTAGGACAACCGCCGCGTCCCCGCACTCAGCTTCCGAGACAACTTCGCCACTGCACTCGCACGCCACGCCACCCACACCAGACAAGGAGGACGGTTTGGCATGCACATCATTTGAGCATATAGGGACATTCTGAAGAATAGCTACCAACTACGAGGAAAGGAAATGTAGGTCGATATAAAAATACATGGTAGAATTAAAGTATGTGAAGGCAGAAGTAGTGTGACTTCTTGGATGATTTTGCTTATAAAAGTATATTTAACATCGTTGGGCATTTTAAGTTTATAAACTATAACTCGTGTTTTTCGAAAGATATACGGAAATGTGCGTATATCTATCACGCATAGACGCAAAAACTACCCAACTAATTTTGATGAAATGTTCAAACTTTGTTTTCATTAACATCGGGAGTGTTTAAAGAGTAGTTTCAATTTAATCGGACACACAGGGGCGTTGTTGATGATGATTTATGCATTTAAGGTGACTCAAGCGCCCCTGAACAGAAGCTGTACGCAACCTCTGCACCGTCAAGAATTAAGTGTCTGTGGTTGCATATTCTGCCCCTGTGATTGTGAAATACAGGCCGAAATTATTAGTTGAACGTTATCTTGGAAATAAAATAAAATTTCTCCAATATAGTGTAATAGAGAACGCATGCACTAATTTGAAGGAGAAAATTTTCACAATAGGATATTTGACATCCATGTCCAAACCAGAAAATTGTTTTCAAATATCACACTCCCAACCCATTACAAACCCACACTCTCGGGAAAGTCAATTGTTAGAATTTTGGCAGAGCGAAGCATAAAGTGTACATAACAATCACGAGACCAGTATCGTCTAAAGTGCAATATACTGCAATAGCGAAGCATTGCTTGTTCCACTAGTGTTAAATAAACGCATCACCCAGCACATTTTAAAATTTTAATTGAAGGCACATAATGTTTTGCGCCAAACAAAACGAAATAGAATTTTCATATAAAATTATTCAAAAACCGCGACACAAACATCATTGTAATGTACTGAGAAATTTCTGAATTAATAGGTGGCAATAAAAGTCGACTTGCCTGGAGTTTTAAATTCAAACTTTTTGCCGAGAAACAATTAATCTCTCACTGCTGTTCTCCGTTTCTGACCACTCTGCTCGGCTGCTGGACGTACTGTTGACACGGGCACCAACACACACACACACTCTTTTGACTTTGCGCTCTGGTTTCATACTCGACGCTACCGCTTTGTTAGAGTTTCCAATGGGTTACGCTCTGATGATTCCGAGAGCTCACCTACGCCAACTGCCCTTGAGCCGCCTGCCATTCACCCGGCATTTCTCTTGTTTCAAATTCTAGCCGTTCGTACTTTTTTTTTTAGAGAGAAAACGTATAGTCACTTTGGAAACGAATTTTCCATGTGAGTTCGATGTGACTTTTTAACTACTTATTTCTAGTACGACTGTATATTTGAATCTCTTATGTCACAGTTTTCATTTATTGATTGCTTATTTCGAAAATTCAGTGATTGGAAAACGTAATCACTCGAATTTGCAAGCCGTTCAATACACCTTCGGCTATTCACTTCAAACCATTCATCGAATTCAAAGTGTTGAAATATTTTTCATGAACTTTTTCTCTACAGCGAATTTATATTTCTATAACTTCTTTTCTATCAACAATAACGTCTATAACAGTTTTCGTCTTGTTTTACTCATATTCTCGATTATATTTCATTATTTATTTTACCTTGTCATTTCTCTCTATTCAGGTTCGTTGCGTGTATCTTCTATTTGCTCTTTGCTCTCCGAACTTTTCTTTTCTTATTAGTTTTCTTGTCTGTTTTACTTTTAGTTTCCACCGCTTCCCCATATCGATTTGCCTTTTCTCTTCATCTTTCATTACCTGTTTCTTATCTTTTCAGCACCTACAAACATTGTTATGCAGATCAGTCTAAAGTCATATAGAAAGCAATTTAAAACTATTTCCCCATGTATGCACGCAAAAATCGGAATTTATACCGACGTAGAATGTTTTATAAAAAGTTCACGAGAAATCAGACATTCCAATTTCTCTTTTTACTGTAAAATAAATATCTCCACGTTATTCCTTGCAAGCGAGAAGCGTAAACATATATGTTATACTTAATACATTTTATAAATAACATATTTTAATGCTGAGTTATAAAAATTCATAGCTATTTATTCCGTTACCAGGAAATGATATTTTCATTTTCTCTGTGCACAAATTTCTGAATCAACAAACTTTCAAGAACTTATTAATTTTGGGAAACATCTAAGATAAACATAAAACTGTAGTATCGTCCGCGTGCAAAAAAATATAATGTTTTATATGTGTTTATTTTTTAATACTTCTTACACCATTTTTTTACAGCAAATGTAATTTCAATGTTAGTTTAAAAAGTATTTTGCCAGAACGTTTCTTTTCTATAATAGTCCACCAGTTGCAAATATAAATGGGATTTCTCAGTAAAACCAGTATTTACTGACAATTTGATTAAACAAGTTTTAACATGCATAGTTCTATCCATCTGTTTTTCTTTGAAAATTGTCCAAACGAATTTGATCGAGTCTTACAACTCTTTTAATTGAAATGTCTATAAAAACTTGTATTTTTGTTCTATTAGATGATGAAGGCATTCATTTTTATTTCCAACGTTCGTTTTTATAGAAATTATTTTTATAAAAGTAATTTGAGTCAATGTTATTCTATATTTTTCAATGATTGAAATTGAAAATTTTGTATATGAATATGCTGTAACATCAAGTACTGCCATGTTAATATAATTTTGACACTTCTTCCAAGTTCAGTTCAGAATATCAGAAGTTAATGTACGTTTCACAGTTCTTCCAAATTGATCTTCAGAAATATATATATTTCTAAATTAATCACATAAGTTACCTGAAGACGTCAAATTTATTTTCACGAAACGACAGGAAAATAAGAAAGAAAAATGTATACGTCTTTTAGTTTCGAATTCTGATTGTTGGTAAACTCGATCGACTAGTCTTTGTATTCCTCTTGTACACCACTGTTTTACGAACATTGATTTTCAAGTCGTAAGATGCATGTTTTCACCGCACCCTCATCTCAAAAAAGGACATCATCCACCAGAACCACCGAGCACGTTAACTGAATGATGATGAGACGAGTCCGTGTTTGACGTTTCGAGGCGATTATTACATTACTGGGAGCGTCTGCTCGAAACGAGACCGTCACCCCGGCGGCACAGCGACATGCGACGGGACCCTAGGCCTGGGGGGGCGATGGGGGGGGGAGGCAATTGCAGGGCGGCTGCGGCCGGGCGTGAGCAGGCATTGTTTTGACGTGGAGGCACCGGGTAAATTTTAACGATGTAAACAAGCGGTTATAAATTGAGTGGAGTGGCGGGAGGCTGGCAGCTCCGCGGCCGTGATCAATAAGGGCGGTTTGCTCAAGGAGACCCTGCTCGACCGCCACCGCCACCGCCACCGCCACCGCCACCGCTGTCGTCGTTGCGGCTCTACGCAACCAACGGCCTCGGGACGCTTCAAAACTTACTACCCTCGAAACACGTGGGTTTTCGTAACGTGGCGGATGACATTAGGGCATTTTTACACCCCCTTCCTTAAGAAATGAATCTTTATAGGCATACGTTTCAGGCCATGAGCCCCGTTGAGAAGTACGTTTGCGAATTAATTTAAAAGATTCACTTAACAAGGCGGGAGATGTATAAATGACCTAATGTCATCTGCCACGTTACGGAAACCCAAGTATAAGTAAATGCCACGGGGAATGTACTGCTCGTGGGCTGCAATAGCGGCACAACTAAAGAAACAATACGAATTTTGAGTCAATGGACTCTTCAGAATTACAGATTGGTCTATGTACTTTTCAGCAGCAACAGCAGCATTTATTACATAACAGTATTTCAGCAACAAATGTCGGAAGTGTGGATGCAAAAATATGAAAACTTCAAACTTATTTATCTCAAAACTTTTTTTTGCCTCTATTGCAGTCAACGGACGATATATCTAGATTTTTTTAGGTTTTTAAACTACACTCGTAGAGATTAATTTGACTCTGAATCTTTTCTATATCAGTCAACTATTCATTATTATTTTTGCTATGTCCCTTTTATTACTCATTCTGCTCTGATACCATCCTCTGTTCCTCATCTTGCGACATTTAAAAATCGTAAAATAATCTCCACTCAATTTAAATTCGTAAAATAATGGGATTATTCCAATTTAATATTTATCATACCTCTTAATTCTTACGCTTTTTTAAAAAAAATTGAATGCCTTTATTGCAATTATTTTCAATTTATTAATTTTCTTAGATTACTGTGACGTGCGGTCAGCATGAAAAATGTCTCATACGCATCAGTCACCTGAGAGACTTCATCAGCTGAGAGTGAATAATTGAGAACGTACTAGTCAAATTCTTAAGTTCTTTTGCAAATTACCAGAAGAGGTATGAGCAAAATATGAAGTGGTATCTCCGTCGACCGTTAGGCGGGCACAAGAAAGGGTTGGAGAAGCCCGCTGAACGATTCGACTTTTGACTTCGACCGCGTTCGTGAATCATCCCGACCGTTGCCAGCGGGTCTCGTCCGTTAAAGTGCAAAAATTGATTTCGGATTGGTTTCCTGGAGAGTGTACACTAAATTCAAAGTATTTTTACTTTCTCACTTTACGAAGTACCGTAAGAAATTAAGAATAATTTATTTGTGTATGCATATACACCATTGAAAAAATGCACTAACGTTTAATAAATAATACACAGAACACTTCCCATGTATTGAACTAATATGTGATTGATATTACATTTTTGGTTTCTTATATTATTAATAAGATAAATCATAATCGAAAACGGATAGAATCAACATATGATTTTCTTTTTGATTTACAATAAACTAACCCGTCTCTTTAGAAGCTTTTTCACTTCGCGTTCTTTGGAATCGCCATCAATAATGAAGTTGCATGTTTTCGTGAATTATGGTTGCTACAGTTACGACGAAGGACAGATACAAAACAAAGAAGGACACCAGAACGACCACACATTAAAAATATGCTAAAAAATGTAACTTATAAACCGTAATTTGTTAACAAATTGTAACATTTCACAGATTCCAATTATTGAACTGTAATTTGTAGGGTGAAAACGCGACCAAGGTAAAGAGCGCCCTGAGATGGGAAAGATCCGGAAATATGCAGCCGGCCCAAATCTCGAGTTCGATCTGGTTCCTCGTCAATTAATCTGTAAGCTGACCTTCGCACTCGAGCTAATCAGGTGCTGCCCTTTCGCCTCTGAAGTCTGTACGACCTGCGTTCTTTGCGGCTTCCACCCTCCACCCAGTGTCCCCGCTTTACGACGAGTGGGGGCTGTACGAAACTTAATGTTTTCGTTCATAGCTCGTGTTCTGATGGTCAAAAGCACTTCAATACTTGACTGTTTGCTTTTTGACTATCAACGCTCACCTGGTAAAATCTCATAAAAATCCGTATGTCCGACGTCGTGAGTGTTTGCATGTCAGAGAAAAGATACTTTTTTATCAGAATAATGAATAACAAAGTTATATTCTTTCAAAAGAAAAGCTTCAAGATCTTGCTCACGTTGTAATATGACCTGACAGGAAGAGTTTTACCATCTATAAAGAGAAATATCTCATAAATCTTCTACCTGATATATTTATTTACTTTTGTTGCCACGCTGGGCAAGTCAACTGTAAAATATCGTTCCTTTTACGATGATTCTAATATTACTAGCTCTTGATGTTATCTACAAGTAAGACATATTATGAAGGGGATTACTTCCTCTTCTATTATTAATATGGTTATTTCGTCTTTTTACCTGTTATGCTCATAAATTCTCTCGATGTTAAACATTAATTTATTAATTTTACTTTGAATTTTAATCATGGGTTTTGACCTACAATATTTTACTTCTTACCTGTTGCATGTAGACGTGTAATTCTTTACAAAATCACGATTCCTGAAAATTCTATTGATTAAAACCAATTATTGAATTGATGGTAACTAATATAAATTATCATCCTTTTCTAAAAAAAAAAAAAAATAAAATGTAACATTTATTTTTATATTTTTACAACTTTCATTGAGCTCATAAATTATTACTTTTCCTCTGTACAAACATTACCGTGCGGTTTTGAATAGAGTTCGTAAGCTTACTGCAATGCCTTCTCAGATGATTCATCGGTTAATTCAACTGGATGTTTTCCGGGGAATGCCTTCGATATCCCTATTATTACGTTCTTGCCTATTATTACAATAAATTAAAAATATATCCGGAATGTCCTCAACGATTTAGTACTTAATAGGATTTAATAATTTCCATTAAATCAATACGCGGTCGCGACTTTCGCTAGTTGTGCTCCGTATGAAACGCTTAAGCGCGACTCTCTATCTTCAGTTATTTGTCGGAAATTCTTCTCATCTTCAGATGTATCCTAATATAAATCCCTTCGAAACACGAAGTCTCATTTGAATTCAAATCTCCTACTACATTAATAAAAATTACAATTATAGTTCAATGTTAATACACATAGCACAATTCATACATAGCACAATGCCAAGCTATTAAACTGATCATAAGTTCCCGCCTCACTATCATTTAAATAATATACCAGTTTATGCTAAAAAACTATTCGCACCTCACCGATTGCTTACCTGTGAATCCTTCAATATCTTTCGCGAGAATGATTAATTTAAGCTTCCCAGAGGATCACGCTGTCAATGCCCTCTCCACACCTTTTGCATGTAACGTGTTCGGGGCCGTGTCTCCCCAGCTGAACAGCGATATGACACCAAGCATGGAATACAACACTTTGTTTATTGGTTCCCCTAACAACGTATATTCTTTGATTTCCGAACCTGCATAGAATCCCGTTATTACTAAAGTTTGGTGCCAATTTTAGCATTCAAATTAAACCCGGGGTTTCTGGCTTATCACAAAAAAGGAAGTCTATCGATTCAATTTGACAAATCAAATGGCCAAATAAAGACGAGTCAATATTAAAGAGTCAAACGCGATTATGCGGTATCCACGCTTTTCAGTTTCTCGATGGGTCACCGGGAGCGGTAGCTCAATGCATCAACTGATGTCACTGCAGCGCCTCTGACCGGGAGGTCCTAGGTTACACTCCTCACGGCCGCCGCGGCGGCAGGATTTTCGACACTAGCTTTTCAGCTAGGTCGAGTTCAGTCGCTGGCTGGAGGAGAATTCTAGCGGCCGGCTGCTCTGATCGGTAGTTTTACGTGGTTCCTCCGATCAACACCACGCGAATGCCGGAGCAATACCCTACTAAACGGGTCACGGACCGCGCGCAATTTTTTCTTCCTCTTCCTTGTCCTGTCCTCTCGCCTTACACACACACACACACACACACACTAACATGTACTACACTACCACATATTCCAGGAGATCTGTAGGGAGCTTAGAGCTTGTCCCGGCTGGGGCGGTGCCCCACTGGTGGGAGAGTCCTGGTTAGGGGTAAACCCCACTAGCCGACGGTAGGTCGGCGCCGGATCTCACCATGCATCGGAAGAAGATCACCGCCATCTCCCGTGAAAAACATGAACTACACTAACGGGACTAATGACCAAAGCAGATGACGCGCCCGGAAACACGAAAAAATCAATCAATGGGTCCCTCTCTTACCAGTCTGCTCAACGCCTCTGAAACTCTTCCCCCTAGCAGTTCCTCCTGGTCGTCCCGAGCACCTCAGGAGTCCCGACGCTGCCTGGGCACGCAGTCGGACGTTTCCATGGCGACGCTAAGCGAGCGGAGCACAGCCGCCGTGACGACGCGGTGGGAGAAGGGGAGCTGAGGACGCACGAGTCTCCTGCACGCGGGCCGCTTCCTTGCAAGCCTCGTCCCCACCCTCGCCTCCGCCCGAAGGCACAATGGGTGGGTGCTTCCGCGTACCCGCCCGGAAACCGCTCTGCTCCCTCCGCGGTCGCTGCCACCCTTACCACCCCCGCCCCCGCCTCGCACCCGCCCCGCCCTCGCCCCGCCCCCGCCCCCGCCCCGCCCCCGCCACGCCCCGCTCCGCCACGCCCCCTCCCCTCCGCCCCGCCCCGCACCGCCCCGCCCCCGCCCCCGCCCCCGCCCCCGCCCGCCACCGCCCCTCCCCGCCCCTCCCCACCGCCCCCGCCCCCGCCCCCGCCCCGCCGCCGCCCGCCCCCGCCCCGCTCCGCACAGCCCTCGCCCTCCGCCTCCACGCCCCGGCCCCCGCCCCCGCCCCGCCCCCGTCCCCCGTCCCCGTCCCGCCGCCCGCCGCCCGCCACCGCTGCCGCCACATTCTCTCCGAAATATACGGCGCTTTCATGAGACGCGCACATAAGGTCGGAGCGAAAGGAGCAAGGACGACACTCCCAGCTATTACACAAGCCCTAAGCTACGAGCCCCTGTTTGGTGTTCTTTCCCACGTGAAAGGGCGCTTGAGGACGAGGTGTCACGCCCCACTATTAATGGAGAAGTGAAAGGGCGATAGCGCGGCGGCTATTAAGGGTGTACCTCGCACTTGAATTAGGGTGTAATTCCCGAAAGATGGATCAGGCCGCAGGGTTTTCTGGGGGCAGAAGAACATTCTAAGAAGAGCTCTCCTGAGATATTTTCTTGAAATAAATGGGTTCTATTATTACGGTTACTTTTGTAATGTTAATTAAAGACTTTACGCTATTTCACAACTTCGTTGAAACCTTTCGTCTTCATCCTGAAATTCCGCTTCTTATCATAAACATTGTAGTGGAATGAAATCATCGGAAATGTTAAGATATTTGGATTTCTTATTTATACGCTGAGGAGTTCTTGACAAAAATAGAATATCATTGATTTTCTTCCGAAGCGCTACACAAAAAAATCGTTTTTGTTGTAACATTTTGAAATGTAAATTAATCTACCACCGATAAACAATTTCTCTTTCAATATTAGCTTGCAAAAATAATTGAAATGATTCAAGGCGTTGTCACTGCCAACAATACTGCATTGTCGCAATGACAACGCCTTGAATCAATTCAATTATGTAGAAGCCAAAGGCAATTCACCGCTAAACCAATGTTGCAAAAATAAACATTGTTTTAGATTTAAAGCATCTTTATCGAAGAAAATTTAAAAAACATAAAAGCAGGAGAACTTTTGTCGAAAACGTTATTGCAAAATAATACTTGTGAAACTCATGAATTCTACCGTAAAGTATAAAAAATAATAAATTTTAAGAGACAGCAACACAGGTATTATTTGTAAACGTTATAACACAATACGCGTGTAAACATTTGTTTTTATTTCCGAGATGAGTTTGCTAAAATGTATGAATGGAATGAAACACGCGTTAGAAACGCACCCCTTGCAACGAGAAGGGTAGATGTGTTCTTAGTCGCCAAACGCTGCCGTGAGGCGCGTTGCGGCAGCGGGGAAACCGCGCGTTCTGCCAGCGCTACTCCAATGCAACGCGCCCCCCGGCGGCTCGCAGAGCGCGACTCGGGCGGGAGGCTTTGATTTGACAGCGAGCGCTAGGCCCAGCTTCAATCGTCACCGCCCTCTCTGTCGTTTCAACGAGGCTCAGCGGGCGGCCGAAACAAACCTCTGCCACACTTAACCCCCGGGATAACGTTTGCAGTTCCGCTTCACCTCAAACTGCGCAAACTCCGTTCCTTCGTCCCGCCTTGCCGCGTCCCGCTCGGCCTCGCTCCGCCCCGCCCCGCTCCACCGAGCCCCGCTGCGCCCAGCCCAACTCCGCCCCGCCCAGATCCGCCCAACTCCGCCCAACTCCGCGCCGCCCAGCCCAACTCCGCGCCGCCCAGCCCAACTCCTCCGCCCCGCCCAGCCCAACTCCTCCGCCCCGCCCAGCCCAACTCCTCCGCCCCGCCCAGCCCAACTCCTCCGCCCCGCCCAGCCCAACTCCTCCGCCTCGCCCAGCCCAACCTCCGCCCCGCCCAGTCCAACTCTATCCCGCCCCAACTCCGCTTCTGCCCAGCCCAACTCCACCGCGCCCCGGCCTAACCATGCCCCGCCCAGCCCAACTCCGCCTGCCCAGGCCCAGCTCCGCCCTGCCCCGGCCTAACCCTGCCCTGCCCTGTCCTGTCCTGCTCCCGCTCCCGCTCCCTGCTCCTGCCCCCGCCCCGCCCCGCCCCGCCCCGCCCCGCCCCGCCTCGTGCAACTCTTGATTTCTCTAGCGGACGCTTGATTTCATGGGTACTTTCCCGCGATGTGCCGGACAATACAAGGCGAATGCCGGGGCAGTACCTTTATATATGGGACACGAATTGCTAGCAAATTTTTCTTTCCTTCCTGATGCGCTTCTCTCTCCTTACACTCACTCACAGACAACACACACACACACGCACACGCACACGCACGCACCTATGTGCACTACACTACGACACGTGTCGACATACTAGTTTGGAGCTTTGAGCTTGACCCGGCTGGGGCGATGCTCCGCTGAGGGAAATACCAGGAAGCGAAACCCCGCAAGCCGATCTGTACCCTCCGGCGAATTGCATGCGACGATCACCGCCGCCACTCACCACACATACGGGACTAGTGACCTAAGTGGTTGACGCACCCGAAATCAATACACTCTCTCTCTCTCTTTTGTTCTATCTCTCTCTCTTTTGTTCTATCTCTCTCTCTCTTTTGTTCTATCTCTCTCTCTTTTGTTCTATCTCTCTCTTTTGTTCTATCTCTCTCTCTTTTGTTCTATCTCTCTCTCTTTTGTTCTATCTCTCTCTCTCTTGTTCCATCTCTCTCTCTCTTGTTCTATCTCTCTCTTGTTCTCTCCCTCTCTCTTGTTCTCTCCCTCTCTCTTGTTCTCTCTCTCTCTCTTGTTCTCTCTATCTCTTGTTCTCTCTCTCTCTTGTTCTCTCTCTCTCTTGTTCTCTCTCTCTCTTGTTCTCTCTCTCTCTCTTGTTCTCTCTCTCTCTCTTGTTCTCTCTCTCTCTCTTGTTCTCTCTCTTTCTCTTGTTCTCTCTCTTTCTCTTGTTCTCTCTCTCTCTCGTTTACATCACACAACCTTTAATACCAACAGTTCTCGATGTTCCGCCTGTCGTCGTCCACCTGAGTCTCGCTGACCTCCATCTTCTCCGAAACCACACTTCTTCCTCGCCCGGACGCGTGGTGCAGCGAATTCATATCGTGCTCCCTGCGACTCAGCATTCTAAGGTGCACGTTTGCCTTCATGTGACCCTGCTCGCCATTTCTAGACCCCTGGCACCGCTTCATGCTCCTACGTCCGTTTCAAAGCAATTGCCGCTCCCCTTTTCAACCTCCAGCTTCTCCGGCTGCCCGGCTCTCCCCTCCCGCTTTGCGCTCTGCCTGTTTCATTTCGTGTGTGTCTTTAACCTGAATTTCACTTCCAGCACTTCTGGTCTCAAGTTCAAATTCGTGTGAATGAAAACAATGGTTTGCAAATTACAAATTACAGAAAACTATAAACCGTGTTCGCAAATATCACAGGATGACCCAGCAGATCAAGAGATCATTAGAGATTTGGTTGTTCATTCAGTCCTTGACGTAAAATGTACTACGTTTTCAGATAGATATGTTTTCAAAAGCTATGAAAGCTTTTTCTAATCAATACTAATTCCTTATTATTATTATTATTATTATTATTATTATTATTATTATTATTATTATTATTATTATTATTATTATTATTATTGTTGTTGTTGTTGTTGTTGTTGTTGTTGTTGTTGTTTTTGTCTGCCTCTCAGAGACTCTCACCGCGCTGTTCCTAGATTTCAACCATCTCAAGCGACTATGTCAACTTTCAAGTGCCGGGATTATATTTCTTCATGACTTCAACGCCCTTTCTTCATTTTCCAGTAGACTAAGGGTTGATTTTATAACACAGCTTCAAAACGGAAACCTTTGCCCGTTCAGGTAACTTTTTTCCCCTTGAATATCACTTCCTTGCAGTATTCGCACACACTATTTCCAACACCGCTTCAGTCACCCACTCAACTCTCTACTTCATCTCTGCTTTCTCCACATTTATCTACTACCATTCCTATTTTTCTGGCAGTACCCACTGTCGGCTTTACCGCTCTACCAACATCACTTGAACGCGCCGCGCCGTGGGCCCTCGAACAGCCGGTGCCGCGCTCAGCGACTGTCGTGTTTGACGTGAGATCTGAGATAAAGTAAAATACTGGGCCCATACTAATGTCACAATACGTTGCATTGTTTGATCGCGATACTGCCCATTTGAACCCAGGCCCATGACCAGGGAAACTGAATATTAACGCCAAATGACACAAGCTGAAAGAGCACTATCATACTGACGATATTATTTTCTCAAGCTGTTGTATTCCTACACTTGAAATAATCGTCAATCTTCTGGTTATATTCTGGTTATATAAAATTATCCCATTAATATTTAAGACAGTTAATAATGTTTTTTATTTTCATTTGTATCTTTTCTCTTGTTTCGTACAACGCTTCGATGAGCTTTTTACATCTTTACATTTACATTTACAAATTATGAACATCAATTGTATTAATGTTGGTAAGTCAACATAATTTAGAATATTTAGTATATATATATATATATATATAAATATATATATATATATATATATATATATATATATATATATATAATTGTAATGTAAAAACAAAAAGTTTAATTTTTAGTTCTTGATAGTGATGTAAAAAGTTCATAGAAACGTTGTACGAAACACGATAAAAGATACAATTGAAAATAAAAAGTATGATCATCAATTGTATTAATCTTGGTAAGTCAAAATAATTTGGAATATTTAGTTTATATATGTAATTGTTATGTAAAAACAAAAATTATAATTTTCAGTACTTGATAATGTTGTAAAAAGTTCATCGAAACGTTGTACGTAACCAGAGAAAAGATACAATTGAAATTTTAAAAATATATTATATAACTGTCTTAAAATTGAATGAGATAATTTGAAAGTAATAAGATTAATAGACAGTTAAAAATAAATAAATAAATTCTTTCACGTTAACTTTTCGCATCTCTCCCGCTTGAAATGATTAAACTTCGTGGCACCGAGCGGAGGGCGCGCCGCTCGCCGTGGCGCCTCCGCGTCGGCAAACGCTCTGCGCTCCCGTCAGGTGCACGTCCTGCCCCTCCTCCCCCTCCTCCCCCTCCTCCCCCTCCGCCAGGAGCGCGACAACGGCAGCGGCTGCGTATTTTTCCAGCGCGTCGCTAGGGGCGCGTCGGTCGCCCGGAAGCCCGGGACTTTTCCGGGCAACGCAGGCGGCTGGCCGCCGCGCCGGGCGGGGGCGGGGGCGCGGCGCTCCCGGCGGGAGAGGACAGCGGTGGAGGACGGGGGTGGGGCGGGGATGGGGGTCGTTAGAGCCGGAGGCGGAGCGCCGTGTGAAGAGCGGACCCGTCCACCCGCCGTCCCCCGCTCCCACCCACGCGCATGCGCGCTTCTGCTTTGCGAATTTCAATGTGCGCGCGTCCTGGCAAAGGGTTTATCCCGGCGGGGGTGCGGCGCATACGCTTATGCCTGGGGCGTTCACTGCTCGCCCCTCACCCGCGTCTCTCCCCCGCCCCCGCCCTCGCCCACGCCCAGGGCCTCGGCCGTCGACCCCTCCCCCCGCCCACGCCCGCCCCGCTTCCTTTAAATCTGGCGCACGCTAATGAAATTTCCTCTTTTTATCGAGTGAGTAGCTTAAATCTATTAGTATTCTGTTAAATCTTAATCTGGATACGGGCGCCAAAGATACTCGAAGCTCGGGAGAAAGGCGGGGCGGAAAGCCGATCTTTTGCCGGCGACTCGATAAAGGCGACCGGCTGCAGGGAGGTGGAGGAGTAGGAACTTTCTTCTTGAGTGCGTTTAGCGTTCGAGAAGGAGAAAGTGGAGGTCGTTTTTTGCGACAATTTGGAATAAACGAGGGGCGCCGGTTCGCAGGCGAACTGTGCATTATTGATCGAACGCCGGGAAATTGATAGAATTTCCAAACGAGCACTGTACTGCTTTTCGATGCTCGTAAATGCGCCGGTTGCTCTCGAGTAAACTGCGACTTTCTAAACAATCCTTGTGTTGTATTGCACGCATTAAAGAGTAGAAAAGGGAAATATTTCCTGCAGTCTTTGTGCTCGTAATATTAATTATGAATTCCTTTGCCTTTAGGTTATCATAAACTTTACATTAAGAATAAATAAAACTATTTTTCATTTTGATAAATGCACTGAATAAAATGTAATTCAGAATACCAATCATAAATAACTTAAAACAAAATCAAATGGAAAATACACTGGTACAAACAAACCTTCCGTGAAATGAAAATTAAATATACCTTATAAACGTAAAAGTGTACGTGTATTTGTTTTTGGTATGAATGCCAAGTCTAAAAGAAGGAAATTTTACTTGTCATATTCTCTATAATAACGCCAAATAACTGTGTCAACATACAATCAAACCTTCCGTGAAATGAAAACGAAATGTATTTTATAAACATAAATGTGTAAGTGTATTTGTTTTGGTTTGAACGCCTTCTGCAAACAATGGGAATTTGTCATGTTATTTTCTCCGTAACAGCCCCAACTAAATGTAAAATATTTTATTGATTACAGTTTGATCAAAGAACTACTCATTAAAACGCCTCTACGAAACGGCCGTGCAAACATATTGAACATATTTTTAAGTTACACTTTCCATAAAAACGATCTTGTTGTAAGATGCGTCATGTGATTGTAAAACGAAAATTAACTGAAATATTTAAACAGTTTAAACCTACCTTGTTGTGAATTTAGTATATTTGGTTACAACCGTGTTTTATCATAGACTACAAATAATTTTCTGTTCAGATAAAAGAACATGACAATTTCATATGAACAGGAAGTGGATACTCTGACAAAATTACTTACTGCAATAAAAATTCGATTTATTTTATATTACGTGATACCCAGTTTCACTTTAACGCGCATTTTAAGTTTGCAAAAACAGGCTCGTCAACTGCACGCTGTTGAGTAGGCCTCTTACCGTTGCTTTTGGGCTCGTAAAGGAGGGCGGGGGGCGGGGGGCGGGGGGCGGGGGCGGGGGCGGGGGCGGGGCGGGGACGGGGCGGGGGCTGGGACGGGGCGGGGCGCTTCGCGCTGCCGAATTCGCGCAAAAGTTAACGCTAATTGGGCTGCTTCTCGCGCGGGCGATCGCCGCCTGCAGGGAGGAGGGGGGGGTGTTTATTTTACGAGAGGAGGAATAAAAGCAAAGCGGAGAGCGCGCCGGTTATCTTCGCAGTTTTGTAAATTAACTTTCGCGTTCGCGCGAGATCGCATAAAACAAGGAGCGCGGGGCGTCTCCCGACCTCCTCTTCTCTCATTACCGAGAAGATGCATAAAGCTCCGGCCAGCCCGGCGCGGCCCGGCCCGGCCTGCCGCGCCGCTCCCGAGTAAATCTCGGTGACGCCGCTGGAGTGCGCTATCGCCCGCCCGGCAGCGACCGCGACGCCTCGGAAGGGCATCGCGCTGGCATCTTGGAAACGGCGACGCCGTAAAGCGCGGGAAACGTCGCCCGTGGCAGCGCGTTTTGCGGGCGCGGTTTAGATGCGCCAGTGACGTGGGGAACGACGCCGTCCAGAAAGGGTGAGAGCGAAAAGATCATTTAAATCTGCAATATTGTGTGATGCATTCAAGTTACATGTTTATCGGATGTTTGAAATTTAAATAACGCTAAAATTTGAATTCCTCACAATTGATAATTCACCTACTTTGTAAAGAATATACGAATATTCACAGCTGGGTTTGTAAATCTAACATGGAAGCGTTTCACTGATTCATTTCTTTTTACGAAAGATCACCACAAGCCACGTTTTTACCTTCGTTTTTCGAGTTTATCTTAAAAGGTAGAAAATCGTGCAACACATAAAATAACAAAAGCAATTATAAATTTTTACCTGCGATAAAAGTGAAATGTTTTCAAGGCGTGAAGAATTTTCATACAACTCTATTTCAGATATGGTCTTAGTATTAAACAAATATGAAGCATAAGATCGTGTTTCATACTCATTGTTGTCTTCAAATTATTTGGAGAATAGTTAACTAAGATTTTGTTAAAATTGGGGCAAGATTTTGAACGCATGCATTAATCACTATACAAGCGTTTGAAATACAGCTTTTCTTATTCGTTTTTCGGCTACCTGAGTACCTACTAAACTCAGCATTACTCTCACTATACCGGAAACATTAATTCACACATGTTCTGACTCATTTCGAAAAATTCCAAATTATTTAAGAAGGCAATTTGTAAAATATCTAGTACACAACGTCCCGTCTACAATGTCAATAAAAATCTGAAATTGAATTATGTATTGTTAACTGGATTTCATTATTTCAGCTTACGTGTTGACCAATTTTCAATATTCTTGTAAAAGATATTTTAACTTATTTCTTGAATTTAGTACTTGAGTTCACAGTAAGATTTTATCTTACAATGAACTCTTTACAACAAAACTCAAAAAATCGGAAAACTGTTTTTATAAAGTTTTCAGTTTTATAAGATAAAGAAACCAACCTCAAGAAATGACGTTATAGAGAGATTTTGGTTATTTATATGACTTCATCGTTTTTATTGAGCTTAAAGGTACACATTCAATAGTAATTCAATTTTCTATTTTGTCATTACGGGGGAAGATACAGCTTACAGCAGTTAAATTTTTATTATTTCTACACTTTTTTCTCCTTTAGAATCATACTACACAGCAGTAAAAATAAACTGACACACAGAAATATCTTTCTTCTGCAAGGAAAAAAATTGCTTTAACTTAAATTTTTTTGTTTGAAAAATCAAAATTCAACCTTTTTTTCATGCACTGACTTAGTGTTTCTCTGATAACTCAAATAATTTTGAATATTTTGACATATTTCTTGTTTTAATTTTTTGGTAATACTCACAGGTACAAAATCATGCTCGATCATTTAGATATCTGAATAAATAATATGTTTAATTTGAATCCAAAATTAATATATTGATTGTTACCAGTTTTTTCAGTTTTATAATGTTTTATCACAAAAATTATTGATCTAAAATGTATGATTTAGCATGATTCTGTATAAAATACTTAGTTAAATGCATCCTAAAAGTTTTTTAGCTTTAAAACGATTAGTTTTTGAGTTACAAGGGATACGGATCTTAAAAACAGTAATTCTGGAAAACAAGGGACGAAGTTAGAGTCATGAGATTTGCTGCCCTTACTACTCTAATAGATGCATGATGCAACGACATACCTTTTAAATCATAACTCAAAAACTATTGCAGATATCGAAATATTTTTTCATCAATATATTCCTGAATAATTAAAGCACATGAAAAAAAATGTTTTCAAAAATATAATTTTTTAAGGTTTTAAGGTGTATCTTACCCCTTAAATAGCAAGACGTTGGGCAAATGTAAATATTTATATTTTATAATCCTAAAAGCATAGTTTATTCTAAGAAAAGTTATATAATATTTTCGTAGTTACATAATATAAAGTAGGTTTGTTAAGAATGGTCCACAGCCATTGCAAAGAACAAGAATGGAAAGAGAGAAAGTCTGAACCTCCGCAACACCAGACCCTTCAGAAAGAAGCTCTTCAACTGGTCGAGAACATCATCAATCCCGTTAACAAACTCCAAACATTCCCGCAACGTCCAAATAAATCCGCAGCCTGGTCCCGTAACAAAACCGCCCAGTCAAGAGCAGCAGTGCGTGGCCTGGACCAAGCGTTAAATAGACACTACGCCCAATGTTCCACGGCCACTCCGGCGCGCACCAACCAAAGCAACGGGCCAAGCTCTCTACGTTAAACAGATTTCGGACCTCCTGAACACGCTGGCTTCCTGCGGATGTGGATGTTGGCACGCCCCTCCGTGCCTCGCCCCCTCTCCCCGCCCGGGCCAGACCGGGGCGTCCAGCGCCCCGGGGAGTCGGCGGAGGGGGACGCTAAGGGCATTGGAGGCTCGGGCGGTGGGAGGAGATCGCAGGGCGCCGGAATTTGCGGCAGGAAGCTGCGGTGGGCGGCAGATAGGAAGGAGGCCGAGCTAGGAGGAGCCGAGAGACAGAGAGGGCGAGATGGAGCAAGAGAAAGAGAGGGGGAGAGGGGCGAACCGGAAGGAAGGCGTCGAGTGGGAGAGGGCGACGAGGCCGATATCAATATGCAGCGAGCGGACAGAGTAGGGAGAGAGAGAGAGAGAGAGAGAGAGAGAGAGAGAGAGAGAGAGGGGGACGCTCCCTCGTGAATCCCACGTGAATATGTAACCTCGATCAATCATAATCCGCACGCCACTCGGCCGGGGAAGTTGGATTGACCCCGGCCACAATGTAATAAGCCTGGTTTATATTCATAGCGGGCCTTGCGCGCGAAAAACGTCCGCGGGTGAGGAGTTGCCGAGAAGCGCTTCCCCCGAGGAGGCGAGGAGCGGGCGCCGCGGGCGGACCAGATGGAGAGAATCGCCTGCGCCATGATTCTTTAGCAATTTATGCAGTTTGGCGGTGGCGATGGTGTAACGGTTAGCGTATTGGGCTGTTATACCCAAGTTTGCGGGTTCAAACCCGGTCGAAGCCGTGGATTTTTGAGCGCGATACGCCTTCCTTCGGAGGGGAAGTAAAGCCGGCTGTCCCATTAGATTTACTCCATGTAAAAGATCCTCAAGCCTAAATGAAGCATGTGAGCTAAATTAGAATTGCCTTTCTTCGTCGCTCAAGTAATACATTCTTTCTCCCCTAGTAAGTGAAAGGACCGTAACGAAATTTGCGTGATCAGACGGAAAAGTAGGCCTCATGACCTGAGTCTCGCCACGTAAAATAAGACATTCAATTTGTGTCGGCTGTCATGATAGTCGGAAAATATGGTAAATAAATATTTTATCAGTTCCATCAGAAAAACCTAAATATAATATAGCATAACTCTTAATACATAATAACATACATAATACATTATTATGTTTGAAACATACTATTTATCATCTTAATACTTGTATACATAAAATAAAAGCAAATGTGCAAATAGCAAGTTCGAAATTTTCTTGTAAACTGAAATTCATAGTAGTGTTAGAGTGTGTTACGAGGGGGAAAGTATATATTACTTTGTAAATAGGTTTCCTTCATACTTAATACATTTCTGCTGAATGTTTTCAAAACATGTGATGAATTTAGAATGTATCATATTTAAGCTTAGCGGAAATCTCGCCCTACGTCACTTCTACTTTTATCGTCCTCTTTGTAAACAGTAATGAAATAGAATGAATGCATTATTTAGCTGTTAGCTGTATTTTAAGTATGAGATAATAGCATTTAATCCACTGTGGATGTTGCATTTCACATGCTGACATGTTGCTTTAAATGGAGTATCCTCGAATTCTATAAAGGGTGAAATAACAGATATCGTCAATTAGTTTTCAGTGAAACAACGACAAGTGAGTTATCATTAGAAAAATGTGAGAGTCCCACTCATAAACGAAATAATATAGTACGCAACTTTTTAGTTAATTTGAGAACTACTGAAAAGAAACAATATATTAAAAGCTTTCATCTCATCAATTGCGTGGAAATTTACTTTGTAGCAAAAAACACGTGGTGGCTCTTTACAGTCTTGTTCGTATTTCGTCCGCCCGGATATGCCAAGTTGCGTGAAAGTAAGAGCCAAGAGCATGTACAGTATTAATGAGCTAGCCCAGCGCCTCTCGTAAATCTCCCTCGCCTTGGACCTCCCCCGAAACAAGGACTCACGAACGCCCTCGCGCGGGCGCCTGCTCGTCCGCTTAGGCAACCCGCGCTACACCAGTCTGCGCGCGCCCTGCAGAGGCAACTACACTGGGTTTGATTGATTGATTTTTTCGTGACGGTGACCTTCCCCAGCTGGATGGTGAGGTCCGGCGCCGACCTCCCGTCGGCTAGTGGGGTTTTCCCATAACCAGGACTCTCCCACCAGCGGGGAACCGCCCCAGCCGGGACAAGCTCTAAGCTCCCGATCGGTCTCCCTGGATATGTGGTAGTGTAGTCCATGTTAGTGTAAGTGTGTGTGTAGGGGGTGAGGATAGGACAAGGAAGAGGAAGGAAAGATCGCGCGCGGTCCGTGGCCCGTTTGGTAGGGTACTGCTCCGGCATTCGCCTGGTGTTGATGGGAGAAACCACGGAAAACTACCGATCAGAGCAGCCGGCCGCGAGGATTCTCCTCCAGACAGCGACAGAAAACTACACTGGGGATCCACAATCTTTTCACAGCATCAACCCTTTTAAACAATTGCTTGATCGACCCACTTGACATTTTATATTATAAACAGCACAAGAATTAAACATTACACAAATAATTGCATCTAAATATTATAGTCTAATATTCAGCCATTCACATGACACTGTAACATTCCAAATTAGTAAGACGGAGAAAAAAAGATTACAAAAAGTAATGATGAATGTAATTCGGAACACAATTTAAGAAGAAATAAAAGTACACAATGGCCTCATCTCGTATTATGTACTTTGTTGTATTCATTTGTTCTATAAATGTAATATTAGCTTTTCAGCTCTTCTTCATTGATTAATTATTAAAAACATTTAAATTAATACTAAATCATTGAAATGTTACATCATTGCAATGCTTGAAGTTACAAATTAAATAGATTGTCCAAAATGAAAGAAATCTCCTCAAAAATAAAGTTTGTAGTTACCACCAATCATTTAACATAGTTTTGCAGTATACATTTTTTAAAATTAAATCTGTAAATTTACAATCTGTACAAAGCAAGAATAATAAGTAAATATGCTGTCAAAATTACAATCTTGCACGGAGAGGTCACCCACTGATGATCTTCCTTTATCATATTACAGACATGCGACAAGCACATGTTGACACAACAATTGGAGTTTGACTTTATTACAACATTAACAATATTATCATTTTAAAATCTATTTGGCATATTCAATAGTTTGAACTTTTCCAGTCTTTTTACTTCTAAACTATTGTTCAGTAAGTTTATGGCTAGTACATTATTACGATTTTCTAGTTTGCTAACATATTTTGTAGTAACCATGGCTTACGTTTAGTTTCTCGTTCACTTGTGAGTACAAGCTAACGTGTTAATTAATGCATATCCGTCACGAAGTCGACGCATCGCTTTAATGGAAATCCTGAGGCGAGGCGCGGACTTTCTTCGTCCACTTCCGCTGAAAAGGCGCTTCGCCTTGTATTAAAGCGGTAATACCGAAAACTATTTCCGCAGCTCGCATTTATCACTTAATTTATATACAGGCTTTAATACGGCGAGCTTCCTGCAGAGAAACGCCATAATTCACGGGCGGTCGTTAAAGATGGAAGCTTGCCGCTCCACGCCACGACGATAAGCCCCTCGAACCTCCATAGCCCCTCGAACCTCCAGGGAGGTCCTGGGTTCGATTCCTAACGGCGGTAGGATTTTGGACACTAGCTTTTCAGCTAGGTCCAATTCAGTCGCTGTCTGGAGAATTCTAGCGGCTGGCTGCTCTGATCAGTAGTTTTCCGTGGTTTCTCGGATCAACACCAGGCGAATGCCGGAGCAGTGCCCTAACAAACGGGCCACGGACCGCGCGCGATCTGTCCTTCCCATTCCTTGTCCTTTCCTCTCCCCTTACACACACACTTACACTAACATGCACTACACTACCACATATCCCGGGAGACCGGTCAGGAGCTTAGAGCTTGTCCCGACTGGGGTGGTGGCCTGCTGGTGGGAGAGTCCTGGTTAGGGGGAAACCCCACTAGCCGACGGTAGGTCGGCGCCGGATCTCGCCATCCAGCGGGGGAAGATCACCGCCATCTCCAGCGAAAAACATGCACTACACTAACGGAACTACTGACCAGAGCAGTTGACGCGCCCAGAAACACGAAAAAATCAATCAATCAATCAAAACCTCCCTGCAATTATTCATCACCCGCGCGTGGAGTCACCGCCCACTCCGTTCGCACGCCATAGGCTCTACACGCATATGCATTTGTTTTCCAGGAGTAAACATATAGGAGGCCTGGCGTCCACGTACCTGCTGGGGTTGCGCCTTTGATGTATCCCCCATGACACACAACGGCGGACGCGCCGAAAGGGCCAATCACGGCGCGTGCGTGTCACTTTGCAGCCCTCGCAGGAAGGGGAGCAAGCGGGGGCGCTTTTTTTTAGGCCTGGGGATGGGTGGATAGGGAGGATATTGCATCTGGGGGTTATGTGCGGACTATGGTTGAACTCGCATGATTGTGCGTAGCGATGTTGTTGGGCTTCAAAGGCGCCGTGTTTTGGAAGTGGATAGGCTTTCAAATTGAAATTGTATTTTTCATGGGTCCTGTTCGGAAACAGTTTGCCTCTTTGAAAACTAAATTAACTCCTAATATTTTATGAACAATTAGGTGAACTTGAAATGCCTTAGTTGTAGGGTCTCTTTGTGGTTGTGGGGTCTCTTTGTTTCGTTTTGCAAGACGTATCAGATAACGTATACAAACTTCTTTGCATTTGTTTGAATCAATATGAACAATTACGTAATATTAGGTTGTAGATGGAGTGGATATGTTTGCATGTGGTAATAATTTTACATTAAAATAAATTTTTCGTATTCAGTGTATATTATAAGTCATATTTGCTGTTTGATTTCAATATTAAATATGTATATCGTATTTTAAATTCATTTGTTATTTTTTTTAAATTCTCATTCTTTTTCTGAAATTCATATTGATGCCAATGTCTTTTTGATTTTACCATGTTATTTATTTATATTTTGGTTGTTCTCAAATAAATTCCTGAACTGTGCTAATGATATTGGCTCACATGGATTTCCGTCAGAGGACAGCTGAGCGGTTTCCCCACATCCTAAATCATCTCGCTCATATCCTCGCTAGATGGCCTTGGAGAACGTTGGACGCGACCTCCGAGATGTTCCTGCTTGGGAAATACCTGGAGAAGGCAATATCGCAAGCCGAAGGGTAGATTTTCGCCGTCTCTCGCGTTCAAGCTCTGAGAAACACCACTACCTCCCGGGATGTCGGAGTAGTACCCTAATAAACGGGCGAGGGACCGCGCGCGATCTTTCCTTCCCCATGCTTATTCTGTTCTCACCTCTGATTTGCATCACATGCATTACACTACACTACCACATTTGCCAAGAAAGCAGATGGGAGCTTAGAGCTTGTCTAGACTCGAGCGGTGCCCCGTTAGACGGAGATTCCTGGTCTAAAACATAAATCTCTAAAACATAAATCACTCCCCGTCGCTCGCCGAGCGACGAGTGCCGATGCAGGGCTGAAAGCAGCCGGAGACAGATTGCACTTGGCTGGCATCAGGACGGCAGAAATGTTGGTTGGTTGGCTAGTGATTCTGGGCGCGACAACAGCTCAGGTCATTATTTCCGTAAGTGTAGTGCATGTTTTCCCGAGAGATGGAAGTGATCTTCTACCCCTGGGTTCGCGAGATCTGACGCCGACCAACCGTCAGCTAGCGAGGTTTCCCCCTAACCAGGGCTCTCCCACCAGCAAGGCGCCGCCCCAGGCGGAACAACCTCTAAGATCCCGACCGGTCTCCCGGAATATGTGATAGTGTAGTGCATGTAAGTGTGTGTGCGCGCGCGTGTGTGTGTGTGTAAGGGGAGAGGATAGGACAAGGAAGAGAAAGGAAAGATCGCGCGATGCCCGTGACCCGTTTGTTAGGGTACTGCTTCGGCATTCGCCTGGTGTCGATCGGAGAAACCAAGGAAAACTACCGATCAGAGCAGCCAGGGGCTAGAATTCTCCTCCAGACAGCGACTGAATTCGACCTGGTTGAAAAGCTAGTGTCGAAAATCCTGCCGCCGTGGGGAGTGGGAACCTAAGACCTCCCAGCCGGAAGCGCTGCAGTGACATCAGTTGATGCACTGAGCTACCGCTCCCGGTGGCTGAAACAGTGCGGATTCTCCAGGCAGCCAAGGGGACGCCAATGCAGGGCCAACGAGCGCGTGTGGGCGCGGGCGGTACCTCTGCCCCTGGCTATGCGCGCGCGGCAGCTGCCTCTGGGCCTCCGAGGCCCGCTGTGCGCTGCGCTCGCCCGACGCGCCGAGTGGTGCAGCTGAGCGCGTCGGTTGCACCCGGGCGCGCAGGCAGGCAGGCAGCCGGTCTGGGTGGAGCAGGTCATTGAACCGGAACGAGCTGTTAACGGGGCGCTCAGAAGGAAGAAGAGCCGGAATTCAAACTCTACATCACATCGAGTACAATTATCGCTGGAGTGAAGAAAAATAATGAACAGAAACTGATACAATATTAAGTTTCTGCTTTCAAGTCGAGAAAGAAAACGAACATGGAATTTTCATCGTGAGAATTATAAAGACACACTTAGATAGTTGATAAATGTAATTCTGAATATGTATTGTTTCTAACGAATGAACAATTAAAGCGAACGAGTGATTATATATTGACTTAAGAAAGTTGAAACGAGTATTTGCGAATTCCTTGTGTGCTGCCGACATGCTTCAGTAACTAATACAATACAATGAATAAAACAAAGGTCTCACAGGCCATACGATGAACAAATATTTATCAGTAACTTTCAATGTACAGATGAGACCAGAAATATCTCTCCGGTCGGACTGACAATTTATGGAACAAATTTCATTATTAAAATACATTTTCTATTCACTAACAAGGTCACAACTTGGACTCATTTACTGTTGCACAACATATTTTCGAGAGTAAATGCATCCAAAACTGGCAGGGGAGCGACAGTTATAAATGTATTTGAACACTTAGGTGACGCTTGATAAAAACGATGCTACATCTTTATTTGAGACCACTGTTCGCTTTCTTTGCTTCTTTCATCTGCATTAATCTGTGGTGATATTTTGAGTGATGTTTGCACGAACTCACAAATAGTCGACAGGAATTGTAAATACATGGAACAGGGTTGTTTGAATTATTTTAAAACATTTTAACGCGACATTTTATCACTGATCGCAGCATTTCTCTCAGTAATTTTTGTTGTTGAAAACCATTGTGATGTAGATCCCACTCCCTCTCGTGTTGAGTTCCAACGAATAAGCACAATGTCTTTAACGACGTGGACTTCTGTCAGTATCCCACACCAACACGTTGGCCTCCCTCTCTCAGGCGCCCACCTCAATGCCCTGTTTGATTGATTGATTTTTTCGTGCTTCCGGGCTCGTCAACTACCTTGGTCATTAGTCCCGTAAGTGTAGTGCATTTTCTCTCTCTTGGGAGATGGTGGTGATCTTCCCCCGCTGGATGGCGAGATCCGGCGCCGACCTACCGTCGGCTAGTGGCGTTTCCGTCTTATCAGGTGTCTCCCACGAGCGGGGCACCGCCCCAGCCGGGACAAGCTCTAAGATCCCGACCGGTCTTCCGCAATATGTGGTAGTGTAGGCATTTTAGTGTGTGTTTGTGTGTGTGTGTAAGGTGAGAGGATAGGACAAGGAAGAAGAAGGGTAGATCTCGCGCGGTCCGTGGCCCGTTTGTTTGGGTACTGCTCCGGCATTCGCCTGTTGATGGAAGAAACCACGGAAAACTACCGATCAGAGCAGCCGGCCACTAGAGTTCTCCTCCAGACAACGACTGAATTCGACGTCGCTGGAAAGGTAGTGTGGAAAATCCTGCCATCGTGGGGAGTGGGAACCTAGGACCTCCCGGCCAGAGGTGCTGCAGTGAAATTAGTTGGTGCACTGAGGGAGGTAGCCCGTCCCGCCGTGTGGAGGGGAAGATGATGAGGAAGCGGGGCTCGGCGGAGCGCACCGCCGCCCCGGCCGCATCAGCGCGCAGATTCGCAGAGGCCGACGTTTGACCCCGCTGCGCAGGTCGCAGGTGGCGCCCGCCCGCCCAAGTGCGCCCGCTGCGTTCCGCCAGATGCGCCCGCCCCGCCCCTTCCCGGCCCCCGCCACGCCACGCACCTCTCCGCCACGCGCCTTCCCGCCACGCGCCTCCCCGCCACGCGCCCTTCCCGCCACGCGCCTCCCCGCCACGCGCCTCCGCGCCACGCGCCTCCCCGCCACGCGCCTCCCCGCCACGCGCCTCCCCGCCACGCGCCTCCGCGCCACGTGCCTCCCCGCCACGCGCCTCCCCGCCACGCGCCTCCCCGCCACGCGCCTCCCCGCCACGCGCCTCCCCGCCACGCGCCTCCCCGCCACGCGCCTCCCCGCCACGCGCCTCTTCGCCACGCGCCTTCCTCTCCTCGCCACGCGCTCTCCGCGCCACGCGCCTTCGCGCCACGCGCTCTCCGCGCCACGCGCTTCGCGCCACGCGCCTGCGCCACGCGCCTCCCCGCCACGCGCCTCTCCCCCCCGCCACGCGCCTCCCCGCCACACGCCTCCCCGCCACGCGCCTCCCCGCCTCGTCTCTCCCCTGCCACGTCCCTCCCCGCCACGACCAACCACATCCCACCTCGCCACGCCATGCCACGCCCCGCCACGCCACTCACCCCCCGCTAACCTTCCCCTCCGCCGGCGCCGCCGCGGCGGGCGGCCAGTCGAGCGGCAAACATGGGCGCGGCCTGCCGTGAAATTGTTTGGGCTGCACAGCAGTAACCAAAGAAGCGGTTGCCTATTTGATATCTCTGTGGGCTTTTTATCTGGCCGTCAAGCAGAGGATAATCTACGGGGTTTTGCTTTTTCTGCAGATTGTTGGATAAGATATGGTCTTCCATCCTGTTTTCCATGCTGCAAAGGGTTTTGAGCTTTGGAATGAGACCTTGATTTGTTTGTATCTAAAATCCAAAGATTTTTATTTCATTATTTTCAGCAACTTCTAATTTTTTAGAATATAGTATTTCTTTTCAAATTTTGATATCTAAAAAGATGAAACAAAACGAAATACATTATTAATTTTATTTAAGTAGAATTCGTTGAAGTGATTAAGAATAGAAATATGAGATGCAAAAAGTCGATAAATCCAACTATATTGTGAGAGACAGAATGACTCTGTCCTAATCAAAATCTTTAGTCTTCTTTAAAATTCCTTCCTCAGTCTGCATTCACCACTTTGTCGCTACACTCGGAAGAAGATATTCTTTTCTATCAAAATGGATTATCGTGGCATACGCTTTCAATTTTTCAGTTCCTACACTGTTGCTCAACTCATCCTTCTGTAAAATCCTTTTCCCTTCGCTATGACCATTGAATTAAGTATTCACATTCATGTTCTTTCTCGGGTATGTGCACAAATCCCACGATTTGTTTCTTGTCGCTCGTTGATTTCCCTGCCCGAATTCGCCCGATCTGTTTCTGAGCCCTTCCCCCACTCCAGTCGCTACCTCGAACGTCCGTTCCTCCGCTGCCCCCTCCCCTTCCCCAGACGCCTTGATCTTTATCACCCGTCCGCAACGCGCAGCCGACAGATATGTTGTGTAAATTCCGCCCGCCGGAGTATCGGTTTCACATCCAGAGCGCGCGTTGGATCCATTTCCAATGAAGAAAACCTTCCCGATACACAGACGAGAATTTAAAAGATACTTTTTATAGCGTTTGCTCCGGAACGGTAGCGATACCGTTTCGAAATATACGCTCTATTGAATCTCGGCCGCACGTCTGGGACGCAAGTGGGTTTATGGCGAGGGGGAGGGGGAGGGGGAGGCGGCACGGCTGTTCGCCTAACTTCGCCCCGCCGCCTGAGAGTGTCTCGGAATATGCTCTGGAGGAAAGCGGCCGCGCGATAAAAAAATCTAATTAATAGGCTCCGCTTTATTATCTCTGGTGCATTGTTCAGACGTACCTTCTGCTCGCTAAGTCGACTAATGCGCTCCCTTACCGCACTTATCTGTATTTGTTCAACGCGGCTGTGGACGCGGGTGGGGATCGGGTGGGGGGCCGGGCGGTGGAAGTGACGGCAGCGGTCCAAGTGACGGTGACGGCAGCGGTGGCGGGCGGCGGACTGCGTAAGGAACACAATGCGAGCGCGACAGTGGCGCCGCCACACGGCGCAAGGAGGAACCGGAACCGGAGGATATGTTTTGCGGTTGCTCGCTTCCCCGGCCGGCCGTCGCCACCAGCCCCGCCGCCTCCGCTCGGGTATTCTCCCGAGACGTGTGAAAAGGTTGGCGAATCTCCTTCGGAAGGAGGGGCAACCGGGGCTTTACCTCGGAAGCGGCGCCGCAGAGAACAATTTGGGATTGAAATATGAGATAATCCCATAAAGCGACACGCGGCTGTTAAAATCAACTTTCGGGAAACGTCTAGGATTTGAATATTTCTCGTTAAGGAGGCCGTAAAGTGAGGCCGGTGCTGGAGCGCCGGGGCTGCCTGGGCGGGCTTCCGCCGCGCGCTTTACAGCCCTCGAGCGCTCCTGCAGGGCCTCCTGGCGCGCCCCCCTTGTACCCGACCCTCCCCACCCACTCTCAACCACGTTCCCCTCTCACGGTCCCGCCCCTGCCACTCGCCCCTGCCACTCGCCCCTGCCACTCGCCCCTGCCACTCGCCCCTGCCACTCGCCCCTGCCACTCGCCCCTGCCACTGCCCCTGCCACCGCCCCTGCCACTCGCCCCTGCCACTGCCCCTGCCACTCGCCCCGCCACTCGCCCCCGCCACTCGCCCCTGCCACTCGCCCCTGCCACTCGCCCCGCCACTCGCCCCCGCCACTCGCCCCCTGCCACTCGCCCCTGCCACTCGCCCCCTGCCACTCGCCCCCTGCCACTCGCCCCTGCCACTCGCCCCTGCCACTCGCCCCTGCCACTGCCCCTGCCACTGCCCCTGCCACTCGCCCCCCTGCCACTCGCCCCTGCCACTCGCCCCTGCCACTCGCCCCTGCCACTCGCCCCGCCACTCGCCCCGCCACTCGCCCCGCCACTCGCCCCGCCACTCGCCCCGCCACTCACCCCGCCACGCTCCCGACCTCTTTTCCACCCCTTTTCCCGTCACGTCTAACGGTTCCGCCCATTTTACATCCCCGCCCCCGGTCCTTCCCTTCCTCACGTTCGCCCGTCCTGGTCCCACTGCTCCCCGTCTCTTCCTACGTCCCTGTCCCCTTCTCGTCCCTGTTACGCCCACTTTCCCGCTCAACGCCCTCCCACATCTCCACACCCGGCGCATGCCAACCCGCCATTTCCGTTCTAGTGTAACCATAAGCAAATAGACATAAAAGTAAACAAACTTTTTTGAGGTCACAAAAAGACAACGATTATTTAATTTGTATCTGGGAAGAAATATAATACCAAGTTGCTCTTTGATCAATGTAATGTTACTCTGTTTGATTAATGTTCACCGAAAACTTCACACATTTCACGTTGCTATCGTGCATTAAGTACTAGCGACTGCTTAACTTTTCTCTCATTTTTCCTGAGTGTTGTTTGTGGCAAAGACGAGAATTATTTGGCCTCTTATTGTAAGAATAGTAACATTTCTTATCTTTCTTACGCTCATCCCAAATTTCGTGACGTAATATAACAAACATGACAGATTGAAGTATTTCTCGTTTTCTGTTCAACAGTAAATCGAGTCCCGTCCTTAGCTTGACATTACTATTTTAAGTAATGTTTTTTCTTACCCGTCCAATTCAACATTATTTACAATACGTGCTCTGGAAAACGCTTTATTCCTTTACTACACTAGAAGACAAAGATGAACTTGAATCCACTGTTCAAACATACCTAATGACGTCCCCGCTCAAACCCGACGCCTTGTAATGCCACAGACGCCCACCAGAGACAGGTAAATAATTAAATATCTCGCTCACGGTTCTCTACCGAGAAACTCAGTCGCTTCTTCATCTTACAAATATACCTCATTATCTCATGCCAGTACTCGTCTATCCGCTTCCCCCCCCCTTTTCAGCCATCCCTCCGCCGCCTCCCACGTCGGAATTCCATGGCCGATGTCACTCGAGCGATATTTCAGGCAGTCGCGTTTACAACGCTTTGTTAATTTACCTTGCGCTTCAATTATGAAGTCCCGGAGCCATGCTTATTAGTCACTTTAATGAAGCAGGGCTCAAGTAGTCTCCAGTGTCCACAAATGAAACCTTTCCTAGGAAGCAGGCGCCAGATGGAAGTGGTGACTGCACAGCGCCCGAGGAACGGCAAGGAAACGGGAGCTGTTCATAACGTTCATTAGTGACCACGAATGCTCTGTTTAATCAATCCCACTGTTAATGCGGCACGCCATAGTGGATTCCTACCGTTGTTCAGCCGAGGGGGGATGAAAGGACGGCTGCCCTGGGGTGGGGAAGCTTTCGTCGGCGTTGGCGAAACGCCGAAGAGAGAAAATGCGTGGAAGAATTGGTCTAATTGAAGTTGACAGTTTTCGCGTATGCAATCTTGAAGGAACTAAAGACTCTGCTAAGCCAACGCCATTGTTTTCTAAGGAGGGTTTAAACTGAGTCTATTTTCATTACATATTAAAACACGACAAAATGTTGTGATGACTATTTATAATCCATATTTACATATTCTGTAAATAAAAAACCTATTAAGTTGGTGGAAAAGAAGTTTATTTTTAGAAAACATAACATTTCATTTATATAAATGTGTACAAATACCCATGTCATCTAAAACTGCTGTCCAATGCAGTTTAAGTCGATTTATGTCCACCATAAATGAAATTTAACATTAATGCATGTATATGTACTCTCCGTTGCACCTAATTCCATGATCCCTATCCTGATCCCCCTCTCGATTTATTAATAGCTCAATTTCTGATAAAACGTGTTGAATTTGTCTCTCATTCTTTTAAATTTTACTTAAGTGTAGGAAATCCCTACTAGGGATCTTTCGGTTGAATTGCTCTAACTCATACTGCAGAGATATGCTAAAAGAATAAATTAAATTCCATCATTATTAACAAAATTTTAAAATAAGAAATTTTATAGAGTATATCTTTATTGTCGAAGTATATTTGAACGACTTCAGTAAACAAAAAATACTAATTTTAAAGTAGCTTAAGAGAGCAATTATTTTTAAAATTAAACTAAAAAGATCATTCCAGCAAAAATCTTAAAATAAATACATTGGACTCAGAGATACATACGTGAGTACAAGAAGACGAGTTTAAAATATCAATTTTCACATAAAACAAAAACGATGCACTTTGTTCAGCAAGACTTGTTTCACTAACTTAAACAGACACTGATTGCTTATCTCAGAAACTGATATTTTCAATTCAGCATTATATTCTAAAAATTAGAACTGGTAAATGGCTAAAACAGACGGTGATATATTTACATTCCATAAAAATGTTTTTCTACTTCCATTGTATAATTCTGTCATTTTATGGCTCCAACCCGTTGCATAATGACACTTATTACGATACAGATTTCATTATGATACAGGTTCTTGACCAGTCACAGAGAAGCTTACAAACCAAGTACTAAGACTTCATTAATATTTGAGAATCGTTCTAGTAAATGTTTTGTTCGATTGCGTACAATTGCATTTAATGTCATATTATGTTTGTCAGTTTAATTTATTTTATTATCAGTAATTTGTGTGTGGAATATTATATAAAATAAACTGATTCGTAATTTCACTTAGATCCTATTTCACTGGCGCAGTGGTAGTGGTAGAGGGAATATTTGACTGACATTAAGATCAGAACGCAAGTTATTGAGTGTTATATGTTGCTGCCGTGTGTTTGTCCTTTAAAGTCGGATATTTCGTTAGTTTGAAATGTCTAGTGAATCAGAGGAGGAGTTGGCACCTTCAGAAATAAGAGAAAAAGCGAAAATGTTGACCTCGGAATTATTGTAAGAGGAACTTTTGCACTATCTCGCACTGGTAAACCAAAGCCACCTGCGGCAGGTAGGGTAGCTTTCCGGTAGGTGGTCTTGACTGAATTCTGCACGTCAACTACCACGAAACGATTCAAAGTAAAAGTTTAACTTACAAAAGTCGTAGAAAAAGTACCGTATGAAACTCGATGTAATGGGTATTAATACACTCGTGTGAAGAATACTCGCTCGTACCTGGCTCGTATTGTAATATCACACTCGTGTATTAATACCAATCATTACATTATCGTTTAATACCCATCATTACATATCATTACATACATTACAACATTTCATAATGTACTATTAATGAAATATTGGAGGTTTAATTTTTACTGGTTACTCGTGGCCTTTTACTCTTGACATTAGTACTGGCTATCTACAACGTTTCATGACTAGATCCAAAGTCTACGCGGTTTCATAGAAGTATGCACTATTTTTCATCAGACACGGAATATTATGTGTACAATCCTTCCTTGAAAAGAGCGCAAAGAACAGGTTTGCACCAGAAGCAATGACATGGCGTATATCGCACTTCTCTGGCTGAAAAAACTTCAGCTCTGTCTGCCAAAAGACAGTGACACATTGGCGGGTTTAAATAAACTTCTGGGTTAGAGAATAAAATAGAAACTTTCTGCAATGTCAGATATCGTACTGTGACACTGCATATGACGTTTCACAGCATGCATGCCGTCGCCATATGACTCATATGCAGTTGGACACGCACATCGCCGCATACGCCAAGTCTGCTGTTGGAAAAATGAAACTGAACTGACGCAAGACGAAAAGCGAAAAATTAGTCCGAAATTTTGGCCATAAAGTATACTCTCTTGGATGTACGTTTCTTAGGGTTTGCAAGTGTATAATTTCACAGGTCCTAACGAACTATGAGTTAGTAAACGATTAGTTGACGTTCCGATGCTAATCAAAATTAGGTTTTGATTATGTGTACACGGTAACAGAAATTCTACTCGGTCCATAAATTTCAATGAATGGAAGAAAGAAAGTCAGGACGACCACCGTTCTAAACAATATGTACTGGCAACACAATCACATAACCGTACTGTCGAGTTATGGAACATAACATATTGCATTATGTGAGCGTGTCATAAACGTGCGAATAATTTCATAAACGTTTCAAATATACGCAGTCGATTTCTGCTTAAACGGACTACCCTGGCAGAATTGCCTTCATTAACAAGTGATTCAACAATCTTTAGCACCTGCATTTTTGGGGTGGGAGGTGGTATTGAAGGTATTGAAATGCGGTCGTGAGCATTCAAGAGCTTCGTGTGCGTTATAAGTACTTGATATGTAGTCAACTGTTATGTGTAATATGGCAAAGGTGGCTCAAGGAATCAACTGAGTGCCTCTGACTAGGAGGTCCTAGGTTCGAGTCACAATGGTGGCAGGATTTTCGACCCTGCATAGCTAGGTCGTATGGGAGGAGAATTCTACCTGTCGGTTGTTCTGATCGATAGTTTTGCGAGGTTTCGTGGATCAACAGCAGGCGAATGTCGGAACAGTACCCTAACAAACGAGCCACGGGCCGCGCGCGATCTTTCCATCTTTCTTGTTCTCTCTTTACCCTTTTCTTACACGCACTGACACATTCACTACCCAACCACACTTGTCTGGAGATCAGTCGGGAGCTTATAGCCTATTCCTGCGGGGCGGTGCCACGTAAGAGATATCTGTTTGGGGATAATCCTGCAAGCCGACGAAGGTCGGCGTCAGATCTCGCCATCCAGCGGGGGAAGATCACCGCCATCTCCCGAAGAAAAACATGCACTATATTTACGGGACTAATGCGTCCGGAAACACGAAAAAATCAATGAATCAATCAATTCAATTTGGAAAAAACCTTACGCACGGTTTAGGTGCTAGTAGTGTTCACAGATGAACTGACGTTTTGCTTCCAATTGGTTTTTCGGCATCAAAGACCCACAGAACAGGGATTCTGACTACACCACGTGTTAGAGGATTTTGTTTCTCTTAATTAAGCTTAGAGCTAGTCCCGCCAGGGACGGTGCCACAATGGGGGTTTCACCTGGCTGGGGCAGCGCCGGATCTCACCATCCAGCGGGGGAAGATCACCGCCACCTCCCACGATAAAAAATGCACTACACTTACGTGACCAATGACCTTTGCAGTTGACACCCCCCGAATAACTAATCAATCGTGTATGTGGGACCGTATAATAAATGTATAATAATGTGGTATCGCATAATGTATAATATAATAAATGTGGGATCGTATAATAAATGGGCCACGCGGGAGGCAGGATCCCCAAAGGGCGAGACAACTCCCCCAAGAAGTAGTGACGGGAATAAAGTGCCCCTGAGCGAGGCTGGACATGGCGTCACCAGGGGTATACAAGAGTGTCCGGACACCACGGAAAAGGTACTTCTTGCAATAAGAAAAAAATATTACTGTCAGAAAAAGGCGAAAAAAGACCACAAAAACAAAACCACCGTCGGGCCGTCGGGCCGTCGGGTGGACGGGCCGTCGGGCCGTCGGGCGGGCGGGCGGGCGGGCGAGCAAGAGGCGTCGCGGAGGCGAAGGCGACGCAGGAATGTCCGAAGGTTCCGCTCTCCGTGACGGTCTTGTGCGCAGAGCAAGGGGATCTTTTGTTCGCGGCCGAGCACAAAGAGAGCCAGTCGCGTGGAGTGCTCTCGAGGCGGACTATCAACTCAATAGGCCGAACCCAATTGAATCGCTGGGAATCTCGCGATGCCAGGTTTGTCTCCAGAGGCAGTCACGCGGTGCGACGCGACGCCTGGCGCCTGAGGCGTGTCTTTCAGCCTTCTACGCGACGCGGAAGCCTCCGAAGATTTACTTCCTTTCTAAGAGATGCGACTCAAGGCGTGTCGTTAATTTATCTGGATGATTACACTGGTCCAAAGAGGGGTGAAGGTAATGGCCTCCGTTTCGATTGCGACTATTCCTTTCTTACTTATTTCTAGTTCCATTGTCTCCATTGTGGTGCCGACCACATCTTAGGAGGAATTAGATATTTCTAAACACGCTCACAACACAACGCAGTCTCACTAAGTTTTTTTGCGTTTTCAGACGAATTTTTCTTGACTCATTTCACATTTGGCCGTAAATCAATACCTAAATTACTACTGTCCAATACACCGTGCAAATTAATGAAGACGTTGGCATATTAGTAAATAATATAATACCATTAAATAATTTTATCTTCTTAAAGAACGTTAATAATTTTCTTGGTATAATTTTACATACATTATTGTTTTTGTTGATTATTTTGCGTGTGTTCTCTTCAGTTTCATTCAGTAGCAAATATGGTTCCCATAAATTGAAATGGAAAATAAAATAAAAGAAATGCAAGAAAGTTTTATGCAAAAATTACTCAAAAATAATTCCATAACGATCTAGTTTTTTAATTCCTTTACGATTTAGATCGTTAAAAGTTTTGGTCTTCAGAAATATCTACTTCACAATTTCTTGATTCATCACTGGAGTTGGACATAGTCTGGCTCGTGTCGTAACAGCTAACCCATTCGATTTTCATAGCTGGTGACCGGGCTTGATCCCAACCAAACTAAGCGGAATGACCTGAACAGGAGGATACCTAAATCGAAATAAAATAAATAAAGAAATAAAACTAATAATGGAAGTACGTTGCGCAGGTGTTAGTCCTCGTCTGGATACAATTTTTTTTCTAGAAGATAATAAGTTGCATTTTTCACACTTCAGCTCATCAAACTTGAGTTGAGAAGAAAATTCCAAAGTTTGTATTATTACATTTTTGTATTCACTGTGATACTATGTAGTAATAAGCAGTACCATCCAAAATAAGCAGCACCAACTACAAGAATGTGGTAAATATAAAGAATTCACGTGGCATATTTTTTTAGTAATGTAGAATTTGCTTTTATCACCCGTGACGCATATTATTTATGGAAATCGACAAATTTAATAATTTATTCGAGTAGAGGGGAAAGAGATCGACCTCTGTAACGTTAACAAAATTATTTTGAACATAACAATGCCACTGCTTCCTTTCAAATGTGCGTTTTGGGTTCCATTGTATGTCATAATAATCCTTATCATTGTGACAAAGACACGACATTCTATTTTTCGTACATTCTCGTACATTTTTTCCCGTGCCGTTTCTTTGGGACCCTATTAAAACTGCTCTTCATGCTACTAGGTGGGTTGACATTATTTTTATCTCCGGGCGGGGAGATGCAAAAGTGTTTTTCATACACCTCCAGTAAAGCCAAGAGACAGAATAGAACGCTCTGAAAATAAATGTAGCTTGTAATGCCATTTTGAAAGGGCTTGTGCTTCATCAAAGGGAGGTCAACAAAGGAATGTTTGTTTCTCTCATCTTTACCTTCTTTAAATTTGTTTCAAGAAGCGTGGGGTAAACATTAATATGCAGAGTTACTCTTCGAAACACTCGTCGTATTTTTTAAATTTGCCAATATTAACCTAATTTAATGTATGCTCCTCTCAAGGTAGTTCGAAATTGCTTTGCCGTCGTCGAATTATTTATTCTTGTAGATTATTTCTCTGTTGAAAACATAATATCTTAAAACTGTAATTAAATTTCTCATGGCTGATCTCATTAGAGATATATTAGTTGCACACACGTCTGATTGGCAAGATCCTGTGTTACTCGCACACAGAAATAAATGGTTGAGATCAAAGATTTACTAACTGGTTTATCAATTTTTTCACCACATAAAACAGAGATTTTTTGTCACCACAATTATTATTGGGAAGTTTAGACTGCATGAAACGCAATTTCCAGCAGTTTCTTCACTACAAAAACCGACCAATTTGTAGTCTGCCCACGCGATAACCAAGAAGTAACTGGGAGGGACTGCGACTACCTCAGGGGGTTATCGACAAGTAGGGTCCCAGCCTGGAAAACTAGAGAGAAGGGAAATGGTGAGGGAGTGGGGACGCCCTCTCTCAGGACCCTACATACGGGTAGCAGAGAGTGGATTTATGCCAGTCGGCGCGAGGGGTACAGCTAGAAGCGGGCCCCTGAGAGGGCAAATCAGAATTTAGAGTTTAGTTTTACTAGTGACCTATCAACATTAAAATTCCTGATATGACACATAGTTTTAGCAGCCTTCCAGGTAGAAAGTGACGAACTGGAAGCAACAGCAGGATATGACACAGTTTCTCCCTAACCAGAACTTTCCCACTATCGGGGCACCGCCCCAGCCGGGACAAGCTGTAAGCTCCCGACCGGTCTCATGGAATATGTGGTAGTGTAGTGCATGTTAGTGTAAGTGCGTGTGTAAGGGGAGAGGATAAGACAAGGAAGGGGAAGGAAAGATCACGCGCGGTCCGTGGCCCGTTTATTAGGGTACTGCTCCGGCATTTGCCTGGTGTTCATAGGAGAAACTACCCATCAGAACAGCCGGTCGCTAGAATTCTCCTCCAGACAGCGACTTAATTCGACCTAGCTGAAAAGCCAGCGTCCAAAATATTACCGCCGTCAGAACTGGAACCTAGGACCTCCCGGTCAGAGGCGCTGCAGTGACATCAGTTGATGCACTGAGCCACCGCTCCCGGTCCACGCGTTGTCGTCTCTGTGGATCTCAGTCTGTCGCGTTGTTGCCACAGTTTTTCTCTCCCACCATTCGCCCTCTCCCCGCCTGCCGGTGGTGCGGTGTCACTCGTCGCTCCGGAGCCCGCATCCGCCGCGTGGTCTTTCAACAGGTTCGACCCCCATCGACCAGTCGCCGTCCCGCCCACCGCCACCGCCTCGGAGGGACATCCGCGTCGATCTATCGATAAGCTCCAGCGCAATCGCGGAGCGCCTTGCCGCGCGCCGGTTCGATAAAATCGCCAATCGCACAGCGCCGCGCCGCGTCTCGCTGCCCCGCCGCCTCCCGACCCGGCCTCGCGCCGCCTTGCGCTCGATATTCACTCCGGTGAGCGAGAGGGAGGGACAGGGAAGGCGAGAGAGAGGGAGAAAGAGCGACGGATATGAAGACAGAGGAGAGAAAGTGTTGAAGGATGTCTTAATCGTTTGAACCTTTTGGTTCGTTGCAGGAGCCTCGTGTTGTCTAAGTACAGTTTCTTGTCTAAAAAGGGGTTTCTTTATCTCCAATTGACAAAATAATGTGAAATGTGAAAAATAGAAGAGAGAGAGAGAGAGAGAGAGAGAGAGAGAGAGAGAGAGAGAGAGACGGATATGAAGACAGAGAAGGACAGAAAGGGCTGGGGAATGTCTTTAATTGTTTGGACCTTTTGGTTTGTTGCAGGAGCCACGTGTTTTGCGTCACGGGATTAAATGAACGAGTTAAAACTGAGAAGGAAATATTTATTTGTTGCACAAAATATCTTAATTACTCGGTTTTCTACTCCTTTAATTCTGTTATTCCTGTTTTTCTTGTCTAAGTAGAGTTAATCTTCATTTTCAATTGACAAATTAATATGAATTGTGAAAAATAGAAGAGAGAAAGAGGGAGAGAGAGAGACGGATATGAAGGCAGAGAAGGAGAGAAAGTGCTGGGGAATGTCTTAAACGTTTAGACCCTTTGGTTCGTTGCAACAGCCATGTTCTTTGCGTCACGGAATTAAATGAACGAGTTAAAACTGAGAAGGAAATATTTATGTTGCACAAAATATCTTAATTACTCGGTTTTCTACTCCTTTTCATTCTGTTCTTTCTGTTTTTTCTTGCCTATAAAGGGTTTTTCGTTTTCAATTGACAAATTAATGTAAAATGTAAAAAATAGTAAAATATAAAAAACTAAACTTTTAAGAGTGATATAAACAAGACAGATTGCATCCAAACTTTTGTAGTAATTCAAAGAATATTTTCAAAACACCTCGTGATTTCATATTTCATAAAGGCTTATTACTTGCGTGTGGCAGACCTTTTGGTTTTTCATTGATGACAAATGCTAAGGTCACATAAACGTCTGAATAACAATAATTTTAAAAGGTTTCCAAATCTCTTCCAGAATTACCCAGTTTGGGATTTAAATACTACTTGGAAAAAAGTGTAGAAGACAAGTCCAGTAAGGGTTCACATAACACGTCAGTTGTAATACACGGCTACAGATACGGGAAAGTATAAGAAGTAAAATTCTTGTACGCTGCTTCTAATATTATAGTTCTGAAGTTCTGTAGTTAGTTTCTGTAAATTAATACTACTCCAAGAAAACTATGTGATAATTATTTGAATTCAGGAAACTTCTAATATTTCTTCACTCATTTCTTTGAATGACAAAGGTATTTATTTTAAAGTGTACACTCGAATAAGGCGGTGAAAAACAACAAATCGATAATCGCGATGCTCAAATAAAAGAGAATAAAAAATTCCCTAGACTCACAGAAGATCAGCCTCCTAGGACAATATGTTGCAGAGATACAACTAGAAGCATGTTTTTGATCTAAGCTATGTTTTTGGTATATGGTCTAAGTGAGAATATTTTTGCTGCTGTTTTGGTAGGGTTTATCTGAATTATGCATTTCACGGCCCAGCTATCAAGTGTATAATTGTGTTTTTGCTCTTAAGTCAGCTAGTGAGTTGCTGGAAATGTATAATGACGTGCCGTCCGCAAATTGTACTAAACGGATGTTTTTTGATTCGGGAATGTCTGTTACATATAGATTAAACGTTGGAGATAAGGGGGATCCTTGGTGTAATCTTGCTTTGATGCATCTGCAGGGTTAGAGGTGGCTGTTGACATTGACGGAGAAGGTTATATTGCTTAAAAATTTGTTAATGATTGTGTGTAGATAATGTGTGCCTAATTGGGTGAGTCTAAAACTGAGAGCTTGGTGCCATGTACGATCAAATGCCTGTGCTACATCTAAAACGAGTGATATGGTATAGTGTTTTGATTGAAAGGCTGAGTAGATGTGTTCTGATAGTCTTAACAGTTGATGTTTCGTACATATTTTCTCTGTGAAACCGAACTGTAGCTTGGGGATTGAGGTAGTTGCTTTAAGGTGATGTTTAAATCTACGTAGAATTATTTTTTCAAACATTTTTGAGAAGGAAATTTAGCAAGCTAATAATTCGATAGCTATTTATCTCTGTTGCAATCTTTTTTGGTTTGGCTATGGACATGACTATTGCATGTTTCCATGAATGGGGGAAATAGCGAGTTCTGAAGCATGAGTTAAATATATTATTTAAGAAGACTATTGCAGATATGGGTAGATTTTTTATTGCCATGTTAGTGATGTTGTCACGTTCTGGTGCTTTTTTATTGGAGAGGTTTCTAATAATTTTTCAATTTCTGCGAGAGAAGAGTACTGTATATTATGATGTGGGCCTGATGGGTGTTTTGCTACTTTCAATGATTTTGTTATTTTCGGGATGGACGTTGGTGTTATTAACTGAAAATATTGTTTCGAAATATTTGGTGAGTTTTTCTGCTTTGTAAATTGATGTGAGCGCTTTTTCAGGGGGTGTATTTAGTAGGGGAAATTGGTATTTCTTCTTTAGAATTTTCCTTGTGAATTGTCATATAGAGTTATTACTACTGCTTAATGAGTTTATAAAATGGTGGAATTGCTTATTATTGTGGGTTTTTATAAGTCTTTCAAAAATATTGGTGATTGCATTAAGTTTTCTTTATTTCAGATGTTCTGAGTTTATACCATAGTTTTCTCGTTTTATTTTTAATTTGTATTGCATATATTATGTCGGGAGGAAGTTTGTAATGATTTCTTTCTGTTTTGTTGTCAGTAGTGGGAGATTGTGCTTCTAATATAGATTTTCTGACAAGGTCAATTAGTGTTGTTACGGACTGATCTATTTCGAGAGGATTGTTTAAGATTTTGATTGTGGGTATTGATTGTTTGATTATCTCTACGAACTTTTTCCAGTTTTTTAAGTGTATTTGATGATAATCATCGGGCGTGTTGTGGTGTTAGTTGTTGTGATGAAACAACAAGTATGTGATCAGAATCTAATTCAAATATTACTGATGAAGGAAAGTTATTGTTGGTATTGGCTATTCCAATTTCTTGTATATCAGGTTTGCATGTTCGATCCAGTGGAAAAAAACGTTGGTTCACTGGGGGATATTATTTTATGATTGTGGTCGTTTATTATTTGTGTTAATGAGATTAATTATTTCTGCTACATAGATAGAAGGATTTTTTTTCTATTAGAGCTTGCTGTTTACCCGAGGTAACCTTTGCATATTCAGAACGTTTCTCCTCGAGATATTGGCCTTATCTTTCAAGTTCAGTAAATCTGTTTCCGATTGGAACTCCGTAACTGTATTCTATATCACTAGTTGGATTTACACTGTCTGAACTGGGATCGGAATTGAATCTTTTGGGATCTTGAGAGTTTATGTTGTCACTGACTGACCTCTTTTGTGTTGCTTCCGTGTTGAATCAGGGGTTGCTGCGCGATGAGCCCTTGTAGAGCTGGGTTGATGGCCGCCGCGCTGTCCTCGTTCCGTTGCTGGTTCGAGGCTGGGTCAACGGTTTGATCCATTTTTTCTTCTTCTGATGATGAGGTATTTTGATGCACAGAATTCACTTCACTGTTGATTTCATCGGCGAAATCAGAATTGATGAGGGTTTGTAAGGCCTGATTTATTGTCCGGCCGGTTGATGGGTCGACATCGTAAGCCATTCACTTCCACTGCTCGCACTCAACGGACTACTGTTGTCGCACTGGACGGACACGTCTGTTCACGACCGCTGCTAAGCGAGAACTGAAACGGGTACCTGAAGCTCAAGTCATCAGAAGTCGGATGCGCAAGAGGCTACCCATCTCTTTCCACCAAGGATATTACGATTGATTTTGGCACATAATCGACGTAACACCTATAAAAAATTTCGAGTTCATGTGTCGTGATTATATCAGTTAAAACGTTTTTTTCAATCCCATTTTGGCGTGAATTTGAAATTTTTAAACTGATAAAATTGGTTGTTTTCTTATTAACGTCCACGTTGTTTAAAATCTGAAAAAATATATGTTATAAAAGGTTATACGACGCATTCCAAGGGGAAAACTGAGACAGTACTCCGTTTTCACGTCGAAAACAAATTTCAAAACTTTATTAATTTTTTTTCTGTATCAGTTTTGCATTAAAATTGGTTGACAAAAATAACTTGAAATGTAACTATTTAGCCCCGTCTCTGCAAGTTTTTTCAGCCTGATACATGCAATACAAGCCTACAAAAATATAAAACACGATAATAGTAGTTTATGCAATTAGTTTATAATGTTAAGCTTTATTGCATGAGTACATGTTTTGAAAACGAGCGACGTTAGGAGCGAGTTTTCAAATTCGTACGAATGCAATAAAGCAACATTATAAACGAGTTGCATACGCTATTTTTTTGTATAACAGCATTATAAATTTACAAGAGAATCAAACTTAATTTCACGAAACAACTTTCTTCTGACGTCTCGGGTGCTTGACATCCAGCGCCCTCTGGAAATCAAATTCAAGATGGCATTGTTGACATCCGTGCGAGAAAACGGTGGTCGGCTGTTCCGTCTTCTTCTACCTCCCCACGATTCTCTCGCTACTATTGGCTGAATGTGTGATGACGTCATGTCGCGTTTAATAATGTGGATGACGTCATGTAGCGTGCGATAAAATACTGAATTATGCACGATTCGGGGTATTGAAAAGGGTCGTTTATAATGATGGTATACAAAAAACACGTTTGTCGTATCTCTGCAAGAGATTTTCCTAGGACTCTGAATTTTTATGAATCTACTGCATTTGTTATTATCTTTCATATGAACATCACGATGATGTATTTGGTTTGGGGGCACTTTTAACCAGCTTACTCGGCTATATCCTTTCTCTGTTATATTTGGATGTAACAAAATAGTGATTGTAGTGTCTTATAAGTGCTAAGATGCTTACTCGTAGTTGATTGTGATTAGTTAAAAAGATTGATGGACGTTGATGTCATTAAATTAATGATGAATAAATATCATGATTGTGAGTGTATTTATATCCATTATTTGATAAAATATACAAACAAGTTCTTCAAGTTAATAGGGAGAGTCAAAACAAACGCCTGCCCTACTTTCAAAATAAAGTGTGTTTAGTCATAGATTCACGGTGAAAATTCGCTTCTTTCGACGAGCACTGTAAATGAGTTGAACCAGACGGTGGATTTTAATAGCAGTGTTTATAGAAATAGTACGCAATTCACTGAAATGGTTTGATTAGAATCATGAGTATAGAGTTTTATTAACGTCAGAAAGCAATGTAAATACAGCATTTAATGTAAGGTCACCAGAGCACAAAGGAACTGAATGCATTTTCGGCAAATTTTGAGTTAGGAGATCTTCAATTTACATTTTATTTAATATCCGAAGGGTAATAAAATTGTTCGAACTGTTACTGCGTTCTAGCGGTGAAACGAAAATGCCTTTCATAACATTTTCTTTAGCCTCTTAACTTTGAACACATTTTTTTTCAATGCCACCTTTAGTACATTTATACCCTTTGTGTTCCATGCCCTATGTCTCCTACATCCACTCGTGTGCTTTAGACATGGGCTAACGTTGAAATAAAATTAAAGTGAAGGGATATTTGTAACGGATGTAACAGTCATTCAAGAAAGGAGAACCATTACCAACTAGTGGAAATATTAATGAGAACTCTGCTTACAAAGTACGGGTTACGTTTACATTATTTTCAATTTAATACTGGTTCTAAGCTCAAAATGCGCAAGAAACCTACAAAGATTTACGCTACTTTGAATTGTGCTGTCATTTAACTTACGTATTTCTGCTTCCATGTCTCAGCAATGTATTTACCTGTAACAAAGAATAGAAACGTTAGAATTCAACAGACAAGTCACCTAAATAAATAAAACTGAAACAATACAAGCATATTTACATTTGTTTATGAGTCATATATCAGTTAAAGTATATTTAATTTAATTTAAATAATTTATTTACGTATTCCGGAATTGAAATTGGAACATGTAGTACTTTGTATTGTCTATGAACACTGAAACTATTAAAAGAATGGTTACCGTATATTTTATTATCTACTAATTTTACTCACAAATTAATTTTTTTTAAGATAAGTATTGCAGCATAAATATCGCTCATTCGCAGAGCACGTAAAATAATTTCTCTGCACTATAGTAATGGGAACAGATAAACTCTCAAATCCGATTATGTTCAAGCGTAAATTTGAAAGTGATTTTAATGCACTGTATTCATTTCCTTTTTTTAAAGAAATTTGTACATTATTGAAACACAACAGAATTAACAAAGTAGAAATTAAATATTCAGAACATATTAATATTAATGTAAAAATTGGGATTCTGTCATAATTATTCAATTTATACAAAGCAAAGTTTGATTTCTTCGCAACTCATTTGTGTGGTTAATAAAAATAGCGTTAAAATAAGTTGCTTCGGTTTTTTATTTACAATTTAGATGCCCCACAGGCAGAGTAGTTACCCACTGGGAATCTCAAAACGTAATTATAAATCGAGTTTGAAGTTCCATAAAAGACTTTTGCAAGAAAACTCGTAACTTTGGATGAGTTGGGTGGCATTTTACCTGCTTCTCTGAAACAGACACCTTTGAAAAATTTACTTCCGCGACTTCTCGGTTACGTTCAATTAGAGAACTTGTTAAAAGTAAATTAGGAATTTTCTTCTCGCGCCGACCATTTTGAAATTTTATATTCCGTAACTCAAACTCACCTTAACTTTTCGGCGGATTTCTTTCTCGCGAACTCAGCTGCTTTTGCTTTAGGGGGTGTTCTCTAATTAAGCATTTTCTAAAGAAAATATTTACTTATTGACGTAGTTTTCGAACCCGAGGAGCAGCAAAACTCTTCGGGCATCGCAAAGAAAAAATGAGTGCTTGGCACTTTAGTTTCCTTTCAAGTTCTTTGAATCTTCTCGACGAATAACATGATTGTTTGGGAAAAATAAAACTGCGTTTAACTTTATTCACTCAATACTTATATTGGATAATTTATGAAAGATCTCCTACAGGGTTTTGTATATTCCACTGACTTTCTGAGTATCTTAGTTGGTGAATAGCAATTCTGAAGCATTGGGCTTAAAATTAGCCCTTCTGAAATATTTTCATTTATCAAATTTGAAATAAAAGTTATTGACCGAAGAAAGTCATAAATGTGAATGTAAATTACGACAATAACTGTTCGTGATTCACCAAAAATAATAGTATCAACTATATTTTCATAAACTTTATTTAATTCTAAAATATATTGATGTTAAAAATGTAGCAGAAAACACCATAATTCCTAAAAAATTATTGACAAGAAAACTTAATAAGACTGAATGGCCATAAATATCGGTAATTCATGTTTGCACGTGTAACACATCAACAACTGAGACATTACAATTCTAGTAGGTAATTCTCCAGAATGAATTTCCAGAAAGAACTTTATACAGTAGGCCTAAATTCTGGTGAACATCTTTGTCACCCTGGAGTATGTAGAGAGTCGTGTGATCATTAATATGACAGTTCAGCAATGTTTATTTGAGTGAGCAGTCTCATCCTTCCACCATTACGAACTCATGGAGCACAAAATGGGTAGGCACTGTCGTGATTTCATATAAATAATTCAAAATCAGTCATAATTAGCATTTGAAGCGCATATTCATGCACGCTACTGAACCGCGAATGCATAATTCAGAAATTAACGGTTGTGCTCATTTATGACACCAAGAGAAAGGATCGTTTTGCACACATGGGAGGAAAATTAATATCATGATGAGAAAGGTAGCAACTATGTAGCATATTTTCTCATTTCATATTATTACATACTTTTGGTTACATAAATATATATAATTAGTAAGGGAAACTGATGAAAACAAATTTATGTGTATTTGAACACAAGGGGTGGATTTATTTTAAATGAAAAAAAGTTATCAACTGGAGAGATAATTAATTGCACGTTAAACAACTGTATAGTTAGAAAAGTGTCAAAAACACATTGTCAAATAATATTTCTTTTTTAATTGGTCTTTCCCTTGAACTTGAGGAGAACTCAACCTTGAAGTCACGTATTAATTTGGGTATCATCACAAATATCCCTAATTAATTCGCATATCATAGTTCTTTTCTCCTTCCATTTTTTTTATTTTTCTTTCACTTGAACAGACATTCTAGCAAAATAGTGGTTATGTCACACAGCGCAGACTTTTTCGTATTGTTTAAATGTCACCTAAAATGCTAAAATTTATATGGAGATTGTGTATTTCTAATGCTTCAGCGATCAAATTCTTCTTGAAACAGCAAACCATACATTCTTTCTTTTCTCTCTCTCTTTCAAAACCCACGTTATTAACAAAATTGATCTCTTGTTGCATACATTGCCAATATTGTAGCTGAAAACAATGAATCTCTATGTCCTAATGACATTGAAGAACATTCATTGTCTTTGCAAAAAAGCTCGGATGTTTCAAGTTTTAACTTTCATCCTCGCCCTCATTAATAAATACATTCTGCATTAGCAGATACTATAGAAAGTGCTATAATATATATTTAGTATCTTCTTAATTAACACGATGATTTAGCTTAGTTTGCGTCCTAATTGTTTCACTGAAATTTTGCAGTAACGTAGAAAAGCCATAACACATTCTTCATATTCTGTTCACGTGCACGCGTCTTGCTTCTCTAACTCAACACCGTTTTGGTAAGAACGCGAGTTTGCGAGCAACTTTCCAAGGTTGCGTCTTCGCGGACAACTTAGTACGTTCAACTAACAATTATCACGAACTTAAAGCGTCAACTTCACCTACGTTCTGATCACGACTAAAATTTAACGTCTTGGCCGCTACTAATAAATGGCATATCTGCTCTCTCAACTGTTCATTAACCGAACTTGCTGTGGTGTGCGACATTTTTTTAAATTAGTTGTTAAAGGTCGCATCATATCTAGACCATTAGCGACCACTATTGGCGTTAACGGTATGGTAACTATGAAGATGAAAAGAAACGGTGATGATAAAGGGTGAAAGGACGAACACAAATATAACTATGCCCGAGGCGGGACTCGAACCTGCGACCCTTCAGCCGAAATCACTACAACACTACTGCCTTAGCGATTTCGGCCACCGGGCCGACGGTGTGCGAGATTGACTCCCACGATCTCGGCGCCAAAGAACTTGTAGAGGAAAACCATTTACCGTAGCAGTGATGAGAGCGAAGATACGGAGGATTGAAATAATACGTCAGAATTTTACTGACTCGCGGGGAGTGCAATCAAAATGTTGACATGTAAAACTTCCTTTATTTTACGAAAGTTTATTTTAAAAGAATGCGTTTCATTTACATCAAAATATGTTTTTCAAAGTTATTGTCTGAAATATCGAGCGCTATCCAAAATAGGCTTCTGAGCCTTTCTAATCTCGCCCCACGCGCTGGACCCAATCTCAAGAGGAGGCGTAAGGTTAGTGGACAGCGTCAATAGCTGTGGGAGCCCCAACATCTCGGCGGTCGAGGCATTAAATATTTAAGCGCTAAAAAATTGCGTTTGAGTGCTTGGCTACGCGGGCTGGACGAGGCAGAACAAACACCGAACACGAGATAATGGCACGGCTTCCGACAGGCGCAATCTTTATGCAGCCTTATTTGACAGGGAAACTGCTGCAATATTCAGTCGCAGACCGGAAGAAGGAAGGGTTGGTGGCGCCTTTCGGACTCTCTCCTCATGCTTTTCGGCTCTGCTTTGGAGTCAGAGAACTCATCAAGGGGTTTCTGCTTTCTTTCGTTCACTAGAATGCAAACACGACTTTAGTGATTCGAAAAAAAGTCAATTAATGCACTTTGTGTGAGGTCCTGTTTGTTTTCAATATTTAAAGTAAATTTGATTTTTGGAAAAGTGCAATGAATTCTACGTCCGCTAATAAAGTGTTACTAGAGCAGATATCAACTAATCGAATAATATTTGTCGAGTGTTGGTGAAAGTAGGTATGTTGCAATTTTAACAAGTTAGAGTTATTATATCTCATAAAATAACGCCTATACTGTCAAACACTTTATTGAATTAACTAATCTGCAAATGATGTTAAATCATAATGCAAAGTTCACCTCAATAATAATTTGTATTCAAATTGCAAAAGCTACCGATAAAAACATAAAACGAGAAAACCAAAACAAAATCACTTCCGGGTTGCATATAATTTTGCTCAAATTCCTGAGATCAATGACCCTTTTTTGGATCTGTTTCTCCTACTAAAACCTTTCCCCCTACAGCATTCAAGCTCACTTAAGCTCTCCACCCCCAATCATACTTTGACATCCGCCTCTATTCTTAACCGCCCATACCGGGAGCGGTTGCTCAGTGCATCAACTGATGTCACTGCACCGCCTCTGACCGGAAGGTCCTAGGTTACACACCCAACGGCGGCAGGATTTGAGACACTAGCTTTTCAGCTAGGTCGAATTCAGTCGCTGTGTGGAGGAGAATTCTAGCGGCCGGCTGCTCTGATCGGTAGTTTTCCGTGGTTTCTCCGATCAACTCCAGGCGAATGCCGGAGCAGTACCCTACCAAACGGGCCACGGACCGCGCGCGATCTGCCCTTCTTATTCCTTATCCCATCCTCTCCCCTTACACACGCACACTTACACTAACATGCACTACACTACCACATATTCCGAAAGACCGGTCGGGAACTTAGAGCTTGTCCCGGCTGGGCGGTGCCCCGTGGTAGGAGAGTCCTGGTTAGGGGAAAACCCTCTCGCCGACGGTAGGTCGGCGCCGGATCTCGCCATCCAGCGGTGAAAGATCACCACCATCTCCTAAGAAAAAGAAATGCACTACACTAACAGGACTAATGTCCAAAGCAGTTGACACGCCCGAAAACACGAAAAAATCAATCAATCTTAACCGCCCATCTTCCACATCTCGGTGTCTTGTGTCATTCACCTTCACGCCTTCCATCCCACCTGAACACCACAGGCAGATATTGGCAGGGCGGGCTCTCACGGCACCCCACTTCGCCCAGTCTCACTCCCCTCCCCCCCCTGCCCAGGCGTCCTCGTCCGGCCCGGCCGCCTTCAGGTTGAAGCGCCCGGAATAATTCATCGGGCTCAACCAAGCGCCTGAATGTTTCACGGCGGGTGGGTTCGGCCCCGCTGCCGCCCTCGCCGTCCTCGTCAGAACCCCGCCCCTCGCGCCTTCGCACCCTTCCTCTCGCAGCGTCCTCGCCGCCCTCGCCGCCCTCGCCGCCCTCGCCGCCCTCGCCGCCCTCGCCGCCCTCGCCGCCCTCGCCGCCCCCGCCGCCCTCGCCCCCCTCGCCGCCCTCGCCGCCCTCGCCGCCCTCGCCGCCCTCGCCGCCCTCGCCGCCCTCGCCGCCCTCGCCGCCCTCGCCGCCCTCGCCGCCCTCGCCGCCCTCGCCGCCCTCGCCGCCCTCGCCGCCCTCGCCGCCCTCGCCGCCCTCGTCTGCCCCCCCCCGCTCCTCGCGCCCTCGCACCCTTCCTCTCGCAGCGTCCTCGCTCGCTGCCCCTCCCCTCCCCTCGGCCCGGGACACAGTGCCCTCTCCTCCCACTATCGCAGCCTCGGCCACTCCCACCCACTCGCGAGTGAATGTATATTGATTCCTGGCGCGCCAGCCACTAACAAGTTCCGCTGGTTGGTTGCTTAATTAGTGATTCCGGGCGCGTCAATAGTTAAGGTCATTTGTCCCGCAAGTGTAGTGCTTTTTTGTTCTCGGGAGATGGTGGTAATCTTCCCTCGCTGGATAGTGAGATCTGGCGCCGACTTACCGTCGGCTAGCAGAGTTTCCCCCTAACCAGGACTCTCCCACCAGCGGGGCACCGCCCAAGCCGGGACAAGCTCTAAGCTCCCGACCGGTCTCTCGGAATATGTGGTAGTATAGTGAATGTTAGTGTAAGTCTGTGTGTAAGGGGAGAGAATGGGACAAGGAAGAGGAAGAAAGAATCGCGCGCGGTCCTTGGCCCGTCTGGTAGGGTACTGCTCCGGCATTTGCCTGGTGTTTATCGGAGAAACTACGGGAAACTACCGATCAGAGCAGCCGGCCGCTAGAATGCTCCTCCAGACAGCGACTGAATTCGACCTAGCTGAAAATCTAGTGTCGAAAATCTTGTCGCCGTCTAGACACGAACCTAGGACCTCACGGGCAGTGGTGCTGGAGACGAGTTGCGTGTATTTACTGAATGTTGCATCCTGCAACTACAGTACTTAGTAGTCCCAGTACTTCCGTAAGTGTAATGCAGATTTCGTAGATATGTAGCTAGAGTGGAAAATGCACCACCACAGGTACTCGACCTTAAGTCCTTCCGGTCATCCATACTGCGGAGGTGCTACAGTTGCAATCTTATCAATTTCCCTATCCCGCGACACGATCCCATAGGTCTTCTTTTTCATCTCTTCTTCATCCCCCTAATGTATCCCTCGCTCTCAAAATCTTCTCTCTTCTATCGCCACGTCATTACTTCTTAATCCCTTCCTCGTTCGTTAAACCTTCATCCGTAGTTGGAGGTTTCTTCTACTTCTGGGGTCGCCAGGTTTATGCTCCAATAATAAAAGAAAAACGGGCTATTCTTTGCGACACTAGACCCAGAACTATTTCTGAGTGTTGGCGGCGCGTTGAGACGGTAAATAAGGGAACTCAACAACCCAGCGACTGCGGAGACGAAGTACCTTTGGTGTTTTGTTGGTGGTTATATAAGCATTTGTATGTTCGGATGTTTCGAAAGAGTCGTCTGAACGGTAATGCTTTACATTTTTTCAATGCACGGTATACCTCAATATAATAAAAAAAGGTTTTAACTGTGAATATCCCAATATAACAAGTAAATGTGCTGGGAGAGAAACATCAATATACCTGTATGAATTACACTGTTATGTAATAAGTAGATAGAAATTATTTACCATTTACAAAACAGGTATAGAATTTAATGATGATTTCCTGTCGTAAATGAAATACTGTAATATGATTCATTTTTATTTCGGAGAAACAAAAGAGTTGTCATTTGTAGATATGCAGACCGATGTCATATTGGTGTGAATATAAAGGGGTGAAATGAGATACAGGACGAAATTCAAAAGAAAACAATAGTGTATGAATGAATATAATTGACTGGAAGAATGTAGAAACGGGAGCAGTAGTTCAATGCTTCAACTGATGTCACTGCAGCGCCTCTTACCGGGAGGTCCTAGGTTCCAGTCCTGATGGCGGCAGGATTTTCGACACTAGCTTTTCAGCTAGGTCAAATTCAGTCGCTGTCTGGGGGAGAATTCTAGCGGCTGGCTGCTCTGATCGGTAGTTTTCCGTGGTTTCTCCGATCAACACCAGGCGAATGCCGGAGCAGTACCCTACCAAACGAGCCACGGACCGCGCGCGATCTGTCCTTCCTCTTCCTTGTCCTTTTCTCTCCTTTTACACACACACTTACACTAACATGCACCACACTATCACATATTCCGGGAGACCGATCGGGAGCTTAGAGCTTGTACCGGCTGGAGCGGTGTCCCGCTGGTGGGAGAGTCCTGGTGAGGGGGAAACCCCACTAGCCCACGGTAGGTCGGCGCCGGATCTCGCTATCGAGCGGGGTAAGATCACCGTCATCTCCCGAGAAAAAAATGCACTACACTTACGGGACTAATGAGCAAAGCAGTTGACGCGCCCGGAAACACGAAAAAATCAATCAAGAATGTAGGATGCGGAAATAGATATTCGTGGCGTGAATGCATTGAGAACGCTGGTAATGGCCAGGGGGGTTAATTGAATTGAAGTGGACGGGACCTCGTTTCTACAAAGTACCGCGTACGGTCGTTCGGTTACTTTCTCGCCTAACGGCGATCGGAATCGTGCCGCACCACGGGGCGATGGCAAGGGCGGTGGCCGGGGTGGCCTTGACGGCGCGGGAGGGTTCCTAGGCTGAAGCGGTGCGCGGCCATTGGCTGAGGTTGTGGGATCAGACGTTGCTGAAAGGGCGGGAGGGAGGGGGGCGAAAGAAAGGTTTCCAGCGAGGTAGAGCTGAGAGGATCACTACGGAGAACCGGTGCAAGGAGCAGAGCTAGCCCGGAATGTTGGCATCGATTCCTGGGCCTCAGAAAAAGGTGGCGTTCTGTTCTGCTGCGTTAGAACTTCAAGCTGATAGACCAATGAGATCGTTTTGTTATTTTGAGCGTGGACGAATGAGAATCCCCCAAATCATTTTTCAGTTTACTGAATTTCTAATTATTCAATATATTGCACAGAAGTTTTTCAAACTGAGAGGGAACAAAGAGATTTTATTGCAATAATATGGTGAGTTGCAATACGATACAACAGTCCGTGTTTTTCATTTAAACGGCATAACAAAATTATCAACAGAAAATAGACTCTTGTTACAGTTATTATCTGTCAGTATTTTAATTTCAATGTGGATTGTTTAATGTAATGTCCAGGAACAAAAACTACAAAAGAAAATCTTCATTTAGTGCCATAAAATTAAATCAATATTCATGATATAGTATTTCAAAATATCGTATAGACATTTAAATATGTACTCATATGTACTTAAATATGAAATTATACTAGAACACTTATAAGTAGAATTGAATTTCAGAGGAATTTTAACATATTTATTTCATGCAACTGCTGCTCATACATCTTTAATCATAAGACGTTTAATGTTTTTAAAATTTCAGTAACGCATTCCTCTGCAGTTAATGAGTTTCAAACAACGAAAGTGAGTGACAAATAAACTCAATAAAAATGTATAGAGGTGTAAGCAAATTCATAGGGATTCATAGGGATGTAAAGAATGGCCAGAAATAAAAGAAATCTTGACATGAATGATTTCAAAATAAGCATGTAGTAATTAAATTGCCCTGTTCTATTAATTCTTGAAATATATTTATTGAATGTTGATAACTAAAGAAAGTCCGTATGATTAAATTGAGTTTTATTGCATTGTTTCACTTCAGAATAATTGTTAGGTTCACAAATATCTGCGTCATGTTCATGAAAAAATAATTCCATTCAGATAATGGGATTTACATGACATGGTTTTGTTCGTTCTCTGCGTATATTTTTCACATATAATATGAATTTATTCTTTTGAATTATTAGTATTAATGAAATTGTATGAATAGTATTAATTTGTCTAGATACCTCCGTTAAAAAAGTAAAATGGGTATGTGAAATTCATAACAAAACTGCAATACGTTTCATACAACACACTAAAGAAGAGTTTATAATACAATGTATGACTAGTTTGCTGAATACTTAACTCAGGTCCACTGTGACCTACAATATCCATATGAAACAAATACATGCACCACCACTTTATTACTCAATACCAAGCACAAATCTGCAAAATGTTTCTGACATGAGTCAGATATTGAAAGGTTTTGCGGACTGTAGTGTTTCTGCTTTTGAGTTGACCTGATTATCACGATTCTGTGTCTGTCATTCGAACAGTTAAATATCATACATGCAATTCTGCAAGAGAAGCATGAATGAAGCTGCATGGCTTTCTCAATGTCATCAATTTTTCAACTCTATTACATTTACTTATGAAATTAAAAATGTATGTTTCTGATAGGTTTATAAAAAGAAATATATTATGAGATTCTTATTAGACAATTTGGGTTAATGGTTTTAAAAAGTCAACCGGTTCCTTCTCTAGCATTTCTACAGTTCAATTGAGTTCATATTTTTTTCATTTCAGTTTACATTTATCAACCCGAAGACTTAAGTTTACAAACATTTTCCTTTTACCTAAAAATAAGCTCTTTCTGACTAAACATAAACCGATAAAACAATTCTACAAGTATGGCTAGGATTTTAAGTAAAGAAACGAAATTATCAATGGCTTTTTATACCAAAGTGTTTGTGATATACTACCAATATCTTTTTGTGGTTATGATATTCTACCTGAATCCTACGAAATCTTTCCTCTGTTTCGTCTAGTTTGGAAAGTTTGCTAGCGTCATATTCAACATAGCACCTTTAATCCTTCTCACAGTACACCTTCGAATGGTGGAAGAAAAAGCGACAGAATCAAGAAATGTTATTTGAAGTACTTCCTTGCAATGGTTACAACAAGTAGAGTAATACTTAAGATTACTTAACTCTTAAGATTGCAAAGAATTGCGGGAATTAATTAACATGGTAGTCAAATTTTAAGCCATTGAATTTATATTTTATTTTCTGTATGTTCTATAACCTGAAAGTATGTTGAAGAGGAAACTACTAGGTAAAGCTATTTATATCAAAGTACTAGATGTCATTATCTTAAGGTAGACAGTAATTAGAAAAAATGTTGATATACAATAGAATCAATCAATACACAATAGAATCAACGAAAAAAGTGCATACTTTGGAGATTTCCTCTTTTTAAATTTCTTTCACGTACAATAAATTGGAGGACCTGGCTGCCCTAGTTGACACGGCTCAGTGACAACATTCGTTATCACTGCAGTGGGTTGTAGTTCCAACTTCCAACGACACTGGCAACTTTTTGGCGCTAGCTACAGAGCGTAGTGGCTCAGAGCGCAGCGCGCTGAATTCGCATTCAGGAGGTCCAGGTTCAATCCCACTGCCGGTCATCCTGACTGTGGTTTTCATGGTTTCCCTTCGTCGTCTAGGCGAATGCTGGGATGGTTCTACTGAAAGGCCACGACCGCGCACCGCCGTCGCTAGCCGAATTCTCTAACTACGTGAAGTCCCGAAGGCTAAGCGAATTCGAGACATCTCGGGTTTCTGGTTGGGTGACCGACTGGGAATACGGAGATCTAACGGGAGGTCCATTGCCCTTTACCCTTTAGGTACAATGCCTAAAACCAAATCCAAAGAAGTTATATAGCTAGATCAAATTCAGGCACCGTTTGGAGGAGAATTCTCGCAACCGTCTGCTGTGATCGGTAGCTTTCCGTGATTTTTCTCATCATTATTAGGAGAATTCCGGAGCAATATCCTACCAAACGGACCACGGGCCGCACGCGATCTTTCTTTCCTTGTTTTTACTCTTCTCCCTTCGCGCGCGCACGCACGCACACGCACGCACACGCACACGCACACGCACACGCACACGCACACGCACACGCACACGCACACACACACACACACACACACACACATGCAGTGCATTGTCACACGTATTGGAAGACTAGTGGGGAGTTTGTCAACCGGCTGAATTGAGCTTACAGCCAGTATTGCCGCTGTCTCCGCAGCGTATCTAACCAGGAGGTCCCAGGGTTCGAGTCCCGACGGTGGGGAATTTTCGACAACAGCTAGATAGCTAATTCGCATTCAACCACTGCCTGGAGGCGCATTCTATCGAAGGGTTGCTCTTATCGGTATTTCTGTGGTATCTCTGATGAATGCCAGGCGAGTGCCGGTAAATTACTCGTACCATAAGAAACGGGCCACGGACTTCGCGCGATCTTTCCTTCCTCATCCCTGTCTTATCCTCTCCTGGATCTCATACACATTTACGCTCACGTGCACTACTCTACCACACATGTCCAGAGACCAGTCACGCGAACCAGTACCGAAGCGTAGCGCTTATTCCGACTGGGGGCAGAATGGGGGCGGGGAAAATCTCAGAAGCCGTCGTAGAGGTCGGCGTCAGATCTTGCCGCCCGGGGAGGAAGGAACCCAATCATCTCTCTGGATAAAATTTCTAACGGAATGATCATAGCTAATGGACTACGCTGACATTGATAGCACTAACAGAATTAATAATCATAGATATTGTCCTGCCCCGAAACATCGATTAATCAATGAATCAATAGAATTTACCCTGGCTGGCGCGGTGCCCCAATGGGGGCGGAACCCAGAAGCGAAAAAACCTACACTCCGATGTATCGTTATCTCACGTTTCAGCGAATCTGGACAATCGCCACTTCCCGGCTAGCACATGAACTACACTGACGCGGCTAAAGATCAAAGGAGTTGACGCGCCCGGAAACCCCAAACACTCGACCACTCGGGACACGTGGCGCCAGCCCCAGCAAGAGAAGCCGTTTATTAAGACGAATGAAAGAAACCCCGCCCCCCGCTCGCGGGTGGCTGCGATGGCAATCCATGCGGCGCACGTCCCGGCCGCCCTGGAGCGGCGCCCTCGAGGCCCAGGAGGGCCCAGGCGGCCCGCGCCAGGCACCCAGGACAGCCGGCGCCGCGACGCCAAACGGGAGCTCTAAATCATAGCCCGCCACCGCCTGATTTACCGCCTGGGCTGCGGCAATAGCGGCGCCGGCGCGCGGCGTTCGGAGGGGGCGGAGCGGACCTGGGCGGGGAGGGAAGGGGGCGTGGCGGGGAACGGCCGTCGGAGGGGGCGGGGCGCAGTGGTTGGAGGTGGCGGGGCGGGGCGAGGGACGGATGGGAGGGACGAAGAAGGTTGGGGCGTTGCATGGGACGGAGAGGAGGGTCGGGGAGGGCCGGGGAGGGGCGGAGAGAGCCGGGGAGGGGAGGGGTGGGCCGGGAGCCGCCAGGAGGAGCGAGAGGGAGCCAGGGACAGGAGGAGGACCGGGAGGCAGCGAGTGCAGGGAATGGCAGGGCGTGGCAAGGGACGGAGGGGAGGGCCGAGGAGGGTCAGGGAGGTCAGGAGTGTAAGATGCGGCTTGGAGGGGCGGGGAGGAGCGGGATAGGGTCGGAGGGTCTGAGGGCGGGGAGGGGCGGGGGAGGGGCGGGGAGGCCGGGAAGAGGCAGGGAGAGGGGTGGGGAGGGGCGGGGAGGGGGTGGGGAGGGGCGGGGAGGGGGTGGGGAGGGGCGGGGGAGAGGCAGGGAGGGGGTGGAGCGGGGCGGAGCCCAGGGCAGAGCAGAGGGCAGGAGCGGGGCGGAGCGGGAGCGGAGCGGGAGCGGAGGCGGGGCGGAGCGGGGCAGTCGGAGGGGCGGGGAGGGGCGGGGAGGGGGGAGGGGCGGGGCGGATCTGGGTGAGGTGGGAAGTGTGGCGGGACGGGGCGGGGCGGGGCGGGGCGGGGCGGGGCGAGGGGCGGCGCCAGATACGCCGGCGCTCGCGCTGCCAAACACTGAAGCCCCCGATCCCCGTCACACGTGACGCCTCACGCTTGCGCTCTCGTTTGAAGAACGGGCTGCCTGTCCACTGGAAAGGGACGCACCGGATTCGCGACCGCGTTCAGAAACACGATTCCAAGGATCCTGGAAACGCTTCTCAGCTTTACCGTGCACAATTTCGCATTAAATGCGATAATCATTTAAACTACAAGTCAAAGACTGACTCTGCAAATGGTTATCGTGAGAGATCTCCACAATTCTTCATACATGATATAATAATGAATAACAATAGAAAGGAATTCTAACAAATGACATGTGATGGAGTCGTTGAATTCTAGCATAATTTATTACGTAAAATTCCAAATTCTTGAGATAAACACCATACCCGTTTCAACGAGAGGAGAATTTAATTTTTAAAGAGATGTGTATGTAAGGTGAAATAGTTAAAAAACGAATGCAAATAATTTTAAACTAATGATAATCTTCAATATTTTCCTTTATTCACTTCATATCTAAAATAATTTAGCATTAGCACATTCTATTCGTGAAAACATCGTAATTAAAAATTACTAGGTAAAGTTTTGAATATTTCTTTCATTATTGAATTAATTTAATTTTTAATAAGTTGTCAAAAAAGTTGAGCTTTTAAATATTTTCATGATACGTTTTTGATAATTCGATCAAACTAAAACATTGTAAATGTTATTGGGTACTGATTTTCAGCGAGGCAATTTACATATTTATTTCAGTTTAGAATATAAACTCTGGAAAAATAGAACGTCAGTATTTTGTAACTGTTAGTTTTGTTCTAGATTTTTTTATCTTCCTTATGAATAATCATGAGTGTATATTGTGTCAGGATGCCTGAATATTGTAAGCACGAGTCACCAGTAAACAAAATTACCTTTTCCACACTTTCGCATTTATTTAAGAAAACTAAAGTCTATCCGACATTGAAACATATGTTAAATTATAAGAAATTAATGATCAGTATTTAAAACAATGTTAATGATCTGTAACCATATAAGGACTGCTCTGTAATGGATTAAGAATACATGAATTTATTGTTTGAAAATTTCTCCCCACTTGCACCTGACTACTTCCAATTGAAAATTATTATTCCAACAATTAGAGTATAACTTGTGAGATTCATCTAATTCGAATTTGCTGAGAGTCCAATTCGTTTTTGCTGACTGGGACGTTAAATTTGTCAGGCCCTAGATCGAACCAGCGACATGAATGATTTATTTCGAGTTAATATTTTCGCGGATCAGTACCTTAATTACAATATAGAAGTTCCTAATTTGCTTTATTTTCCAAATAAAATAAAAAAATATCAATATTGGTTTAATTGGTATTGAATTATATGAACTAATATTGCAATTACAAAACATTACTGATATTGTGAATATCATTGGAAATCCTGAACTGGTTTGGTCTTACATCCATCCACATTTTTTGTTTTTAGCTCTTCGATGCTCTGTAAAGGGGCATTAGAAACAGCTTGGGAAGAAACGAATATTTTTTAATTAATTAATTTCAGTTAATAAAGCTATATTCAATTTTTTTTATTGAGCGACATCCTTTAAACGAGGAGTCGCGGGTTCCATATACCGAGACGGCATTTGCCTACAGAACCTATAAAACTGCAAATCATGGAGCTTATTTGTAAGAAGTGTCAGCAAGGAGTGCCGCCCCCTGGCACCTCTCGCACAGCCTGTTGCGCGTTCAAGAGCGTCTCCCGCTGTCCCGCCCCACGGATCCCCAGCCGCCGCTGCAGCTGCGCGCGGCCCCCCCTCCCCCGCAGCCACTTCACGGCGCGGCGGCGGTCGACCCGAGGTGGTGAGCCCGGGGGTGAGCCCGGGTGGTGAGCGGGGTGGGGGGTGAGTGAGCCCGGGGGATGACCCCGGAGGTGAGTCCGGAGGATGAGCCCCGTGTGTGAGCACTGGGAGTCAGCCTGGGGGGGGGTGAGTCCGGAGGGTGAACCCCGGCGGTGAGCCCGGGAGGTGATCCTCGGGGATGAGCTCGGGGGTGAGCCGGAGGGGTGAGCCCCGGGGTGAGACCGAGAAGTGAGCCCGAGGGTGACCCCGGGGAATGAACCAGGGGGTGCTACTTGTGGATGAGCCCGGAAGGTGAGCCCGGAGAATGAGCCTGGGGGTGAGCCCGGGGGGGGGTAATCCTTGGAGATGAGCCTGAGTATGAGCCTCGGGGGTGAGTCCTGGGGGTCAGCCCGTGGGGGTGTGCCCTGGGGGTGAGCCCGGATGGTGAGCAGGGTGTGAGCTCGATGGGTGAGCCCGAGGGTGAGCCCGAGGAGTGAGCCCGGGGATGAGCCCGGGGGGCGATCCTCGGGGATGAGTCCGGAGGGTGACCCTCGGGGGTGAGCCTGGGGGCTGAGCTTGGGGGGTGTGCCCCGGGGGTGAGCCGCGTGACTTCGGGGTGAGAGCGCCCAAGTCCCGCGCCACCTCTGCAATCCCTTGTGACCGGAGCGCGCGGGGCGGCGCAGGTGCGGGCGGGGGCGGCGGAGTGCGAGGTAATGCGCCCAAGTGTCGCTGGGGGCGGGGCGCACAATGAGAGGAGTCGGAGCGTGGAGGAGGGGGTGGAGGACGGGCGCTGAGTGGGCAGCTGCGCGAAATGAATGCTAATTCGAGGAATCGGAAGGGGGTGATGGATAGTTCGGCGAGGAGACAGGGCAGGGATATATCCTAGGGAATGCTTCTAGGGCGAAGGCAATAATAGGGATAGTGGCACTATGGTTAAAATGCCGACAACGTACATGATGTTGAGGGACACACTGATTACCGTAAGAAACTTTTAACTTTCCTACCATTCATAAATTCTCATGCATTCATAAATCCTAGGTCACGATTTTTTAAAATGTTATCGTTCAGAAAGACCCGGTTAATTGTTTAGACATGTCTCTGGATGAAACTTTGGAATTTAAGAACTATTCTAAAGTCTTTTGTAAAATAGTTTTCGAAGCTCATTGATAGATTTGTTATAAAGTTATTGATTTTAGACGCAATCAAAGAGTTTAAAACTGGTACAAAACGATGGAGAACCCTTAGAGAACATCTTATTTGCTATTCGCAATAATTCTGCCATTCTGGTAAATTGCTCCTTCAAGACATCGAATTAAAATTACGTTTGCATGAAATTACGTTTCGAATTCGAATTAAATCGAATTAAAATTACGTTTGCGGTGAATAATTTTCGATGTTTGCATTAATGTAAACATGACTTCTTACATGATTTGACAAACAATAAAACATTACAAGTATTCTTCGAGCTGAAATGATGAAAAAGCCTGTTACCACGCATTAATAAACAAATATACTAACGGATACGGGTCATTAGTAAACACCTTAGAAGCTAGCCTGACCACCAGCCGCCACACGTTCGAACTAAAGATGGTCGAAATATCGCCTAAAAAGGGTCTTTATAAGGTTCAGCTTAATAATAATTTTAATATTACTGCAGAAAACAGTTATTTCTCTCACACAATGAGAACACATAGTGTGTAGTGTGTAGGTCTGGGGGCAGATGTGACCGGGATATCCTAGGTTCGAGTCCTGACAGCGGCAGGATTTTCGACACTAGCTTTTCAGGTAGGTCGAATTCAGTCGCTGTCAGGAAGAGATTTCTAGCGGCCGGCTGCTCTGATAGGTAGTTTTCCGTGGTTTCTCCGATCTGCACCTGGCAAATGCCCGAGCAGTACCCTAAGAAACGGGCCACGGACCGCGCGCGATCTTTCCTTCATCTTCCTTGTCCTATCCTTTTCCCTTACACACATACTTACACTAACATGCCCTACACTACCACATATTCCGGGAGACCGGTCGGGTGCTTAGAGCTTGTCCCGGCTGGGGCGATGCCCCGCTGGTGGGAGAGTCCTGGTTAGGGGGAAACCCCACTACCCCACGGTAGGTCGGCGCCAGATCTCGCCATCCAGCGGGGGAAGATCACCGCCATCTCCCGAGAAAAAAAACATGCACTACACTAATGGGACTAATGATCAAAGCATTTGACGCGCCCGGAAACACGAAAGAATCAATCAATCAATCTGGGAGCAGTTGGCAGAAATTTAGAACAAGAGGTGGACGCAGCCATGTACTATTAGAAGCAATTAGAAGCAACTCATTGTTGCAGCGAGACTAGCTGGTAATCGCATTGGAGGCGAGACTCGCAGAGAAGGAGGAACGCCGAGCGAAGTGCTCCGTGACCAAGCGAACTAGAGCACGGGCGGCAGACACGCAGTGGCGAATGGCGAGAGAGAGCCCAAAGGGTTCATAATAGAAGCCAATCAAACTGGCCGGAATTCGATTGGAGGGAAACGAGAGGTCCTATAGTCAGAAATTAGATTCGACTGGAGAACTTCAATCATGCTCAACATCCAACCCTAAGCATCTGCGTCTTTCGTGATCCAATAGGAATCGAGAGGATTTGCTTCGAAATTGAACTAATGGTTAGGTGTGCCTTCATAAGTGGACTTTTCAAGAGGGCAGACACATCTTTAGTTCCTCGGGCGCTCTTAATACTTGTACATGCTGTAATAAAGGAAGAAGAAAACCTTGACAAATAAAGAGACTGTACTGATATAATTAACCCTTGAAAATTAATTAATGTAATGGATTCTTTAGAAATTTTCCAGAAGGCAAAGTTTAATCTTGAAGCTTACCGGAGAATTTTTACTCAAAATATATTTATTTAATTAGACTAATCTGATAGAGCAATTCAGACTAAGAAAAAAATTATCCTCCTTACACAGTTAATAAAGGTCCCTAGAAAATAGTACTGGAAGAATGTTAAGAGAATTTTACCTACAATCTTTGAAAGCATACTCTTCAACCAAGTAATTGATGTAATCCAATTCCAGCAGCACACTCTTGGTTTCAGATTATCCTCTTTGAATACAAATATGATGAGAATAAATCCAAATTTCGTCGGCATTTCCATATTTTATAGTGGGCTTGAAAATGCGAATATAAACACATCGGAGATAGATCAATGATATTTGAGTTCTAATAGATACGGGAATGTTATTTCGTTTCGCAGAACGAATTAGAAAAATGAAATTGTCGAAAATGAATTATATTTTCCTTCAAAATTTGCATAGCATACAATCCATGTCACATTATAAAGCATTAATATTTCTGATATTTAATTACATGAAATAATTTAATAGAAAACAGTATACATGGCAAAATATACATAATCTTAAAACAGAACAAAACATTTCTAATTTAAAACCTTTTGTGCTGAACAATACACAAAACGTTCTACAATATCTGATTACGAATAGATAAATCGTACTTTTAACTTTTTGTCAGTATTTGAAACTTCTTAAGATATCTTCCAATTTTTCTAGGAAGGTTTTCAATATCACAAATTATAATAATAATTTTATTTGGCATGCAACTGATCATTTTTAAAACTTAATTTCCGAATGAATGTTTCATAAAGTACAATTTTTGGACGCGTGTTATACGTAAGATACGACATTTAAAGTACAAGATAATTCTTTTAGAATATTTGTTTCTAAAAGTACTACAATAAATTGTCGATTTGCTCCATCTAGTGGTAATGTTTTTAGTTTCTTGTTAAATTTTTAAGAACATTTTTATCATGTCATTATTTCCTTTTTCTAATACAGCACATTCAATTTACATACAATTTAAAAAATATTTTTAAACTTTTTTTATCTTCCAAATGACTATTTTTAACTACAGGAAACTAACAAATGCCCTCTAGTAATAAATCAAGGGACATGAAGGCTAGAGATTTGAGAAAATTATCGTGTTTTGTAATGAACAATATTCAATTAGTAATTTAGTTATTAACTAATACGTAAAAGTCATTTATGCATTAAAATATGTTGTTATTGCAACAATTGTATACACTATAGGAGTAGAATTTATTTAAAACAATCTTACAATCATCATGAAACATTTTTTTTTTCGAGAGGTCCCCAAATTTCTCAACCGTATTCATTCCATTTCGAGCAGAACGACATCACTCGTTCTCCCATGAGTTACTACGTTCGTGCTGTAACATCACCGAAAGCGTCACGACTTCCACGTAATGCTCACGAATATTAAATTTGAAACGGAAAGGGCGAGGGAAAAAATTTCCATCTCGAAAATATCAGCACTAACGTTGCGGAACAACCTCGTACGCCTGTTATAAAACGCGATGAGCATCTGCACCCCCTCCGCGCCGCCGCCGCCGCCCCCGCGGCCCCGCCCCCTCGGAAAAAAGCGGCCGGGAGTGCGCGCGCCGCCGCCCACTAATTTACAACAGCCCACCGGCGGAGCAGCGGGGGCGGCGGACAAGTGAGGGGTGGTGGACGAGGAGGAGGCGCGGAGGGTGACTGGGGGTGGGCGAGGAGAAGGTGTGCAGGGTGAGTGAGGTGGGCGAGGAGGAGGAGTGGTGGGCGAGGAGGAGGGGTGGTGGGCGAGGAGGAGAGGTGGTGGGCGAGGAGGAGGCATGGAGGGTGAGTGGGGGTGGGCGAGGAGGAGGCGTGGAGGGTGAATGGAGGGTGGGCGAGGAGGAGGCGTGGAGGGTGCGTGGGGTGGGGCGAGGAGGAGGCGTGGAGGGTGCGTGGAGGTGGGTGAGGAGGAGGCGTGGAGGGTGCGTGGGGGTGGGCGAGGAGGAGGGTGGCGGGTGAGTGGGGGCAGTGGGCGACGAGGGGCCTGTGGGCGAGGAGGAGGCGCGGAGGACGAGTGGGGGCGGTGGATGAGGCGGAGGGCGAAGAGGGGGCGCGGAGGGTGAGTGGGGGCGGTGGGCGAGGAGGGGCCTGTGGGGGAGGAGGAGGCGCGGAGGACGAGTGGGGGCGGTGGATGAGGCGGAGGGCGAAGAGGGGGCGCGGAGGGCGAGTGGGCGGCGGTGGGCGGCGGTGGCGGACGAGGGGGCGAGGAGGGCAAGTGGGAGCGATGGGCGAGGAGGAGACGTGGAGGGCGGGGAGGGGGCGGAGGGCGAGGATGGGGCGAGTGGTTGTCGCTTGTGGGCGATGGTACGAGGAGGGGCCTGGAGGCTGAGTGAAGGGCGGTGGGCGAAGAGAAATGGGAATGGGCGTTGATGCAGATGACAGCGTTGACGGTAAAACTGGTGGCGACGGGAGAGATGGGTCGGAGATGATGAAAGCAGTTGTGGCGATGGCCTGAAATGACGATAATTATTAAGGGATCAGTCGATGCGACTTTGATGGCTGTGTCACGACCTGGGATGTTTGTGTTCAAATTTCAGAAATCAATTCCAATTTCAAATTCAGCAAAGAGGATACAAGTGATGGCGATGGTAGAGCAGAGATAGAGACGATAATGACAACTGACGTGATACCAATGTAGGTGGTGAGGATGGATTTCAGAGCACAAAAGAAGCCGGGAGAAGGCATGAGTGGATTTGCAGTTGACAAAATTTAAATGAAAAACAATGGTTACAAGAAACGATGATATAGTTGTACTGTAAACATTAGACGTTGACTTGAAATAATTACGGCACCAGTTGATTGTGATCGCAATGCAACCAGCAGTGATGTTTCGTAAAATTTCAACATCGATACACAATAGGGACAGCATTAAAGTGTTGGTGAGTTGATAGATCTTAAATTTGTTCAGAGGTAGCAAAACAGATACAAGTAACGCTGAAAAGACGTTAGATGTAGATGCAGCTATAGAGCATAAAGGACATTTTTATTAATATAATTATTATATTTGCACCGTCATAACAGCCGGGAGAAACCGTTGAGTCTAGTAGCGAGAGAAATCGGCGACCTTGGGACGCACGTTACGAGGAGAAGCGTGGTGTACCCCAAGGTCGAGCGCAGCGACGACCGCAGTGGTCGCCGTGGTGCGAGCGAAACGAGGGCCGGGAGTAGCGGCAGCGCGGGGCGGTACTGCGACGAGATGACATGCTCCGCTCGAGGTTATTTAGCCGCCGGAGATTTTCGGGAGCATATCGTCCCGGGCTGAGCGAGAATCCGTGTCGACCTGTCTCGCGCGCGCCGTCGACTGCGCTGCGCTCTAACGAGAAGCGGCGTAAGTGGTTAACGCGGCGTCGTCGCCCCGGGCTGGGATTGCGAGCAGCGTCTCGCGGCAGGAAGACCTGCTGGCTGTTTTACATCGGGGCTGATGGAACGTGTGAACGAGCGAGCAGGGGATTATAGGAGCCAATAAAGATCTATATCGACTTTTCACGCAATTCATCCGTGAAGAAGAAAAATGAGGCGATGTATTTAATCAAATGGACGCCTTTGTTGGTGAAAATATTAATTTTATTGTGAGATACTGACTTTTAAATCAAAGGACGAATACGGTAATTTAAGTAGATATTAACGCCAAATATATATGTAATAAATATAATAATAATAATAATAATAATAATAATAATAATAATAATAATAATAATAATAATAATAATAATAATAATAATAATAATAATAATGGATTTGAATGAAGACCTGTACAAACTCATGAAGGCAGTTGTTATTTCAACAACAAGGATAGTGCGGAAATTCATGGGAAATAATGTAAAATATATATATAGTAATATATATATATAAATAATGTAAAATAAATATATATATATAATGTAATATTATATATATATATATATATATATATATATATATATATATTAGATGTATTGTGCTTTGATTTTCTATATCTGTACAATAATTCATTCAAATGTACCAATAAAATGAGATAATAATAATAATAATAATAATAATAATAATAATATAGTAACGAAAGAGTTAGTATAAAATTAATAAAATCTTCATTTAAGAAAGTACAAAATTCTGTTTTTGTAATTCTTAAGAAATTGGCACAGTTTTGTTTAGAATTACATTTGTTTAACATCATGTAGAATTATAATTTAAATACTTTATCCGTTAAACGAAAGGGGGTTCCCTCCTATTTATTATTAAATTATGTACTACCTATTTAGTTTGCATCTAAAAATGTCTTTATTGTTCGACTTTAGTGGAAAACTCACCATTATTAGTTTTTTGTGCAAGACATTTTATTGCATCACCAATTTTTAATAGAAATAAAACGCACAAAAGGTATAATTGTAATCCTAACTTACCTTTTTAAATTCCAAATTCTAATGACCGCTAGAAAAATTACATTGATTCAGAAAAACCGTAAGTTGTTTGTGTCTGCATTGATAAACTAAGAATAAAAAATGGCCGTTTGAGTTTGGTCAAATGAATACAGTCAAGAACAAATGTGAATCAATTTAACATTCACGTATCCAGCTGCTCCGGTCCCTAATATTTTCAATGTATTTTGAATTTGCATTGCCTCATTTATTATGCATCAAGCTTAATGTATGCATTATTATACTCGGTACTGGGCAAATTGGGTTTCCCAAAACAAAAGTGATGGAATGTGGCTGATTCATTAGTATTACAACGTAAATCGTTTGGAAGGCATGGCTTTGAATCAATTTGTTAGTTTTGTAATTATATTCCCTAGGGGTTCCATGTAATCATATTTTAAAGTGAAACTCCTTTACTGTACCTTATTTGAGTAATTTGCCATAATACTTATTATTCAAGCTATTATTATTGTTATGTGTTATTCTGGTTAGAAACACATTATACATGCATTTATGTTTAGAGAGGAAAATTCAAAATATCTATTGTTTGAGTATGAACAATGTCAAATACGTCATGCTAAAATCTCATATTTCGAAGGCGGATTTTTGTTTAATTACAAATTTCAGAACGTGAAAAACAACTTAAAAAAAGAATAATCGTTGACGTACATCAACGATCGGGATGCAGGTTATGGTGTGATACATATGACAAAATGTGTATTTTCTTCTTATTTTGGATTTATCAATCCTATCTCCATCTAAGTTTCTCTCTTTTAACTCTTATTTTCGTCTTTCCAAAGAAAACATTGAAAATAATCTCCTAAATTGTACCACATTCCAAGAACAAGTAGAAATGCTTCAGTCTTTTTCTGTTGACTACATTAAACATTCATATTTCCTTTTCTTGTATCAAGTTCCTGAGATTGACAATAAAATACAGAGATCTAATAATTGTCTTTTCTGGACAATTATGAAATTATGAAGATGGTTTATGAAGTTACTCGACATTGAATTCATGCATGATTCGAAACAACGTAGAAAGAGAAATGAAATATTAGTATAATTTGATGAAAGAATATACGTAATGAAATAAATAAAAAATTAATGGTATGTTCCATGTACGTTAGGTTAACTACAGTAAATCACTCACCTTCCTACTTCTTAATATATGTCATTCTTTCAGTGGACATTGTTTCAAATGAACGAAATCCATTGAGAAGGACGCCATGCGACCGCAGCCAGGGTCTTCCAGTCGCGAGACAACTCCAGTTTTTGGCGTCGCGTGTGCGCAGAATGAACTAATGAACGAATATGAAAACAAGCGACGGTTCGCGTCGGTGGCGAAGATATTTCTCGGGCGACGGAGCGCGACCGCTTAAGTGGCACGATATTTCTCAACTGGAGGACCACCAACCCCGCGCCCGCCGCACCCCCACCACCCCTCATTCACCCCCCCTCCACCTCCCAAGGTCGGCGCGCGCGGCCGGCCCGCGAGGAGAAAGAAGAAAGAACTCCGAAGTGTTTTATGTAGCGGGAGGGCGAGGGCGGGCCGGCCAATAAAACAATTAGCGAGCGGCTCGAGGCGACACGCGCTCGCCGCAACGCCCTTCGCCTTCGGCAGCGCTCAACCGCGGGGCGGCCATGTCGACAACGCGCCATGCCCGGGGCGTTGTCGCAGCGCTGGCGGCGTCGTGCTCGACACGTGCTGCAGAGAGGCGGCTTTGCATCGATAATGACTCCTCATTTAGCCACACTTCAGCTTTGCAGCGACTCGGTGTGCAGGAAGTACAAACTCATTGCGATGGACAGACTTACGAAATGGTTTATCTTCTTTGTGTCGAGAGTATTACATTTCTAGTTTATTTTTGCTATTTCTTTGACGTAACAATTCATTCTTTACACTTTCTTCAATCAATGATGTAAGGATATAAATTTCAATAATCTAAACCATTAACTAATGCAGTATATTAGTGAACAACACTAAAGTCCAAAAAGCTGCCTAACACAGCAGCAGAACACAAAGAGAAGTAGTTATAATACATAATTTTAGGCTAATTAAATAATGAATCTCGAAATTTCAAACTTTTGTAGTTTTCTTAAAAATCTGTGTTCAGTCATTTGTAGATTAATCATTTATCAGTCATTTAAATCTGTGTTCAGTCAGTTGAGAGCCAATTTAATAAATGAGCCAAAATAATGTACAAGAAAACTACTTACTCAATATTTGTAGGCTCATTATCCTATCAAAAAACTGTTCATATTATTTATTTTTATTCATATTTAACATTAATAATATTAAATAGCAAAATGAAACTATGAGATCATGGAGTACATAAAACCAACTGATTAATTTCAAACTACAGCGCAGAACACAAGGTATACCAAACGATATATAAGAAAATAATGTACCATTTGTTGATTTAGGCCTTAAATTTACTCATCAACTTTGGCTGGAAAAGTTCCCATAATACAAATACACACTGAGCCCGCTCTATGGTGCAGCAATCAAAGCCCAATATTTTTTTAAAACACCTAGCAGAACGTCTATTTCCAGCATAATACACATATGATTATGAACTATTTGGTGATGTAGCTAAATAAACACAATCTTCGCGTACATACTGCTGCACGGCAATAAAAGCGTAGTAATTTTTAAACTAGCAAGTACGACACACTTTCTAACATATTACGCATCTGTTATGACTTGCGTATCCTGTTTTGGCTTTTTAGCTTATCCAGCATTTCTTGGTATGTATAATTACGTAATTATAAGTTTATTGGTTTTCTGAATTTGTTTTCAAACGGCTATGAAATAAAACTGTCAAATACTCTGCGTGTTCAATTCTGGGACGTTCTTTAAAATCAGTATATTCATGCAGAAATAACTCCCGAAAATCAACACATCTTACATAATGTTACATGTACGTTTCCGTCCGAGATCAAATGTTTACAAAGTATGGAGAGTTCTAGCATTCATCATCTGTGTACACGCTTATAACCAAGTGGCCGAACTTGAAATAGGGTATGACCGCAACGTCTTGGCAACGCTGAGATCTTTGAACTATTTTGTGAGAAGGGTAGCGTGACAGCATACATTTCAAGTACAGGAGTACGCTATTTAAATACACATTTTTTAACTTAAATCGTTTGTTACAACTGTGACCTACTTACTTCTCCATAATTTCAGCAGCCTACGTATTCGGCTTGGCTACATGCCTACTCAACGCTCAACACGTAGTACATTTTTTTACACATGAAATTACCTGCTGCAATGCTGTTGAAGAAGTGTGACTGCGTATTTTCAGAGTGGAATTTGAATTCTCAGAAATAAAGAATATGAGACTGCAGTTGGCCATAGAAGTAAAACTTACAGGAGTTGAAGTATATTCCGCTAAAAATGGTCGAATGTTGTAATGATATATGCGTGAAGGAAAACAGATTAAGGAAGGCTTTTAATGTCGTCATCCTAATTATTTGTGTTTTTTATTAAGCGTATTTATTATTTAATTTGTATATCTAATTTCACCATAAATTCAAATTTCACAATCTTTAAGATGCTGTTTTGCTTATCAGGTTATTATTCTGATAATTGTAATGCAGTAAACACTCTGATCATTCTCAGATGAAATGGACGAAGATCAATAATGTTGGAGAAAATAATACTTTTATATTTCATTTCCACAAAAGTTTCATCGCACAATGAATATAGTTAAAGAATATCTACTTTAAAGTTTGACGTGTATCTCGTAAAAATGGTATGACAAATATTCATGTGATCTCGGAGAGACATTTTAAGACACGTTGACATAAAATTGTAGACGTGAATTCATTAGCTAATTCATTTTTAATTCTGTGAACAGAATCATTTTTTGTTTTCATTTCAACATCTTGCGTCAAATACTCGTGATATCTCTAATAAAACATTCGGAAAGAAAACATTCACTAAGAGAAAAGTTAATAGCCTTACTACACATTCTATCCCAGTGTTTTTGTAAGATACTTGGAAACGGAGTTCTTTATGCAAGCGCAAGCATTCTGCATGGCAGTGTTTTCCATAGGAGATTATGCTTCTCCCCCAGTCGATCTTTCCAGTTCGTGGTCCTTTAACCAAGCGCAGCGACGCACACGATTCTGCTACGGTCTCTCCTCAAAGGCAAATTTCTCTACTCTTTCCTCCAATTATATTTAACGCTGGCTTTTGCTTTTTGTGATTTTCTGGTGCAGAAAATGCGACAGAAGTTGACAAAGGTGGAAGGGAGATGTAGAATACCGAAAAGAGGATGAGAAGAGCAAACGTGTGGACCTTGACTTTGGGGCTAAATATCCCGCAAAAGACGATACGGCTAGGCGATAGAAACAACTGTCATGGGAGACATGTACATGGGAGAGTTTAGAGAATAATGAGAGTTTAATGAATAAATAAGGGGAAAGTGTCTGTTGCTGAAGGTCAAAAAAAAGTTATTTGGCTTTGACTTGTTACAATGAATGAATGAATGAATGAATGAATGAATGAAAGAATCCACGCGAAACAGTTATTCTTGGTTGGAAGCAGCATACTTTTCTCCGCAGCTGGAATAGAGTTTAAAGGGAAGCAAATTAAGTCAGTATAAAGGGAAGCAAATTAATTCAAGATAAAGGGCTGCAAAAAGCAGAAAATTCGGCACGAGAAAATTTCGCTTTCCATTTTATTCGCAACAAATTCTAAAAAAAGTGACAGGCATTTGAAACCGAAGACTACGGACGGGTGCCTTTCTTCTCATTGCTCGAAATGGTGGTTGCAAGACCCAGTAGTGAGGAATTGGTGAAAGGAGTCACCTATGTCGGAGACAATGGAGTCATGATTTACAGTAGACCAAATGAGGAATAGTTTCACATGGCGGATGAGTAAGTGAGATATCTGATTTATGTTAAAAAACCCTTTGATTTGAATGATATTTGATTTGCCCTGTTTTTGCAACATAATAAGAAGAATAAATACCGTGTGACCCACCTAAGATGTTCCCCTTAATTTTCTCCTGAACCGTTGCAGATACCGAGATGCGGTTTTCACTAAAACTACTATATGCAAGGGGCACATATGGTCATGCATAATATTGTTATATTGAATTTTTTATTGCAGAGATATTGACCCAACTTCGATTTTTTAAATGGAACCCTATAGATTTTTTAGCTCATCATAACAAGCGTGAAGAGACGAGTTCATAAATATGCATATCGCCATATGTTACATAACAAAATTTTCGAAAAATTAAGAGTTTTAAAGACGCACGCCGACTGCTGGTTTCCGTAATCTGAACGAGAAATTCCGGGTGATATGCGGCGAGGTCATTCCCTTCTGTTGCGTCGACCCTGCGGTAAAGGTTTTCAGTCTTTCAAAGAGTTAACGTTTTGTTTCTGACAGCACACGCATTTGTTAAGTCAGAACATGTTCACTCTCCAATCTTTCCTTGCTTTCTCTACGGTTAATAATTCAAATATTTTCTCAAATCTTGTAGTATTTCATTAGTTAAAAAATAGTACCTTGTGGCATACAGATTTGCTCAGAACATGGCTATGGGTGAATACATTGTCTCCAGGACTGAGACGGTGTAGTCTTAAAGAGCAAATCGTGGATTTTCGTGAGCTCCTTTGCACATTGCATCACTACATTTACCGCAGGGTCGACGCAACGGAAGGGAATGACCTCGCCGCATATCACCTGGAATTTCTCGTTCAGATTACGGAAACCAGCAGTCGGCGTGCGTCTTTAAAACTCTTAATTTCCCGAAAATTTTGTTTTGTAACATATGACGATATGCATATTTATTAACTCGTCTCTTCACGCTTGTTATGATGAGCTAAAAAATCTATAGGCTTCCATTTAAAAAATATAAGTTGGGTCAATATCTCTGCAATAAAAAACGCAATAGGATAATATTATGCACGACCATATATGCCCCTTGCATATAGTAGTTTTAGTGAAAACCGCATCTCAGTATCTGCAACGGTTCAGGAGAAAATTGAAGGGAACATTTTTGGCGGGCCACACGGTATAGTACAGCCATCACCTTTCGCATTTGCACGCATTTCCTTGTATTGGTTCGCAGAGAGTTTAAAATATCTATCATTAGTGAAAATGATTAACCTGCAGTCATTTGTCGAGGTTTTCTGTGAAGAAGAAATCAAGCTTTTTTCAGTCTTGTGGCCTGTTGAGGAGAGAGGGTATTTAGTTCCCAACGATTTCTGTTGTATCCCTCTTGCCTTGAGAACGTAAATTTATGGCAATTCTGATGTGGTGTTGTTGACGTTCTTATGAGAAGAAATGAAAGAGGTCATCTTCGTCAACATATTATTTTAATTAAGATATCCGGCTTTCGACGGCTTTGCCGTCATCGTCAGTTTCGCTGCTTTCGGCAAACGTTGGTAGACGGGCACAGTCTATCGACTTTTGCCGGAAGCAGCGAGGTTGACGATGACGGCAAAGCCGTCGAAAGCCAGCTATCTTAATAAAAATAATATGTTGACGAAGATGATCTCTTTTATTTCTTCTTACGTAAATTTATTTGCGTAGCTGACGATGTTTCATCCACATTTGTTCTCTCGGCTAGTTATTTTGCTTTTATCTTCTTTGATCGCTCAATACTTTCCCCAAAAGATTTGGTCGGGCGACTCTCACAACCTGACTTAGTACTTTCGCATGGAATGGCTTGATGGCCTCCTTAATCAGTAGAATGCCATCTAGCCTCTTTCCAGTAGACTTTACGAAAGACCCTTCATTTCTGAAGCACTTTGTCTATCTTTTACTTATTTTAGCGCACACGATGCTGAGTGTGTGTTTCAAAGATTATGTTACTTCTATTGAACATCCTTGAAGATTTAAACACGCCATTATATTCTTGTAATCCGTCTCTGTCCCAAACAGTTTCGCACATTTCGAAGAGTGCATCCCTAGTGAGTGAACGCATTGTGGCCGAAAAGAGGGGTAATTATCAGCTATACACTTCTCTGGAAAAAGTGTGACAATAATATTGTAAAGAAACCTTTTCAAAATGCATGTATATTAATTTGAAACCGCACTTATCGTGCGGAGCGAATTTTTTAGCTCAACATTTATTTACAATTTTCGGATCTCGGACCGAAGGGTCACGGGTTTGAGTCCCGCCTCGGGCATGATTGTATTTGTGTTCGTCCTTTCACCCTTTATCATCACCATATCATTTCATCTTCACAGTTACCATACCAAACCCTACAAAATAAGGTCCTCCGCACTGCCTTAAATGCCCCATGGTACATTTCTAATGATCAAATTCACAATGATCTGAAATTCCCTACAGTCGCCCGGCTCATCGCCCGCCTCTCCGAAAGATTCTACAACAAGCTTCATAACCTTCCCTTCCAACCGATTTTCTCACTAGGAAAAACCACTCATCCTCATCTAAACCGCATCCCGTCCAGATTCCCCAAAGATAAATTCCGCCCTCCGTAACTCCTACGCTTTTTCCATATCATAAGCTCCGTTATCTCATCCATTCCACAAACCACCGCAATAATTCCCAAGCACCCCAACCTGATTTCTTGTAGAAGAACCCAGTGGGGTCATCCTCCCTCTTATTTTTGTCTGTATATTATTGTATACATTAAATAAGCAAACAATTCTGTAAAGTGGCTATGTATGCTGTATCAGAAAATATTTGAATAAAAAAACAGTTACCATGACGTCATTAGCGACCACTCTTGGAGATAACGTTATGGTAACTGTGAAGATGAAACGATACGGTAATGATAAAGGGGTGAAAGGACGAATACAAATACAACCACGCCCCAGGTGGGACTCGAACCCGTGACCCCCCGGTCCGAAATTGCTATGATTCTACTGCCTAAGCAATCTTGGCCACCGGGCCAGCAATGCAGTGTTTTTTGACAACATTTCGCTCGTCAAACAGCGACCATGTATAGGGACGGCCTAACGTAGGTGACGTCAACACGGCATCTCTAGTTCTTCATCGACTAGGACTGCAAAAGCCTTTGCTTTCGTCTTTTCATAAGGTTTTATCAAGTTAAACTTGTAAATTAATATTATCAAAATATCATACTCAGGAAATAAAGTACTTTCTTATTCTGTGTACAGTTACGTAAGTCTACGTTTATATAAGTTTGTTTTTATAATTGATGGTATTTGATGCAAGGATCTACACTATGAATCACTACAAAGAAACTTTTTAACATTACTCACAGTGCGAGATAAAAGTTAGATAGGCTGTGCACATACTACGTAAAACAAATGTTTTCAGAATTGTTTACATCGTGCAAATACTCTCGTAAAAATTACACTTTGATTGGCTTTCCTAGACGTTTATAAAGTTATAACAGAAACCATGAAGGTCTAAATCATTAATCCGAGAATTTTCAATATGTTTAAGTAATACAAAGTAAGGTTAAGAGATTCTAGTGTTGTACACAAAAAATGAGATTTACTGTGCTTGGTACTCATTGATATCTTTTTTCAAAACCTTTCTTCGTGATGAAGAAGTGATCTTTTACAAAATAAATAGTTCTCGAAGTACACATAGATGTCCAATTTTCTACAGTCCATGTTAACGAGCGAACATCACTCTCTCTTTGTTGATGAAAATAATTGGCTAACAAAATTAGTTCTGAAAAGTGAAAATCCCATTCAGCCCGTTACAGCCCGGCAGCTTGACAGAAAGCCGTACGAACGAGGTGTAATGGGAGAAACGGGGCAAACAGACGTCGACGAGTATAGCCGAGGTATTAAACCCAATTTTTAGACAAATAGGCGAATAAATTCATTGCGCCGCCGACCGTTCGACAGACGAAGCAGGGTAAATACGGAATAAGCGCGGGCGGACGCGGCGGATTCGTTAGACGCGGCGGAGTGGCCAGCGGTAATGACGAACGCATGCGCGTTATTTTCGCGCGCTTGTGAGGACGCACAACGCTAACTAGGGACAGGCGCGTGGCCTCGCGCTTGGCGCCCTGCCTCCGCCTCCGCCCCCACCCGTGCCTCCGCTGCATCGCCTGCGCCACCACGCCCCGCCCCTCCCCGCCACCCATAACCCTCGCCCCACCCCTCGCTCCACCTCGCCCCCACCCACCTCAGACCGACCCGCTCACGCCCCCTCCCCACGCCCACCCCTCCATTTCACCCTGTAGCCTCCTTGTATTTTCCCCATTATATTTTCTCATATTGCATAGATTCATTCTCACATATTATCAGAATGCTCCAATCTTTAAAGATTCGAGTAATCTCTTTCTTCGAAATTTCGCTTGTACGATGATATCTCTGGCATCGCAAAACGATTTAAAAGGAAGTATTCCATGTGCATTTCTATTCATAGTGAATTTTAGGCTGGGTTTCGCGGATGAGAACATATCGTCGTTCGACGATTCGCCAAATCTTGTCGCCATATTTTCAATTCATGTACTAGCCATAAACTTACTGGACAATAGTTTAGAAGTCAAAAGACTGAAAAAGTTCAAACCATTGGATTTGCCAAATAGATTTTAAAATGACAATAGTGATAATACTGTAATGTGTAATTAGTAAGTGATAATACTGTAATGTGTAATATGTAAGTGATAATACTGTAATGTGTAATATGATAAAGGAAGATCACCAGTGGGTGACCTTTCCATGCAAGTTGTATTTTCTAACATCATATTTACTTATTGTTCTTGTTTTGAACAGATTGTAAATTTACAGATTTAAATTTTGAAAAAAATTTTTCAATTCTACAGAACTGTTCTGTTATTCAGCCGCATGCAGTGTATGCCTCAAGTACTCGATCATTATGCCTGTCCAGCAGCAGGGGCGGCTGGAAACAAATGAACAAAACCGATAAAACGCGCGAAGAGGATTGCAGCAGCGATTGGCTCTTAAGCTACGAATTGTTCAAAGTGATTGGTCGGAATAACATGAGTGAAATCGTCATTAAAAAGAGATGTTTATCGAAATATGTTCGACGTTTTTGAAATTATTGATCTTCTTTCTCAAATGAAACATAGTTTCCATAGGCATGGAATGTTCTCTGTTATTTGTAGAATGAACTGCACTTCTGCAAAATAACGTCGTGTTGCTGAAATGTGATAATATACTTCTTTTTTTATAATAGCTGTTCTCCGTATTTTGCAATGAATTTCGCGGGAATACGGTTAATGTGTTTCTATCAATAACGTGAAACACTTGTTTGGAGAACCGGAAATAATTGTGCGAATTCTGTATTTATTTCTCTCCAATCTGCAATGTATTTCCTAAACAAATGTCATACAGAGTTCGTGATAAATTTCAACGTACAAATTATGATTATACATCAATACATTCATTACATATAATTACTAGATGTGAGCTACACATATCAAAAGGTTGAAATACAAATAGCTTTGAAATTGGGTTTTGGGAATGTAAGTTATTATCCAGTCTATGGTACGGTAATACTCTATTAGGAGAGTTTTTCGTCAAAGATTTTCCGACAGTCATAGTACTTCGAAATCTTGTATTTCCGTTCGAAGTATTGAAATGTTTGTTTTCTGAAATATTTCAGGTACACCCCACATTGGCGGAATTAAAATTAACATTTTCCCAGGAAACAACGGAATATGATTGTAATAAATTTGCTAGAATGGTTTTCTTGCAACTCAGAAATGATTTTATAGTTGAGACTTCTTTATTATATCCTGTTATATGAACGTTTTTTTCAATTATGTACGTAATTTTACTTTTTCTCTCTATACTACAGTAAGAAGGAAAAGTATTGGAATCATTTAAAAAATATCATCTGGAATATCGTCCGAAAAGTCCGCGTTTAAGGTTCTTTTCAACTGTAAATTCGCACACATGTTAAGTTTAAGACTTATTGAAAAAGAAAAACCTTTTCTAGTTTTTGTTTGTATGTCAGTTTTCAATGGAAATTGGAAATACGTATTTTAATAAGATATGTCGTAATGTTTCTGAGTCGTAATGTTTCTGAGTCGTAATATGCTGTAAATAAATTGTTTTAGTTTTGCATTAACACGGAGCTTTATGCCAATAAATATAAATGAGGCCAAGTGTTCCCGTTTACATACTGAGAATAAAAAAAGTTTCATGAAATTAAATTCTCAAATCTTTATTTCGGAAACAAATGGAGCATTTAATAAAAAACAAACTAAGTTCATCCGGTGTGTCAACGAGAATACGCAGTTTCTAGATACACCCTTGGCACGTGTGCATACACTGCTCTCGCCGATTCGACATTAGTCATATCATAAAATTTAGTCATACCAATGTAGTATTCATTCGTTGTCATCACAACTTTTTTCTCCGTTATCAATCCACTGTGGCTTACTACTATAAACCACGCATCTTCCTCCACTCTTCCCCCCCCCATCCACAAGCGCATTGTGGGCTCTCCCCCCTTTTCCACTCGCTTTGCCACCGTCATTCATCTTGGTAAGCGGCTTGTATCGGTTGTAATCTGTTTGGAAAAGCTTCAAAGACAAGGGGTAATTTGGGACTATGTTTAAAATAGGAGCGGCGCTGCCACCGCGAACGCTGTCTACCGGACGGTAGGAGAATCTGGGCGGCGGGCTGGTGAGTCAGCCGAAGCTATTGCCTTCGCGAACACTAACTCTACAGAAGACGGTACGCCGCACAAAAATGGAATGCATGCCCAGTTTGGATCAGCGCAGCCTAATCACACACTAAAAAACTCCAAGTTATCCGAACTCAGTTCCTATGCACCATCACCAATGCCCCATGGTAGTCTCCAAAGCACAACTCCATAAAGGATTCCAGATAGAACTGATAATTAACCACACTTTTTTATCCACTCACTTCTTCTAACCCTGCTGAGACTTTGCTATAACCCAACTCACAGAACCCGCATTAAAAATAAATTTCCTTTCCATACATTCCTAAATAAATTCTCAGATCGCGATTCAAAGTAGAGATATTGTAGAAAAATACCTCTACCCCTAGTAGTAATGAAAGTTGTGTTTTAAGATTATTGTAAGTTAATTGTAAGTAGATATAAGCAACTATAACAAATGTAGAGTCTATTAACACTGATCTTTGTATTTTTCTATCCAAAAGAAAATAAATAAAAAAATAAAACAATAAATGGAGTATAAATTTTCTTGTAATACTTTAGCCATTACACGTTACCAAGGACATGTCTTATGGTTTGTGCATGGTTTGTACTATCACTGTTACAAAGTGCACGAATTACTAGTGTTATTGTTAGGGTAATAAAAACAGCGAAATGTGCACATATATTTGTAAATATATTTGGTAATATATGCAATTAAAAAAGGAAAATATGCGAAATAGTGTAATGTAATGTGTAAGTGTAAAAATAAATAAAAAGTGTAGTGTGGAAAATGTGAATGTAATATGGAAAATGTGGAAAACTCAGGCGTTGAAAACATTATGCATCAGCTCCGGCTCGTCTCCTTCACTACTCAGCGAACAAAAGACGCACTATCAGATTGTGTGTGTCACAAATTCACGAGCCTGGCTCTTTATAACACAACTTCACGATTGCGCCGTGTGTGTGGGCACACATAGGCGCTCGGCGGATGCACATTTCATTTCGAGTGATACTGTCCTAGCGTGCTTCTCGAGAGACCTCGTACGGGTCAGGCGAGCGGCAACGCTGGTCCGTTGCTATGGCAACGTAAACAAATCCTCGGAAGCCCATTGCTTCAGAGCAGGTCACATGATGTACCATAGTACGTGACGAGAGAATTGTCAGAGCCGCTTACACGCTGAAGAAACTGAAACTGTTGGGCTTCTTTTCGTGGATGAGGGGTGAATATACAACAAAAATATGCAAATATGGCCCAAATATGCAAAAATATGCAATTATGGTAATAAATGCGAAAATTCGCGAAATAAAAATAGGTTAAATCGATTCTAAATGCCTCAAAACGTATACAATTTGTTGAAACGGGATGTTTTAGTTAACAGAAAAATATGCACACGCATACAAATCACAGCGCTAGTTATTATGTATTATCACTACCATTGTAATTTTCATCATATTTATTGCCACGTCACAAACACTTGATGTCACAAAGCATTGGTAATATTTCTGTCAAAATTTCTGCAAGTCGTAGTACTTGAGTCGTATTTAAATAGTGCTTTGCCTGACAATATGGGAATACGGAAGAGATTTGATTTATGTATTAGAATGAATGTAGTAGCCAATGCGTCACTATGGCATACGTAGTAACATGTTCATACAATAATAACACACAATAGTATAATTTTTTGTCTCACTAATGTTATCAGGAGGTATTGATATTTACTCTGTACTATATCCCACCTATTCTGATCTTTTTCCTTTAAAACTCAATAGGGATATTTGTATGAAAATTAATGTTTTCGTCATCCCTAATTTCGGAAACCAATGTTGAATACACCTTCACCCTTTTATACCTTGTCTCTCTCGCACTTCCCTATCTCGTCCATTCATTTATTCATCCGCTCATGACAAAAATCTTTGAAGTTATCAATGAAAACGAGGATAATGTAAACAATGAAACTTGTTAATCACCTCGTCGCATTCGATTTTATCTTACAAAGCAGAGCAGCTGCATATCCCCTCCCCACTGCAAGATCTTTTTCCTTTAAAATTCAATAGGGATATTTGTATGAAAATTAATGTTTTCGTCATCCCTAATTTCGGAAACCAATGTTGAATACACTTTCACCCTTTTATACCTTGTCTCTCTCGCACTTCCCTATCTCGTCCATTCATTTATTCATCCGCTCATGACAAAAATCTTTGAAGTTATCAATGAAAACGAGGATAATGTAAACAATGAAACTTGTTAATCACCTCGTCGCATTCGATTTTATCTTACAAAGCAGAGCAGCTGCATATCCCCTCCCCACTGCAAGCTACCCGCCTGTCACCGGTCGTTGTTCATTGTCTGTCGATTAATGTGTGTATTGTAGTGCCAGACGGTCTTCTGTTTGTGGCAGTTGCATTTACTCACTGCTTCATACGGGCAAGCGCTGGTGGCTTAAAATAACTACTTACGTGTTCCAACAATGGGACTATAAATACCTCCCAAAACGACATCAAGAACAATATTGGAAAAGATTTTGCAGTTCAAATCTGATATCTTTCATCACCGGTATACATTTCCAGTTTTTGTTGGGTTACTTTTTTATGATTTCAACATTAAATGGGTCGTTAAGTTCCTTTTGTGTTGAAACCGTGTCAGTGTCATGACAAGGCACAGCACGGGAAGTTTTAAAAATAAATTGTATCGTTTCTATGTGTTTACCAATACATAGACATAAACGTCAAATTCAGTTATCTAATTCGTAATATCACGTATCTACTCATAAAATAATATTTTAGTAATCAAGTATTTCGTGTATTATTAACTTTTTCGAGGAGAATCATTCAGAGAAATTTTTTTTTAAATTTCACTGACATCTCTAGTAGGTATTTTAACATTTTTATTCATTAGAAACTTAAATAGGCAATAAAATTAGTAAGTAACTAATATGATTCTATACAAAATTCTAACACAAAATAGATGTTATGTTGCACGAGAATTATAAGTACTCATTTATGTTCATATATAATTACACACGATAACAGCCAGATGGCAATTTGCTACGTAACCTCAATGCGACAGAAATCCCAGTGAAAGAAAGTACGGCGAGACTCAAAGAAAGCGTAATAATAGGACATTTTTTTTCTGGAGTGGCACTTGTCGCACAAATTAAGCACAAGCGTACACGGTAAACAAAAGGGCTTTCTAAGGTAGCAGAGCACCGTGCGTGAGCCCTTCAGCATGCCCAGGTGGCGCCCACTAGATGCCACTGCAGTGGAGAGAGGCCAAGGTACTTGATACTCAAAAGGCCGACGGCAGCGTCGCCTTTCTTGGGCGCCGAGAGCGCCCCCTGCTGCCAATTTGAGGAAGCGCTCCAGCCGCTTCTGTCGCCCATGTGGCTGGTCACGGGCTGCGCTATCTCCGTCTGGTTCACCGCACCCACAGCCACCAGCGTCTCTGGTGGCGCTGCCAGCCCTTTATCCTCCACTGCTCCCTGACACCCTTTTCTACCCGTTCCTCTCTCTGGTGCCCAGATCTCTGCTTCATCAACTAACCTCCCCAGCTGCACACCTAGACGTTGTCCTCGATATAGAGATAATTATAGCACAAAAAATACGAATTTTTTCCTAGCAAAGCTCGATTAAGAAAGTTACAAAATTTCTCTCTTTGAGTATTTAAAAACAAATTCATTTTCTTTATTTCCAAAATATTTTCCCACCATATCTACCATTTAACACCCTTTTCTACTCGTTCCTTTCTCTCTCGTGCCCAAATCTCTACTTCTGCTTTCAGGGGCTTCGTCACCCAACCTCCCCTGTTGCACATCTAAAGGTTGTCCTCGGTATAGAGATAATTAAAGCGCACAAAATACTAATATTTCCAAGCAAAGCTCGAAGAAGAAAGTTACAAACTTTCCTCTTTCAATATTTAAAAACAAATTCATTTTCTTTATTTCCAAAATATTAACCCTAAAACCATACATCGAAAAAAGGCACTGATGATTGATGAATGGCATTTTGTCAATGACAGTTCACAATAGTAGAGGGAGAAGTATTAGAATCACCTCAACAATATGGTCTATAATTTTCTGTCGTATAGATCGCGTTACAGGTTTTTTAAGCTATAACCTCGCACACACATTGAAATTGAAATTTATTATAGTTATTACAAATATGATTAAGATCCATGCACGTAGCGAGATGATACATGTAGTTTTCTACCCGTAAATCGGGATATCTATATAGAAGAATGAGTCACTCTGTGTATTAGAAGCATTTGAGCTTAGTAAACACATTACGTCGGGAGTAAGTTCTAGCTGTACCTTTCATCAAGATACTTTGAGTTTAGAGGGTACTTTACACGAAGAGTCTAAGATATTTTTAAAAAGTTTACAATTTATTTCTTTATACATTTTGCTCAAATGAGGGATACGAATGGTACAGTTCCGATATTCATCACGATCTCTGAAATTTTGAAAATTGCAAAAGTTTACAATTTTTTTTCGAACCTGCAATATATAAGCCAGGAATTTCTTTTTCAGAGCAGTTTATTCTTTAATTTCACATTTTAAAATAATTTCATGTATTTTTAAAAAAATTAGTAGTTGTTGAATAGCAACATTAATAGGATGGAAAAGTTCGGTGTGCCGCGTATTCGCATTATTTTTCAAGAGTCATTTGAAATGCCATTTGAATGTGAAGACACCAGTAGTAGCCACTGCTTGATTATTCGCCAATTCAAGCACAAAATGTGAGAAATAAGAATGGGAGATTTAGCACTGGCTTCAGACGTACAGCACTTGGAGTTAAGTCCTTGTAGTGGTAGGAATAGAACAAAGATAATATATTTATTTTCCTTCTTTTACCCATAAAGAATAGCTTAAAACATCTTATTAATATTAGGCTCGGAATGGTAAGATGAACTGGTACTATTTTGGTGTTAAAGAACCTCGACTAGTTCAAAGGTAGAATACCAACTGATCATTACTGAGTGAAGTACTCCTCCATTTCCAAATGCTGTAATTTTCAACTGGTCACTACTGCTTGAAAATCGGAGTTCGTAACTAAATTTATAAAGAAAAAAAGGGCACAGAGCTTGAGCACATTGGGTTCCATCGAACGAATTTAATACTGTTCCCCATGAATTTAAAGTAAATAACTAAAAAGTGCTTAACTATTGCCACAGCCACACCTTGGTGTACACACATTAAGAAAACTTCTACCGTAACCTATTTCAACATATTATTTTCTACCTTATTCTCCGGCAATTTGTGGACAGAAAAACACGAATTCTATGGCCCTGATAACTAAAAAGCAGATAAACATTTTTCCTATATGTATTAAATTACTTCCTCTAACACGTTGTTTTGTCAAAATTTATATTTTGTCGGTTCGTGATACCGAAAAATTGTTTGAAGGCAAAGCGTCTGTCCTTCTGCCTGAGGTCAGTGCTAGTACGTATCGAAAACGTTTGGAAGATTTTCTCCAAAATTTATATTCCTCAACCAATCTGGACGAACTTGATGCCCTTCAACTTTGAAGCGAATATTTTAATTTTTGGAGTACACTTCATAAAATGCCAACAATTTCAACATTTCCTTTATTATATCTTTTGCTGGACAAAGTAAAGGCTGCTTCAAAAAATGTGGGTCTCGTTTTCGTTGAGCTCTCTGAATTTTCAAAAATAGCAACAACAAAAAAATTCAAATAATGCGAGAAAGGATGTGGTGCTGTAGCAGCTCGGGTTGTTCATTTGCGAGCTGTGTTCTTCCGCAGCCCCTGCCTCGCACCGCGTCGCCTTGGAGCGCGGGCTGTCAGCGCCACCTGACGAGCAACTTGCGGCGACCCGCACTGACCGACCCAACCCCTTCCCCTTCCCCGCCCCGCCCCCGCTCGAGTACGCCGCGCCACCTGTCCACGCGCCCGCCCCGACCCCACCCCGCCCCGCCCAGCCCCCGCCCCCACCCCGCCCCGCCCCCGCCCCCCACCCTCCCGCCCCGCCCCCTCTGTCCAGCCCAGCCCTCCCCACCACCCCACCCTGCCCCCTGACCCCTGCCCTGACCCCGCTCCCCGACCCTGCCCTGGACCCGCCCTGACCCCGCCCCGACCCCGCCCCGTCCCACCCCCGCCCCCGCTCGAGCACGCCACGCCACCTGTCCACGCGCCCGCCTCAGGCATGCGCACACGACGCGACGGCTGCCCATCCCATGGCATCCCCCAAATAAACCCATTAAATATTTAGAACTGCACATGAACACCAAAATGAACCGGAAGCAACACATAGACACCAAAATAACACAAACTAAAAACAAACTGCAACAACTAAAAACACTAATAAATAGGAATCAATGCCTCCCATACAACACAGAAATAATACTATATAAAACAATAATCAGGCTGACACTACTCTATGCCTGCCCAGTATGGATCAATGCTGTAAAAACCAACATAAACAAAATCCAAATAGTACAAAATCAATTGATATCGTAGGCTTCCGCGGCCAGTCATGATCTGGGCGGTCTGGGTGACGGCGCGTCGAAGGCTTAGGTGCTGACGTTTCGACCGACACATCGCGGTCCTCTTCAGGGCAGTAATGCCCAATACAGAATCAATTCCTTCGCACCATCACCAATGCACCCTGATTCATTTCCAACCACCAATTAGATAAGGAATTCAACCTCGATTCCATCATTCACCACATTGCCTACTTATCCCTTAACTTCTTCTTCAATATTCACCACATCCAAAATTTATCTTCATTCAACCTCGGTAAAAACCCCACTCACTCTACACGCATCAAAAACAAATACCCATTTCACATATTTTGTAAATAGTTTTCAGTTCTAGAACATAATATATGAGGTGCCTTCTTGGTTTCTCCAGCCTTTGTGCTTGTATTAAGTTAGGTTAAGATGTATTTATTAAGCCATTACTACATATGTATAGTTCAATGAACTATGTATAAAAAATCAAGTTATAAAAATATTTTTTAAAAAAGGACGCGACGGCGGGCTGGGGCGGGGAAGCGGGGTTATGGCTGCGGTAATTAAAGTGCAGACATGTCAAAATGCGCCGCGAATGTCATATTGATGCAACGTATCTTCTTGTTTGTGCGTGTTTATGAAGCAACCAATTAGTGGCCTTCATTAATATCGACATTTTGTGTGTACTGCGACCTGCATGTCTCCTCACAGAGCTCGTGTTTTCATTTTTGATTTAGAAGCAGAATTTTGTTGATTATATTTGTATGATTTCTCCGGAAAATTCTAACAAAGTCGTTTAACTTCACGTCCTTGTGTATATATTTGTGTTTCAAGTGATTTAACTTACTCTCGTGCGTAATGTGTCGGAATTTCACTTAATTTGTCAGTTCTTTTCTTTGTTATAACTCGTATGAGCTCTAAAACGATAGGAGAAATCCCATATTACATGAACACGCATGCTCGAAATCTCTTTTAAGAAGAATGAAGCTAGTAATGTAAAATACGCATTAGTTATTCAACATTGACACAGATTTTGAGAGGCATGAGGGTCGTGACATTTGAAATGTACTGTTCATCACCTATCCCTTCACAGAGCTATAATACTGAGAGTTCAACCGGAACGAGGCGTTTCTCGTGTGTTTAATTACATTCGCACATACCTTCTCGATGTATGTCATAAAGGGTTCGTGTTAGGCTCGGGGTTTGCCCGCATTGGCCACAGATGTTGCATAGCCTTCTTCCAGATGCCAAATGCACAGTCATATGATACAAATGGAATGCTCTCTCTGATGTTCAAACCGGATTCATGCGCACCACAGTAATGCAAGCTGATTGAAAGCCCATCATTGTAATTTTGAATTTTCAAAATTCTGAGAGGTAATTTACGCATCGGGGGCTTGATGCATCACGTTTTGCCTCTCGTTTTGCTGCTTTGGTTTCTCTTCCATGCCGTACAGTTTGATGAACATGGTACATAGCCGTGTTTTGCAACACGCTACATTTGTCATTTTAGTCTGCTGATGAGTCTGTTCATTCTCTTATAAGTCCTCAATCTCTAGAACAAATCGCATTAAAATTGTATGCAAAACTATACATGAAATTTCCTAGAACCTTCCTTTCTTCCCCGCCGAATATTTATTCGTGAGATAGGATTTCGCAACTTTCGGAATTCTACAACATTATTGATAGCAGTAGTGAACACAATGGGACTTTTATGGCTCGCTCATGAAGCTTTCAAACCCCCTCCCCCAGAAATTGATGGCACATAGTCAAAAATATGATTTGTAATATTTTTATGGTGAAGAAAGTCATTCAATATCAACTGGATGTATCAATAATTTTAAATCAATAAATAAAAATAATTTTTGTATTCATTTTAAGAAAAAAATATAAGAAAACATCCAGATGACTGAATGCCAAACTTTTAGTACCGCATAGAAAAATTGTGGTCGCGCTACGGTCTGCGAGAAATGAATTCTTTCTTTTCTCCCTGATTCTTGGGAATATTGTAGGAATGATGGGTTTAGAATTAGGCAACGATACGACTCTCAACAAGCAAAATTGCCAAACTTGCCTTTGTCGTTTGTGCTAGGGATTGGTCAGTCACAGACTAAATACTGCCATTCAATACAGTGACGAATAAATTTTTACTGCAATAAATATACTATGTTGAATACCAGATATACAGAATTCTTTGCATTTTCAAGTACCTCGCCTTCAAAAGTCACTTGAGGTGGTTTATCAGTAATTTATTTTAAGTTAGTAAACAGTTAAGAAAATAGGTCATAAGTCGTAGTCAATTGTTAAGTATAAGTACATAACAAAGTCAACAAAATAAAATAAAATAAAACTGTCAAAGTAATAAGCTCATTACGGGGCGAAGGGAAGTGGGAATCGGAAATGTAAGGGCAGAGGAGTTGATGCCGACGACCTTCTGTGGCGCTGTTTGATTTCAGGTGCTGAGGAGGCCAAACACTGCTGGGTTTCAAATGATTTGGTCATTTGTCCCGTAAGTGTAATGCATGTTTTCTCTCGTAAGATGACGGTAATCTTCCCCTGCTGGATGGCGAGATCCGGCGCCGATCTACCGTCGGCTAGCGGGGTTTCCCCCTGACCAGGACTCTCCCACCAACGGGGCACCGCCCCAGCCGAGACAAGCTCTAAGCTCCCGACCGGTCTCCTGGAGTATGTGGTAGTGTAGTGCATGTTAGTGTAAGTGTGTGTGTAAGGGGAGAGGATAGTACAAGGAAGAGGAAGGACAGATCGCGCGCGGTCCGTGGCCCGTTTGTTAGGGTACTGCTCCGGCATTCGCCTGGTGCAGATCGGAGAAACCACGGAAAACGACCGATCAGAGCAGCCGGCCGCTAGAATTCTCCTCCAGACAGCGACTGAATTCGATCTAGCTGGTGTCGAAAATCCAGCCGCCGTCAGGACTCGAACCTAGGACCTCCCGGTCAGAGTCGCTGCGGTGACATCAGTTCATGCACTGAGCTACCGCTCCCGGTCGCAACACTTGTCAATCGATGATAATGCTGATGATGATGTATTCATGAAGGTCATTGCATTGGATCCCGCCCTAGCCAGACGCTGGAACGTGAAGCGTGGGGGCGGGGCGAGGCGGGGGCGCAGTCCGCTTGCATATCGGAGACGCCGCACGGGGCGGTCGCACGTTGGGGGCGAGAGCCGCCTGCGGCCACGGAGGCCCTCCCCCCCTCCTCCCTCCCCGCCCCCACCGTCGCTGCCTCCCCCGCATTCCACGTCGCGCCGTCACCGCGGAGAAGCATTCCCCCCCTCTCGCCCCGCCCCCCGCCGCCCCCGACGCCTTTGTCTAGACGATACGCGCCGTCCACCGACGAGCTGACGACGCTGTACACAACGCATCCTGGGTAACGACGGCTTGTCATCGCGAGGGTCTGGTTAAAGTTTATGAGTGGGCCGAGCGACATCATCACAACACGGAGCGTGAAGCCCAGACCCCCTCACAACTGGATCAAGAATCTACATGCATTAGCTAGACACACGCCTCAATTGGAAAAGTCCGACACAAGCACATTAAGTTACACCAACTAAAACCAATAATAGATCATCATAAATTACCCTACAATACTGCCTTACTATACAAAATTATAATACGACCACTATTATTACATGCATGCCCAGCTTGGATCAGCGCAGCTAAATCAAACACCAAAAAACTCCAAGTCATCCAAAATCAGTTTTTGCGCATCATCAGGAATGCCTCATGGTACGTCTCCAAAGCACAACTCCATAAAGAATTCAGTTAGAACCGATTACCAACCACATTATTTTTTTTCCACCCACTTCGTCCAAAACCTACCAAATATATCAAACTAACCCCGCTAAGACTGCCAAAACCCAACTCACACAACCCGCATTAAAAATAAATTTCCTTTCGATTCATTCCTCAATAAATTCTCAGATCTCTATCCTAAGTAGAGATATTGTACAAGATACCTCTACCACCCTAGTAGTAATGTAAGTTGTATTTTAAGATTATTTGTAAGATTATTGTAAGTAGATATATGCAACTGTAACAAATGTAGTGAGTTAACACCGATTTAACAAATGTAACAAATGTAGTGAGTTAACACTGATATTGTTCTATCCAAAAGAAAATAAATAATAATACAAAAAAGCCTAGAGGAAACGGGAGCCGTGCGCCGGGCACAATCCACGGAAACACTAAAAATAAAATAACTCCCCCAGAGTTAAAGAAAACCGTTAAATTTTGAGAAACATTTTGAGTATGATGTAAATAAACACAACCTCAAAGCAAAGAAATGCAATATATTTTTGAAGATATTTAAAAAGGACACAAAATAGCAAGACTACGAGGATAACTTTTTCAGCACTCATGAATGGAAGCTAGTACTTGCCTTCTTTGTTAATTGATTACTAGAAGAATTTACCTAAGTTTCCGTTAATTCGTACCAAAAATAAAGCAAGTCGTGCGTATCTTTGTCGAAGTATTTCAAAATACTCCACTCTGCTCCTGCCATTCCTGAACATTCCATTTGTAGGCAAGACACTTCTTCTGAACAAATTAGATAAATAACTATTATTATATACATTTTTCTGAAATACCTTCAAATATTTCAATATTCTTTTTTGTATTTTATGCATGTTTACTGAAACATATTTGAAAATATACATTCGCGAAAATACTTCCAAGTAGTTTCGTTCTGTGGAGCAGACGGAGGAATTTTCTACAATGATTGAGTTGTGATAGGAATGCGAAAGCAAATACTGATTTAGGATATTCTGATCAGTGCTTCCTTGGTTTCTTTTGATATATTTCCGACAGTTGATAGAGTAGTTGTCTAAACAAGGGGCCACTTTTCCCCTTATAACCCAGCCTCCACTCATGTAGGAAATCTTCATCAAGAATTGGAGATAAGGCGGCCACTATTAGCTGTGAGATAATTGAAGTAATACGTATCTGTGAATAAAACTGTACTCCAAGAACCAAAAGAATAATTCAAATGAAAAGTTGATTTTCAAAGCACTTGAATTGGTTTCCAAAGCACTGCCGAGGAATATCTGCAAATTAAAATGTGTCCTTCCACCGTTTTTTTTTTTCATATTTCTTTTCATCGGCTTAGGTGACTTGGGGCATCAACTGATGGCACTGTACTCTGTGCGGGAGGTTCTAAGGTTAGAGTACAGACGTTGCAAAAGTTTCGACACTACCTACATAGCTAGGCCGAATTCAGACGCTGTCTGAAGGAGAATTCTAGCAGACACCTCTTCTAATCCGTAGTTTTCCGGTCAATACCAGACGGATGTCAGAGCAGTATCCTAACAAATGAACTAAGGACCGTTCAATCTATCCTTCGTCTTTGTCCTAATCTCATCCCTGATTTACGCACTCCTTCAATTACATGCATTAAACTAGCAGGAATGGTGGGAGGCCAGTTGGGAGCTTAGAGCTAGAATGCCAGCTGGGGCAGTACCTCGCTAGTGAGAGATACCTGGTTGGGGAAAACCTCGCAATTCGACGGGTAGATCGGCGCCGAATCTCACCATCCGTTGGGGATAGACCACCGTCACCTCTCATAAAACAAGCATTAAACTTACGGGACTAATTTCTTTAGCAGTTGACGCACCCGGAATCACTCAATAATAAATCAATCCAATCTCCTTTCAAGCTTCACGTACTTTCACATCTTTATACTATTTACTAAAAATATTGGGGAAAAGGACATATTTTACACTGGAATATTATTCGTATTTACGCAAATTTGTTAGAAGTAAAATTTAGAAAATGGTTTAAATAATTCCTTTTGATGAATATTTTTACATTCAAATTTTATTGTAATAAAAGCTTTTATTTTTTGAAACTTCCTATAAACATTGAAACATGCATTAAAATTCTGTTAATTGCCACTAATTTTTACTGAAGCAAGTAAATGTTCTATTCAAAGCAGTGACTTGTAATGAAGCTGAAAATGTAATTAGTTTCCTATTTGACTAAAAGTATTATTCAAGAGAGAGAATGTTGTGGTTGAGAATTACGAAACAAAATACTAATATAAATATGTTGCTAATCAATTTGTTGAAGATTTATCTATTGTAATTACCAAATTGGATAAATGAGTTTCCTCTGGATAGGGTTAAACCACTACTATTGCCTATTTAAATACCAACTCAATTCACGTAAAAATTCAAGAATTTTGAAGCGTCCAAATATTGTAGATCACAGCCGTTCCTTGAAGAACGGTTGGGAATCCATACTCTTAAGCTAATTCCTGTCAGGCCACTTCACAGTCTTGGTGTCGTCGGTTAAAAATAACCGAGAGACCAATTTAATTTTCCGTGTTAAGTCTTGAAGGCGGGACAGCTCCCTTTCCGCTCGTCGCGACCAGACGACGGAATTAGAGCGGGTGACAAGGAGCGGGGTGGGGGCAGAGGAGGAGCGAGGTGAGACAGAGAGAGAGAGAGAGAGAGAGAGTGAGAGAGAGGGAGGGAGGTGGCGCGAGTAGAAAGGGGAAAAGGCAGAAGACAGGAAAGTTGACGGGCACCTGCGAGCCAGATGGAGCGGCGCGGCGCGGCGGGGAGGGGCGAGGTGGGGAGAGGGGAAGGGGAGGGACGGGGCGGGGAGGGGAGAGGGGGCGGGGAGGGGAGAGGGGGCGGGGAGGGACGGGGAGGGGAGAGGGGGCGGGGAGGGACGGGGAGGGGCGGGGAGTGCGGGGAGGGTGGGCGGGGCGCGGCGGGGAGGAGGGGGAGGGGAGGGGAGAGGAGGGGCGGGGAGGAGGCGCTCGCCGGCCTGTCCCTCGTCGTGCTGCCTGAGAAGGCGTCATCGCGAGGGCAGCGGCTGCCGTCAGATCAAAAAGACAGCACGCGTGCTGAGTGTCTCCGTCTGCGAGCAGGATGGCCTGCCAGGCAGATTACTGACCTGCGCTTCGTCTTAGGATCCTTTGCTCAAAGGACACCAGTTGTTTGTTTTCGAAAAATATTCAGTCAAAACTATCTTACATTTAATTCTAAATGTCTATCTTATAATCATTCAAGATTTGTGTACAATAACCTCATTTCTAAAATTACGTCTAGAGGATACTATATTAGGTCTATAGGCTAGTATATTTGTAATAGTTTTACTAATAGAAACTAATTTATAAATTTACTAATTTAATTTATTTTAATAATTATTACTAAATAACTAATTAAAAACTAAATATTTACCAGTTTAAAGTATTTTATAAATTTCAACTAATAGTTTATTAACACTATATCTAAAAACTTTGTATACATTTAATTCTGAAATTATACATTAAAACAGTGAAAAAAGATTATATGCAATTATCACGTTCTAGCACCTGACACAAAGACCTCACAGTGAAGAAATATAATTAACAGGTTGTTATAGATATACATTTATGAGTGGAAACGAATCACACACCAAGAAATAATTCATAAAGTAAAACCATTTCACTCGGAAGGAGTCGTGATAATGTAAAACTTTATCATTTACACAACGAAAATATTTAGATACTCTTATCTTGCAAGTAAACGAGAACAATTTTGGACAGCAAGTATTTGGAAAATCATGTAAATTGTGTTGTAAATTATATCGTTATCATGGAGATCCTTGCAGTTTACTAATCAAGTATTTAAAATGATTACTGTGAAAGCGAGAGAATTAGCTTATTTATCTCCTGTTTGCCTTCAATATGGACCTGTTTGTTGGAACTCTTATAGAAATTTACTTACGGAAAATTTGGAAAGAATGCAGAGAAGAACATGTAAACTTACGTTTAGAGGCAGGAGGAAGAAATTAATTGAAGTTTCTAGAAATCAAGACGTTAAGGTCCTTTACATAAAAAAAAAAGATTATTAAAATTGAAAAAATATTGAGAATCATTTATGTAGTTACGCACACAAAATTTAGTAATTGCTCAGAGAAAAGATGTTGAGAAAGTTTCCTTTACAAAGAGAACAATAATGGCTGTAATAAGTTTTCTGCAACAGCCTATGAGCCCTTTCCTTTAAGTTTTCAAAATTTAAAAGTAAAATATTTTGTAATAAGTGTACATTATGTTTATTCATAGGATAGTCTTATTAAAAAATTAATTATTGGTACTTTTTCCTTTAATTATTGTTAATATAACTAATCTAAAGATTATTAATTTTATTCTTATAATAAAGTGTTGTGAAATAGAGTAAAATGTAGAATGAGAAAGAGGAGAGAAGATCTATGAAGTGTTCGGATGTTTTGTAAAGTGTGGGGCAATCCAGTTAGAAAGTCTCTGCTTAATATTTTAATGTATAATTGTATTTGGTGTAATGCGCGTAAATTATAGTAATCCGCTACCACGTTACAACAGTCAGGAATAATAAATATCTATGCGTATAACATATAACTGCAATACCTCTACTGGATAGTCAACAACTTTTCGACCAGTGGAGTTATGGTTCCCTTCAGCACGGTAACATAACCATAAGCAATTGTGTCCCGATGAACATAAAGACCATTTAACCTAGAAAGAGTATAAAAATAGTTAAAGACATAAAGCTTTACTTTTGAAAAGGTATAAACAAACTCACAATTGCAGAGGCGTACAATATTATGTGTACCACATCCAGACATAATCCCCATGGTACGAGGATTCTGCTTCTTTAGAAAGAGACTGCAAGGTGTAACGTCGTCTTCATAGCTTTTAACATTTTAGATTTGTATATTTATTACCGCGCAGAAAGTGTATCAAATTTAAATTGTATTATTTTACTCTTGAATACACGCCTCTTTAAACTTTCTTCAATTGACAAGAAATGTTCTCTCAAACTTTTATTTTTCAAATCTTTTAAAAGCAGGAAAACTTGTAAGCTTGCTTCCATTAACAAATGATTTGACATTCTCTAAATTTTGTAGCACTTTCTCGTTACATACGTATTTCCGCTCAGAGAAAAACCGATGCATTTCTCTTTAGTTACGGCGTAGAAAAAATGTTATCAATAAGAATCTTTAGTTGGTAGAAAACATTTTGAAGAGTAAATTTTATAATTCATGTCAATTTCAATCTAAATTTTAATAGATCTCAGAAAGAGGTCGGTAATGGCAGGGAAAGTTTATCACTCTAACGAGGCACTTAATGAAGTCGTTCAAAATTATTAGTATTCGACTTGACTCGGATTCGTTAAATTCTGAATTAACCAACGTGAATTTTATATCCTACCCTGTAACATTCTGTGCGAAAATTAATGACTCTTAGTACAAGTTCGTATGTAACGCATGGGATTAGTAGAAGCAAAATTATACTTTCTTTGAAAGCAGAAATCTACTTCATTTCCATTTCTACGTTATCCCGCTCCCTCGTGCTTTCGATGATCGTGCAAAATCGTTGGCATTTTTTTTCTGATCCTAGCAATTCATTACTTGAGGCGCTGCTAAGTACAGTTCAGAAGTTGAATCCCGCTTAATCCAAGCCCAAACTCTGGAAGCTGCGCCGTCGAGGTCGGGGACGTTCGTTCGTTCGTTGGCTGAGTGATCAAAGTGCGTCAGCTTCCGCTTGAGCGCGGAAGGATATCAATATGCGGAGTGGCGCGGGCCGGGCGGCTGCCATTTGCGCAGCGGGGTAATGGCCGCGAGACCAATTATCAGGTGCGGCCGTTATCGGCGGGCCCGTCCCTGCCGCCCCACCCCCTCCCACCCCCCGCCCCCACCCGCCTGCTCTATCGTTATGCTAATTCGCTATTGAATACCAGCAGCTAATTGATATTGCGCAATTCTAGGCAGGGCAATCTCTCTGTCTCATGTCTTAAATTATGAAAGACCAGGAGGGTTTGCATTCTTTTGAAAGCTAATTTTTACATTTTTTTCCCCGTTCTTAATATTATGCTCCGTTGCTTTAAATTTGGTTTTCGCGAATAAAGAAGTTTCCACGTATGAACTCATTATTACTGATCACACTGAAATCGTGCAAACAAAATTATACTGTAGTGGGTCGTTGAAAAGTATCGGTAATTTTAACACATGAATAAAAATAGCTGTGAAGTTCAAAACTCAAAATGAGTGTCAAGATTTGTTGCAAAATTCCTTGATATTATTATTGTATTGAGCACAAATGATGTATGTGCCAGTGATTTTATGATAAAACCTTTATCTCAGAAATGTCCACTTCTCGTCTGGTAATATCTAAATGCATTTGAAAGTTAGGTTTTTGATGAAATTTAATTGATTCTGAGTAAATAAAACAGGACTTATCGTCATACAGGTATTTTACTTTTGGTATAAGAAAGAGTTGTTTTTTTTTTCACCTGGACGTTATTTTGCTCAGTCTTTGCACGTAATACTTAAATTTTCGGATCTTCATATCGTAGTATGAGACAGACTAGTAATTGTTCAAAATTCAATTCACGTACTCGGTAAACACACACGATTAAAGTTTGGCAAATAATCATGATATCTTCCCGTCATGCGCAGAAAACTCAAACTACGCTACCCAATGTTTTTCAAATTCATTTACTCAATGGTGAACACTGAGTACTAAAACCCAACCCGACGTCGCTCGAGTTTCTGCAATCCAATCGCGATCGATCGGGACCTCCAACGTTCGACAGCAGAAAAGTAATTAATAAATTGGCCTGCGGGCGAACAACAGACGATCGGCGCGGTGACTGATTCCAGGGGGCCGTGGACGGAGGCCGACGAGACGGAGACAGTGATGGATAGCAACCGACTCGTAACGAATTTATAAAACATTGAGCGGGATATCAACTCGGAAGCCGGGCGCAACCCGGCAGTCGCAAGCCCCAGGCGCTTCCTAAGCGAACTTTTTGTTCCCACGGAGCGATTTCATCCCCTGCGATTGAATGAAGTGAATTATAGATTTCCGAGGATTCGCCTGGCCTAACGTCTGTATCAATGCCTCCTCGTTTCCCTGCGTACAAAGGCAAACGGAGTGGATTAAGGGCTCCGAATAATATATTGATCACAAAAGAATCCTGAACATCCGTCTCCGATGAAAGTTGCAGATGACCCCTCTCTCTGGGCTCGACGACTCTCAAAGTTCCAACAAAAACGAGATCGATGTGAACAAGCGACTGCACACAATCCCTCCGACATGGACAATGTATGTGCCTTTGATTGAAGCATGCAGAATATGTCGTTCGGAAATGAACTACGAGGTTCATGATTCCGTATTTTCTCTTGCGGAAAAATATGACGTGCCAGTTATTCACAACTGTGTACTTTCCATTCCCGGTCCGTAATTTATGAGTGCTAATTTAAATTCCAGCATCGCCCTCGCGCATGATGATGATGTAGACAGCCCTTTAATTGCTTTAATATCCCCTTCGCACGATGCGCAGAGAGGGGGGCCGTCTCTTACGCGTCTTTCTTTATTAATTTCGCTTCACTTTCAACAAGTGTCGGGCGTGCCTCGCATTCTCCAGTAAATAAGCAGTAACGCCTCGGGCTACCAATTCTGCTCCCAGAAGCTTCCGTCTTCTCCCTTCCCTCCGTCCACCTCGCATCGCTCTCTTTTCTTCTCAGATCGCCTCCCTTTCCCTCCCGCATCTCTTTCGCTGCGTCTTCGTTTCCCCCTCCCTATTTTGCTACATCCACAACCACCGCCACCTCGCCGCCCCGCTGCCGCCCCACCGCCCCGTTGCCGTCCCGGTGCCCCGCCGCCCCGCCGTTGCGTCGACCACGCCGCCCCGCCGCCCTGTCGCCCCCCGCCCTGTCTTCCCACCGCCCCGCGCCCACGCCGCCCGCCGCCCACGCCGCCCGCCGCCCTTCCGTCCTGCCACCACCCACGCTGCCCCTTTCCTCGCCCACGCCGTTCTCGCAGACTCTGCCGTCCCCGTTTTCTTGCCGCCCCCGGCATCCCCGCCGTCCCCTTGCGCTGGCTCCTTTTCAGAGATTCTTGGCACGAAAATTCAACAAACGCTCCTCGGCGCCGGTTGTTTCCAGCCGCACGGACTAATGCATTCTAGCGAGAGCGTTGTGTGAATAAGGGCGGTCATTAGTTCCTGGACTAACAATACAAATTGCGCGCAGCCGTGCTCGCTTGCCACTCGCCACGCGATGTTGCGGTGTCGCCCAGCGGGCGGAAGCCGTCGTGGAGGGGGCGGGGCGCCGAGGGCTTCCGGCGGACGCGACAAAGACGCACGCGCACAACACCCCACCCCACCCGGAGGAACGGAGACGGGTGAGCAGATGAACGTGGGTGAACGTGGGTGAACGTGGGTGAACGGGGCGGCGGGGTGGCAGGGCGGTGGGGCGGCGGGGGCGGCGGGGGCGGCGGGGGCGGCGGGGCGGCGGGGCGGCGGCGGCGGCGGGGCGGCGGGGCGGCGGGGCGGCGGGGCGGCGGGGCGGCGGGGGCGGTGGGGCGGCGGGGGCGGCGGGGGCGGCGGGGCGGCGGGGGCGGCGGGGGCGGCGGGGGCGGCGGGGGCGGCGGGGGCGGCGGGGGCGGCGGGGACGGCGGGGGCGGCGGGGCGGCGGGGCGGCGGGGGCGGCGGGGGCGGCGGGGGCGGCGGGGGCGGCGGGGGCGGCGGGGGCGGCGGGGGCCGCGGGGGCGGCGGGGCGGCGGGGGCGGCGGGGGCGGCGGGGGTGGGGCGGGCGCGGTGGGGCGGCGGGGGCGTGGGGGCGTGGGGGGCGTCGGGGGCGGCAGGGGCGGCGGCGAGGGTGGCGGGGCGGCGGGGCGGCGGGGCGGCGGGGCGGCGGGGCGGCGGGGCGGCGGGGCGGTGGGGCGGCGGGGCGGCGGGGCGGCGGGGCGGCGGGGGCGTGGGGGCGGCGGGGGCAGCGGGCCGGCGGTGGGGTTGTGGATGGAGCGAATTGGGGAGGGGGCTTGGATGGTTGTTGAGGTAGGCGTAAGATATGCGAAACTTAGTAGAGTTTACTACACGGAAATAATGGGCAATATGATACTGTTCACATACACTTCAATATAGTTATAGATTGAAAAAGTTATGAAAAGAAAGAACACAGTTAGCGGATTTTCATTCAGAGAATGAAACATTTTGGAGTATGTCTTGGTACAGCATATTATTGTGTTCAGAAGGTATGAATAGCACATGAAGATTATGTACACAATTTCCCGGAAAAACATACAAATATGAGTATAAAAGCTTTGTCAGAAAGATACTAATAAAGACCGGAGTGATGGATAAAGATGGTTGAGGCGATGGAGTGAATGACGTGTATCAAGGAATACCAACGATGAAGGGTCGTTGAGGGGCGAAAAAAGTAAGTTAAAGAAAAGAAATATAAATAAAAAATTTGAATATCTGATAGAAAGTGTAAATGTACTAGATGTGGGTACACGATCGATGAGATAATGAGAGATGTTTCAGAGGTGGGAAACAACCAGTGTTGCCGCGAAAGTGGTTCAGAAAGTATCCAAAACTCTGTGGATGTTCTTAAAATAAAGAAAGCATTTGCAAATGAAATGGTGATGGGTCCAGAATATGAGAGGAAAAATATCTGAAAGCACGACGAAAAGTCTAATATAATTTATTGCCTTAGGATTTATAATAATATGTGATTAACAGGAAAAATATATTAGCTTTTTGAGAACACGAGGAATAAAACATTAAACAGACAACCCAGAAAGAAATATAATTTATTGCAATCACGCGTAAGTAAATAACGTGAAAATACAAATATTTAAAAATGGTCATTAGAAAAGAAGAGGTTAAATTTTTTTCAACAAAACAAGACGAGATTCGAGAAGACTGCCCCGAAATCATCTGATAAATTATCGAAGAAATGGCTTGGCGAATGAATTCTGTATTAATCAGCGTACTAAAAGTATATATAACTCATGTAATAGTTGTAGTGTTATTTACAAAACGTTTATTGTCATTTGCAATGACAATGGCGGTAATAAACGTCGAAATAAAGAATGTTCATGTATTGAGGTCACTGCTCAATGATCATAATGGACCAGCTTGTCGTCTAAACAAAAGACCGTACCGTAGGAGAGTAAAAAAGCAAAAAATAGAAAAAAGGGGAAAACCGCCATTGAGGAAGCGTGTGCAGAAAATGGGAACGCGGCGTCAGTTTAATCGAGATTTGAAATGGAAGAATGGGAGCGGAGTAAAAAACAGAAGTGAGTGGGAATGGTGATCGAGCTAAAGGCGAAATCAGAGGAAGATGAGAAATGACTGGTGGCAAACACCACGGTATACGAGGCGATAGTGCATTCCGAAAGAAGGGCCGAAACGGGGGCCAGGGAGGACGTGTTGGCCGGACAGGGAATGGAAGTGAGTGGAAGGAATGGTGATGAGAAAGTGTACCCGCAGGCGGTGAGCTGAAACCTTTTAAACGACCAGAGCGTATGTGCAAACACAGGGCGAGGGTGGTAGCTTGGGTGGTAGTGGGAGCGTGGGTGGTAGCGACTGGGCGGGTGGAAGCGAGAGCGTGGGTGAAAGCAGGATCGTGGGTGTAGTGTATGAGTTGTAGTGGGAGCGTGAGTGGCAGCGGGAGCGTTGGTAGTGGCGGTAACTTGGTTGCTAGCAGGAGCGTGAGTGTAGTGGGTGGGTGGAAGCAGATAAGTGAGTGGTTGCGGGTGCGTGGTCGGTAGCGCTAGAGTGGGTGTAGTGTCTCAGTGGTAGCGGATGCGTGAGTGCTAGCGGGAGCGTGAATGGCAGCGGGAGCGCGGGTGGTAGTGGGTGAGTGGTAGAGAGATCGGTAGTAGAGTGATAGAGAGGTGGTGAGTGGTAGAGAGGTGTAGAGTGTGAGTGGTAGCGTATGCGTGAATGATAGCGGGAGAGGGAGTGGTAGCGAGAGTGTGGGTGGTTGTGGGTGAGTGGTAGAAGATACGTGGTTGGTAGCGCGAGCATGGGTGGAAGCAGGAGCGTGGGTGTAGTGCGTGAATGGTAGTGGGAGCGGGAGCGGGAGTGGTGGGTGATAGCGGGAGCGTGGGTGGTAGTGTGTGAGTGGTAGCGGGAGCGCGGGTGGTAGTAGGTGAGTAGTGGAGGGATCGTGGTTGGTAGCGACAGCGTGGATGTAGTGTGTGAGTAGCATCGGGAGCGTGGGTGGTAGCGCGAGCGCGGTTACTAGTGGGTAGGTGGTAGAGTGTAGCGCGAGCGTGGGCAGAAGCAGGAGCGTGGGTGGGGCGTGGAGGGCAGCGGCTGGGGGAGGCGTGAGGCGTGGCGGGGACGCGTGGGGCGCGCGCGTGAAGAGGTCCGCGCCCTGCCCCGCGGAGCGTCCTTCACGCGCCCACAAAGGCTCGAGAGCAGGCGGCCCCGGGCGGCGGGCGGCGGGCCGCGCCGGGCCGGGCCGTTAAGACGATTGCTTCCAATAACGGAATGCGCGCGCGACCCTTGCAATGGAGAGGCGACGGGCCGGCGCGGCCTGCAGCGGAAATGTGATGCAGGGAAGCACGCTTGCGCCAACAGGGAGGGGCGGGGTGCTTGGGGCGCTGTGGCCGGCGCTCCGATGGAGAAAACGCCCCTGCGGCACCCCTGTCTTTTTCATTTCCTTAATGTTTGCGCTGAAACGATTCCATATTTTACACCATTACACGTAATTTTTATTTTTGTATTTAATAGGCCATCTATTGTGCATATAAATTACATGAACGTAAAACTTATAATATACGGGTTATACGAATCTACAATATTCCAAAAGTCTACAGGCTTGTTATAGAGACTCATATAATTCTCCTGCAGCAGCACCAGTCACCCATACACACGTCAGTTATACAAGAAGGATGATTCTTGTATCGTTAAAAGCGGGTTATTATAATTATAATAACAATAATAATATATTTGTAGACTAAAGGACTTTGAAACATTACAAAAACGTACATCCCACAATATTCTAACCTTTCGAGTTCCACAATTCTCATCGGATTCACTATCATTTCAGAGCAGTGAATAAGAGATCAAATGATACCGTTGAGGAAACCCGTCCTTAGTACATGAATTAGAATGTCCTTTATTTTAATAGAACTTTGCAAGATATTTCATTTTCATGAAAATGAATAATGCTGCCACTGTCAAAATCCTGACCTTATCCTTTGTAATGTGAGTTGCACAATTAAAATTTTTGTCAGAAATGATTCTTTCTAAAGGAAAAAAAAACTCTTCTAAAACCGATAAATATTGCATTCACATGTCATGCATTTATAAATTTCACTACTGATACATACGGGTTTCTTTTTCCTCAATCACCTTACATCATTTGCATTCTTTGAAGAAATGTGGAAAGTGCCCAATGCAAATATTTATTTATAAATATTTATAATATTAATATTTATAAATACTATTTTAGTCAATCCAAAGTAAATGATGCTTATTTTTACTTTCTCGTCTTACGGATACTTCCTAAGAAGAGGAAGTTAAGTAATCGTGAGCCGGTAAATTGTGCTTTTTTTATTTGGCTTTGATGTACCTGTAGAAATTGTCCACTTCCTTGACTCAATATTCATTAATGAGTAATTTACACCTTGAAATCTAATTCATTGTCTTTCGAATGTAATTTAACACTTATCAATAATGTACTGAAGGCACGAATCTGCATTACTTGCACACATTACTTGTGATATACAGATCCTAAAGATCTCTTCTCGTTGTTTCTATCCATCTAACGCCCTTTACATTACACTCTTTCATTGTTAATTTTACTGAATGAATTGTCCTACATCTGTTTTTGTGCTGTATTTCGCTTCTCCGCTGAGTTCTGCTTGATCGTGATCCTCGTCCACTGCGCTTGTTTTCAGTAGCAGCCGCCCCTTTGTGCTTCTTCCCCTATGCAGCGCGCAAAGGGTTCCACCTGCGGGAGGGAGAGACCGCAGGGCGTGAATCCCATTGTGCTGGCCGCCGATCTCGCCATAATTATCGCTCGAGCCATCGCCGTCGCCGTGGGGCCTACCTCGCGGTCCGTCGGCCTCGCACCCTTCCTTTGTCCTTCCGCCAACACCTTGCCTCTCTGTTTCTGTAACAACCTGCCATCGGATGGTTGGATGAGGTGAGACGAAAGCGTTTATATACGAAAGACTGGTTTCGCTGGTCATCTCATCGTCATTCTTGTACGGAGGTTGGAACTTAAATAGTGGCAATACAGCTGTGGAGACACTATGCAACGGAATGCCGGCGGCGCTAGCCGAATTCGTTTACTACGCTCCGTGAAGTCACGAAGGTTAAGCGAATTCGAGACTCGCGGGTTCCTGGATGGGCGACCGGCCAGGAACCCCGGGATCTAACGGCGTCGAGCCCCTCCCTGGTCGAAGGGAGAAAAGGCACCGACTGACTGCGACGTGACGAGACTTGACATAGTAATTATTCAGTGTAATAATTACACAGTAACGGAGGATTACTCCAGAAGAAGGCGCTCAACGCCCAACAAGGGTTAAGAGACGCGTTGCATCAACGACGCAACGAATCTACTATTGTCGCTGATAGCACACGTTGTTGACATACCTACCTTACCTCCGAGCCAATGGTCTCGCCCGTCCCACGTCACCGGCGTGCGCACAATGGAGGGAAACACAGTCACTTGTCAGCGAGCGGTATGACATAACGGCGTCACTATGTTTTCGAAAGAGGAACAACGGAATTGGATCAAGATTGAATGTGGCAGATATCGTACTGCACTAAAGTGTCATCAAGGTCTTCAAGAGGCATGGGGGGAATCGGCATTGCGTCAGAGACCCAATATGGTGAAAGTTATGGTGATTTTCGTGCGTCAGATTCCCCAGAATTGTGAAAGTTATGGTGATTGCGTCAGACCCCCAATATGGTGAAAGTTATGGTGATTTTCATGTGTCAGATGCCCCAGAATGGTGAAAGTTATGGTGATTGCGTCAGTGCCCCAATATAGTGAAAGTTATGGTGATTGCGTCAGAGCCCCAATATGGTGAAAGTTATGGTGATTTTCGTGCGGCAGATGCCCCAGAATGGTGAAAGATATGGTGATTGCGTCAGTGCCCCAATATGGTGAAAGTTATGGTGATTGCGTCAGAGCCCCAATATGGTGAAAGTTATGGTGATTTTCGTGCGTCAAATGCCCCAGAATGGTGAAAGTTGTGGTGATTGCGTCAGTGCCCCAATATGGTGAAAGTTATGGTGATTTTCATGCGTCAGATTACCCAGAATGGTGAAAGTTGTGGTGATTGCGTCAGAGCCCCAATATGGTGAAAGTTATGGTGAATCTTGTGTACGACTGCGAGGGTGTTATCCTAACGAATTACGTGCCTCCACGGCAGATCGTCAATGCACAGCATTACTGTTCGTTTTTGGAGCATCACCTGCGACCAGCTTAGCGAAAGAAGCGGCAACACTTTCTGCTCATACCGGAAGCGGTAGCTCAGTGCATCAACTGATGTCACTGCAGCGCCTCAAACCGGGAGGTCCTAGGTTACACTCCCCCCGATGACAGGATTTTCGACACTAGCTTTCTAGCTAGGTCGAATTCAGTCGCTTTCTGGAGGAGAATTCTAGCGGCCGGCTGCTCTGATCGGTAGTTTTCCGTGGTTTCTCCGATCTGCACCAGGCGAATGCCGGAGCAGTACCCTACCAAACGGGCCACGTACCGCGCGCGATCTTTCCTTCCTCTTCCTTGTCCTATCCTCTCTCCTTACACACACACTTACACTAATATGCACTACACTACCACATATTCAGGGAGACCGGTCGAGAGCTTAGAGCTAGTCCCGGCTGGGGCGGTGCCCCGCTGTGGGGTGAGTCCTGGTTAGGGGGAAACCCCACTAGCCGACGGTAGGTCGGCGCCGGATCTCGCCATCCAGCGGGGGAAGATCACCGCCATCTCCCGAGAAAAAACAAACATGCACTACACTAACGGGACTAATGACCGAAGTAGTTGACGCGCCCGGAAACACGAAAAAATCAATCAATCAATCAATCAAACTTTCTGCTCATCCCACCAATCATTTTGCACGACAATGTGCGAGCGCATACAACGCAAGCTGTGATTGCTCTGTTCGGTCGATGGGACTGGGAAGTACTGTACTATTCACCATACTCCCCGGACTTCATTCCTTGTGATTTTAATTTGATTTCGAAGATGAAGGAAACACTTGCTAGTGGCATTCGCTTCAGAACTGTTCCAGAGATTCGACAGACAGTATACCGCTCCATTCACACCATCAACAGCACAGGCTCTGCTAACGGTATACTACTCGCGCAACTTTTCTTGAACGATGGATTGAGGAAAAGCGGGCGGAGTGGGGGTATTAGCTACAACGTTGGCCACAAGAGTATTTATAGAAACGCCAATTTCTGAAAAATGAAAGTCAACCTGCTACGTGTGTGACCAGGTCATCACTCTGGGTAGGCAACAGCAGGGACACTACATAGAAGTTTTAGGTCCCTCCCTTGAAGAACCTGGACCTACCTCCTCATTTCTTTAAGTAATGATAATAAAGCTGAACAGAAGTTCTCGACTATGAAAGCAACTAGCTTTGGCGAGCTTATGTTCCGCGCTAACGAAGTTTTAATGCTTGAAACGTTGTCATCAGTGCTCGCTACGAGCTTCTGCCTTCAACTGTTTATTGCTCAAGGGAGGGGGAAAGCAAGGTCATCGTTCAAGAAATGTTGCGCGACTAGTACTATGCCTTCCACATAGCTGGCAACGGATTCTACACCATGCTGGTGACTACTTTGCGGATTCGGTGGTATAACGGTCAGCGTACCGGACTGTTGTACCCGAGTTTGCGGGTTCAAACCCGATCGAAGCCGTGGATTTTTAAGGGCGAAAATATCCTTCGTACGCCTTCCTTCCGAGGGGAAGTAAAGTCGGCTGTCCCATGTAGTAGATTTACTGCAAGTAAAAGATCCTCAAGCCTAAAAGAAGCCTCTGAGCAAAATTGAGGTCCGCCTGTTTCGTCGCCCAAGATAATACCTCTTTCTCCGCTAGGTGGTGCAAGGAGCGTAGCGAAATTTGCGTGGTTAGACGGAAGAGCGGGCCTGATGGCCCGAGTCTCGCCACGTAAAATAAGGCATTAACTAACTGAATACTTTGAAGGACAGTAACAGGTGCAAACATGTAACACTTTTGTGTCGGTTGGGAATAAATAGTTGCCACTATTTAAGTTCCAACCCTCGTATTTAGGATGCGAATTGCCGGATGGCAGGCTTAAGTCCCTATGTAGAGAACGTGCCGTCCCCTGTTAGAAAAATTGCATGATATGTCCATGTTTCAGAGGCCTCATGAATGTAATTCACATTTTCGCCCTTTGGTTAAATCACGAAAAATTAAGTGAAGGAAAGTTGGGAAGAAAACATTCCTATGAACATGTTATTTGTCCAGAATTTGCTGTGTTATCTTCGTGACAATTGGACATTGTAATCCTCACAAGAATTTTGACCCCCTCCTTCCCGGTGAAAATTGCCAATTCGAACACGTATCATCAGCTCACCTTTATCATATCATCGCCAAAATGAAACGTGTTACATAGTAGCTACTGATTTATTTTTAATACTTCTTCTTGAATGTTGTGCTCTTATAGCCAAGTTCTCGGTATTTGTGGAGTATTGGTTCTAATCGTAGTTTTTTACATCTTTATACCATCCTCCAGAAAGTGAAATTCAAACTTTAGCTAATTTCCACAAAATATGAATATAATTGGAACGTTCTATTATCATTATCCCCTTATCATCAACGTTCATTATCCCCTTATAATCTCATCATAATTTACCCAATGAAGTTTTACGAGCGGTATCTTTTTCATAAAAGGGCATTAATTTCATACGAGTCAGCGTTGACAAGTTGTTTCACATTTATGTTATTCACTGTATTCAAAACGAGACGTTTCATGTCTTCTCCAATTTTTCAAACTGTTACATACAATCCGCGATCCTTAACAATATTTTTCAAGGTATTTATTCTCCCTGCCTGCCTCCTAAACCTACACTATCTAGCAGACAACATTTTTCAGCGTTATGAATGCCATTATGTGGACCAATTCTTTAGTTCAACAAAGAAAATATTTTTTTAATACTTTTGACAAATTGTATACTTTCAGATGAATGCTTTTTCAGAAGTATGCCGCCAGTACTTAATTTAAAAGAATCGGGTTAATCTCCAACATCCTGTAGAAAAGTTGTTTTTGCTTCTCAGTGAATTCCAATAATTTTTCATATGCTCCACCGCCACTGGTATACCCTCTACCCTACCACACTTCAGTTTCTTTCCCCTTATCCCATATCCAGTGCCTGGCTTCCGCTGTGACCGCTCACAATTGGCTGCGGCCCGGACCCGCAATCACCCTTTTCTCTCGGCTAGCAGACTCCGCTCCACTTACCGTCTTCCTCCCTCTCTCACTCCCACTCCGTCTCTCTCTCTCTCTCTCTCTCTCTCTCTCTCTACGCATCTTCCCCTTCCTACCTATTTCTCCATTAACCTCTCTCCTTCTCTCTCTCTCCCTCTCCCTCTCTCTCCTCCTCTCTCCATTTCTCCCGCCTTCCCTATATCTCTCCGTCCCCCTCTCTATATCCCTTTCTCTCTCCCCTCTCTCCCTCTCTCTCCCTCTTTCTCCCCTCCCTCTCTCTCTCTCCATCTCTCTCTCCTTCTCTATCTTGCTCTCTATCTCGGTCTCTCCCTCTCTCTCTCTCTCTCCATCTCTCCCGCCTTACCTCTTTATCTCCGTTTCCCCTCCCTCCCTCTCCTTCTCTTCCTTCTCTCGGAGAGCCTTGCCCACCCAGCACACGCACACGCGCTCGCGACGCCCGCACGGGGAGGGCGTGGGAGAGTGGGCGGGGGCGGGGCGGGGGCGGGGCGGGGGCGGGGCGGTGGGCGGCGGCCGCGCATTGAAATCCCCGCGGCGGCGGCGGCGGCGGCGGCGGCCACGGCCCCCACTTTGACAAATGGCGCGTGTAATGCCTGCTCCGCTCGGGCCAATTTTCGAATAATCGGGCGGAAGGGGAAGAAATTTCCTCGCGCGTGTTCACGTCTTTTTTTTTTCTTCTTTGTTTATTTATTCGTTTGTTTGGCGATCACCGCTGCCGCCCTCCTCCCACCGGAGTTGGAGGCTTTCCGCCAACAGCGCGTCGGTGCACCACCCCTCGCCGACCCACGTGGCTTCCGGGCGTAAATCAAAAATGTTGTTTATCCGAAATGTTCGCTGGTGTTCCTTGGCTATCGCGCAGATTGGGTCGTTTATCGTTCGTTTCCCGTCTTTCACCGCCTTGCAACTTTGCACGCGCAACTTTGTTTCGTTGTTGTCGAATTTAGTTAATCTACGGACGGTTTCTATTTACAACTGGAAGTTTAGTTCCCGATATCGGCGCAGGGGTATTAATTCCTGCTCTGGTTCCTTACTCCAGACTGACGATATCTTCCAATATAACCCGTTATCCGGACTTAATTCCATCTTCCCGGCTTTATGGTGCAACGATAAAAAACGAACGCCCTTTCCGAGGGAGTTTGAAATAAACACCTTGGCGTTACACGGCCTTCCAAGCGTTCAAGCTCGCATTGAGACGGGGCATAATTTTGTTTAATGCCGCTATAAAGTTTCGAAAGATGCGATGTTCTTTGGTGGGAGCAAGATGCGGGCAGACAAGCAAAGAAAAGTACAGGCGCACAGCTATGCAGTGGCAGGAACATAAAGGCAATGTCGAATTAAAGTTTTGCAGTGCTTTTAGTCAATACGAAACACAATAGCTAGTAATATATAACTAGGTATAATCTAAATATATAAAACTCAGATAGATTGAGATGAACCATCGCATTCGCTGCGCCATGTCATAAAAATATGAAGCTTCATAGTCATAAATATGTTTCGTGAAAAATCATTGCAATGCGATACTTAATTAGGGTGTTTATACAGTATGGTTAATGGAAATTAGCACTCTAACAACAGAAACCAACGCTGCATAATGAATCTAAGATTATTAATTTAGAACCCAAGTGACTCGATGGAAAAGAAGTACAGAAAGTGATTAAATATATAGAAATATTTCGTGAAATATACGGCTGAATTTAAATATTTTTTCAAGTGAAATTTGTAACTTCCTCTGTAATATTTATCAGCTATTGCCAGCAGCATACCCTCCTCAATATGATAAAAGCTTCAGTGGAATCAGTGATCTCTTCAGTTGCGAGTAGATCATGCTGGAGTTCACTGACTTTGTAGCAAATTCTTGGGGCATATCATGAGGTTGTTTCCTTGCCCATGACAGCCGAAGCATTTGATGTATTATGTTTTGTTCAGTAAAGCTTATGACAACACTCAAAATAGCCGGGACAAAACCAAACTATTGATTACCACCAGCAGAAAGGGACCATTTCGACTCCGAACCTTTCAAATGGGACCAAAATCATTCAATGAGTACATTTTGTTTTGTATTTCTCTCATTTTTAGATATAAGATTAGACGAATATAAAAAAATCTTAACATATTTACAATACATTTCTTAATATTATAAAAATTAACTTTAGAATCGTCTATATCAGGAAAAAACGTCATTTTCAATTCTCTTGGATTGTCATTTTTAATACATCAAAGAGTAACATTTTTTTCAACGTAAATGAAATTTTTTACATCAATATTTAATGTAATATTTAAGTGTGAATGATAGTGTTTCAACATTTTATATTTTACACTGAATAGCGTCATATTGCAATGTACTAATGAGCTATAAATAAGCTCTTTTGAATAGCCAATTCATAACATCTGGTCCGAAAGTGAAAGGTGTGGGAAAACACATGTGTTTGTATCATGAACGAATAATGCAATACATCACTAAAGTTAAATAAAAATCACTGTTTTATTATACACAAATTTTGTAGGCTGTCATGGAATATTATACAGTGATAAATTAAAAATACTGAATCACAAAACCCGAAATATGTTTTGTTAACTAAGCGTGAATTTGCTTCAAAAACATTCGAACACTATGAAAAAAACATCAACATATGCCGCATTCATAAGCATTGTCGCAACGTTGACGTATTGATAACATTAATAATATCCGATATAAAATTGAATGGCCAGTGCCAAATATTTGCAGCACCAGTGAATTTATATTACAAAAGATTAGATGAATATTTGTTCTCTGAGAATTCATGTTTTATCAAAAGACATTAAATTTGTACGAACACATACTATGTAAACCAATACAGAAAATATGAAATTAATGAAATAGAAGTGGGTCTATCTCGAAGGGTTACTTAGGGACTGGAAAAGTATTATTTAAACTAAGAACTGGAATCTATTCATTCCAGGAACAGAAACAAGACGTGGAATCATAGAAACGTTACTTCATCTTTGACAGATCAAAAGAAAAATGTGAGGAGAGTTAATTTTCATTACAAGGGTTAAATGAAAGTTACGTATAGTGATTTTTATTCAGACAACTTATGTTTGGAGAATTGTACTCGATTCTTGTGTTGCAACTACGTATTTTATTTTATTGTGTTTTATTTCTTACACAAATTATATCTTTTCGCACATTTTTGATAAAACTAATACCATACATTGCATAGTTACAAGGGGAAGATGCACCCCATGGAGGATCTACCGTATACAAACAATAATATGATTTATTAAATTGCCCCTAGGTCAAATCTGTGCATTAAATCTAACGGTTTGTATCTTATAAATCATAGAATTTCTTTGCTGTTGCCCGGGATGAGTAAATTCGGACCGATCTTTGAATCTGCCTTGGTGTTTGTTTGTTTGTTTTCTGCTGTAGTCGATGATAGTTTTGTATACCAGTGGAACATGTTCGTCATTAAGCGAATTTTTTTTGACGATGCATTGAGTAAGATTTTGGATTTAAATATTTCAAGGAACTCCCTATTGGATTGACTGGCAGTGCTCCCTGAGGCAAATGTTGTCTACGTACACATGGAGATACAAAATACGGCGAAATAAGAGATGTGATGTTTGATATAAAATAAAAATTAATTTCAATTGGGTTTCGTGACCTCCGAATGGTCCAATCTTAGCCTGTTCTTATTTCACATAATGTTAATTGCAAACACATTTTTTATTAATTTATTTATTTATTTGCTTTCAGGCGTACAACCTATTTTACAATGAGTTTGAATACATTTGAAACAGACTTACAGAATTGAGTTTAATTTAGAAGTTATATTTTGATTTGTATTATTTACAGGAGTTGTGTGTGTGTGAGGGGCTTAGGGTGGGTCGAAAAAGTGTCTGGGAAGTTCCCTGCAGATACGTGCTTTATTTGGGGTTTGTTTCCCTATTTGGAAGTGAAGGGCTTGCGGGATTGAAGGGAATTTGAGGTAAAACGTGAAGGCGGATTGTTTGATGTTGGTGGTAATGGGGGATATGCCGAGCTCGAGATGAAGTAGTTCATTGGGTATGAACCAGGGTGCTTTGGTTATGGTCCTTAGGAAACGATTTTGAAAGGTCTTGAGCTTATGGATATGAGATTTTTGTTGTTGATTTTTGTTGCTGAGCCCAAATTAGGCATCCATATGTTAGCATAGGTCTGATCCTAGCTTTGTAAACATGGGTACCGGTTTGAATTTAGACGGGAGAAGATCGTCGTAGTATTAGAAAAAGCTGGTGAGTTCTTTGTGTGGCTAGAGCAATTGCATACAAATGAATTTCAAATAAATGAGGATTCACTGGATAAATCAAACATTACAAGAAAAAAAGATGATTCCAGTCAATTTAAATATATTCGTAGCAGACGTTTCGGCCTAAATTGTAAGGCCCTCTTCAGTGTCTGAAAGGTCAACATTAACCAATCTTACATATTAAATTAATATTATTAGTATAAAACAAAAACACTGAGTCAAGGACGTGGTACCTGTAAATTTATGACGTTATGGTTTTTTGAGTTCTTTTTTCTTGTAACAAATGAATTTCCTTTTACGCATTCCGTTTTCGTCGTTTGCTTTTCCACAGCACCTGCCGCCGCCGCCGCTGTTTCCCTGCTCCGCCCCGGCGGCGGCGGCGGCGGCGGCGGCGGCGGCGGCGGTGGCGGCGGGGTCGACCGTTCCACAGCGCGAGGAGGGAGCGGTCGCCATGGCAACCGCGTGCGCGGTGCGGCCTCGCCAGCGTCCTCCCTGGCGCCTGTGCCACGTGGCATCGCCCGTGTCAACAGCCCCGCTGCCCTCGCCTGGCCACCGCCCCTCCCACCAGGCCCACACACGTCGCCTCTAGTCGTCTCTTAACCATTTGCGGTGGCGATGGTGTAGCGGTTAGCGGACTACTATACCCAAGTTCGCGGGTTCAAACCCGATCGAAGCCGTGGATTTTTAAGGGCGAAAAAAATCCTTCGTACGCCTTCCTTCAGAGGGGAAGTAAAGCCGGCTGTCCCATGTTAGTAGATTTACTGCACGTAAAAGATCCTCAAGCCCAAATGATTCCTCTGAGCTACATTCAAATCGCCTGTTTCGTCGCCCAAGTAATACCTTCTTTCTCTTGTTCAAAGGAGTGTAACGAAATTTGCGTGGTCAGACGGAAGAGCAGGCCTCATGGCCTGAGTCTCGCCAAATTCAATTCAATTCAATTTGCTACTCGGGTGGGGTTCTAGAGTCCCCCAGCCGAAGTATCTGTCATAATTCGGAAACCAATTAGTAGATATTGCTTATGTTGCCAGCATTCCTCACTGACATTGTGTTATTTCTTTTGACTGGTTGTGCGAAGTGATTTGACGTTTATTTTTGGAATTAAAGGAGAAAAGGTCTCAGAATACTCCACCGTTGTGTTAACGTGAGTTCTTTCTCATTCCCTCGATTAATGTTTTGTGTGTACTTAGACTTGACGATTTTATTACAGTAAAATCACAAAGAAATTATATTAACCTTCAACATCCTTTGTGTCAGAATCAACCAGAAAAGCAAGATGCTACATGTGTGCGAGAAATGCGGACAGAAAGACGATGATAGTTTGCGAAAAGTGCTGTAAACATTTATGCCCAGATCACAGAAAATCAGTGTGTAACAATTGCTTGAAATCTACGTTTTTGTTTTATTATAAACACTGTAAACTGATTCAAAGAACAATTTTTTTAAAAAAAAACTTTTCATAGAGATAAATAGTAATATACCTTCTGGGTCACCTGAGGACCCAGCCAGAGTTTAGGCGCAAGTGAATTTCACCAGAGTAGTTAAGGGTTAACTGCTCTCAGATCTATGCACCATTAGAAATCATTAGCACACATCTCTTTTACCTTGCAAGTGCCGCGTACGGAGTTACTGGTAATAATGAAGGAATATTTTTGATTTCAAATGCATCAATAACTAATATTAGTTCACAAAGAGTTGAAAACAAAAGAATATTACTGAAGATTAAATCGTCGAAATATAAAGCACGAGAAAAGGAGGAAGATTTTGATAAAAATTTATATGAAATTTCGATTCAAGATTACTTGAAATCTGGTAACTACTCCCTCTTTCAAATATACTGTATCAGCACAAAGTTATTTCACCAACCATTGCCGGGTAGTGCTGACTATTTCTTTTAACCTACATGACCTATTTACATTTGTTTTCTCTAGCTCTCTCTCTGTTCTCTGTATGTTTTATCTTTCTTTTGTCTCTTGGAGTTGAGAAGCATTCTTTTCTGATCCATTCAATCGTCTAAATTTCATTCTTTCATGTTCATATTTTCGTTCCTCTGCACGCCCATGCCCTATTTATGCCTTTTTTGTCGTTCTTATGCCTTTGCACTGTAATCATTTCCTTTTCTCGCCCGGTCTCTTCACGTCTTCTTTCTCCTTCCTTCGCATTATTGTGTAGGTGCTTCGTGCTTCATCCCACTTCGTAAAATACTTTCACCCTGCCTACTCCCCCCCCCGCCGCTACGTTCGCGTGAAAAGCCTGGCGATCGACGAAGTTGCAGCCGCCCAAGATTACCCCGTCACCCGCTCCTCTCATCTAAATTAAGCCAATGCTGTACCCCATCCCACCGCATGCCGACTAGGCTGTGGCAAAAAGCACTTGTGCGCGCATACACACTCACACACATGCACAAAAACACACGCACACACACGCGCACGCAGACGCGCGCACACACACATGCACACACAAACGTGCACGCGCACACACACACACGCACACATACACACACGCACACACACGCGCACACACTTACACACACGCACGCACACACACACACAGCAACGGCGATATAACACCAGCGCGGGCGGACCATTATAATTGTGTACGATACCAAGTCAATCGTTTCGAGTTCCGAAACTGGGCCTGAGGATCCATATTGGAGTGCTTCTCTGACAAGCACAAAGCACAATTGCCCGGAATATGGAAACGGCTGCGTGGACTTCAAAGGCAAACAGTCTTGCAATCCATATATTTTCGAACAAAGCTTCTCTGTAATAATAAATAGACGTCGTGACTAAGAATGAAGCATGTAATTCTCCTGTAATCACAGTCCATACAACTAGCTATCTACCACCCAAATAGAATATGAAAGGAAGAAATATAACCTTAGATTTGTGAAAAGAATTCAAAAACAATATTGTAAATATTGAGAAATGTGAAAATTTATTTAAAGTGATATGTCTGAGATGTATTATACTCACACACCCAGTGCACTGAACTTTCTGGAGGAAAAATATAACGAAGTGTCGTGTAGTTTGGACGATATCCAACACACTGTTTTGAAAGATCTATTACCGACCACATATTTCGTAAGTAAGACTTCAGTGATAAGCGATCTTCTGGCAGCTTTTCTTTGTTGGCTAGTCGTCTATCTTTAAACAAAATCCCGAACTCTTTCAACTACTACCGTATACCTCAGCCGTTTTGACGTGCTGAACTTTTAAAGCAACTAGCTTTAAGTAAACAGTTATTGTCACGCTTACATTATTGGATACTGACCACAATATTTTAGATTTTTTTTTGGCTCAGTTCAAGGCAATATTTTTTATCCTCAGAAGATTTAGTAGTTTCAGCAGTTGGTACGGATGCAACTACAATTGGCAGCCCATGTTGCCTTCCTGCTGGTGGGAGCCGCCAACTTCGAAGAGTGGTGCTTTCTTACCGCGGGACTCCTCTTTGAAAGCCCTCCCTTATTTCATTAACTCGAAGCTGTTCCGCTGCCAGGAGCGGTGAGTGCTTCCAAGAACGTAGGGCAACAAAGCCTCATCGGTTTCGTTCGAGTCCAGTTGGCAACTGCACAGGCAGCGTCGCTCTATTGCGTTGGCCTCGCGAAGAGAATCAGGTGGAATTAGGTGGTCAGCAATTTCTGTAGGAATAAAGAATTGAAGGACTTTCCCATTACGGCAACAGTTTAGATAACGTAGGATTTGTTTAAGCAATTCATGAATTGAACTCTAGAATGAGAGACGCCGTCATTTTGACGGCTACAACATTTCAAGTAATGTTATCTTTATTAAAATGAACAGTCCGCCGTTCCGATTACTCGACTTTATATATATTTATTATATAAAGTATATGTGAAAATTTCGAAAATATTCATCCACTCGCAATTGTTATACTCATCGATTTATCCTAAACGTCAGAAAGCCGTCATATTGACTGCTTCCCGATAGTTGCTGCTGTGTGTGGACTTGCTTTAATTATATCATCTAATCTCTCTTCCGAGCAGTCATGGACGCTCTCTTTGTTAAAAGACATTAGTGTTCATCGTATCTGAAGTGTCGATGTTAGAAATCGGTGATGAAATGAAACGCTATCGGGAATATCTGTAACATCATACGACGAAAGGCAACCCACGACTAAGCAGCCAGAATTTTCGTAATCGTTTTGATGTCAATTGTATGTATTCTTCTAATTACTGTAATCGATCGATCAAATAACTGGAGTACGTGTTGTGTGTATTTATGCGTATAAATTCCCCCAAATTCAGAAATAGCCCATTAAATACATGAGCCGAAATGACGGTGCACGAGCATTCTCGGTAAAAGCAAGGTCAAGGCGTTCTAATGTTAAAAGTTTATCGAAGTATTCTGTGACGTACGAGACTAAATAAAATTTTATAGACAATATAAAAAACAGGAAAATTGAAGTTTTCATTTGAGAAAACTACAAGTTGATGCAGACCTAATTTGACCGATGGAAAATTAGATGACGACCTAGATTGTCAATATAAAAGGTTCCCAATATAAAGATTGCAAGATGCTTGCCAATATAAAAAGAGTTGTTATTCCATAACGCAACATATGAATATCAAATATATAATGGGAGGCGGTCTCTTTCTTTGAGACTTGTTGTCGCATGACGTCTGCTGTTTCAAAAGCAGTGACGCACTGTGTACGAGAATTCAGTGGATATGTGCAGTTGGAAAATAAGCGGAATAACGCAATCAAATATTAGCACTTTTCAGATAAAATCATAACTGTTTCATTGTTTTTGAATTTTACTCAAATCCCTGGATATATACAAAAGCCATAGACACTTCTTTTATTGCCGGAGGATGCGTAGTTTTCTTTCAATTCTGCGCGTAATGCAAATTAGTAATGTAGGTATGGTAGTAAAAATCCATAGTAAATACGTTCGAGGATTAACAGTGTGTAATTTTTAGAAATAGTTTTGAAAGGAATGTTTGATTTCTCCTACTAGCACATGTAAGCACATTTAGACATTATATTTATGTAGGTCAGGTCATTTTTGAACTGTTTGTGTTTATTACGATTCGTTTTGTAATCTACAAATCTACAGAACACTTATCGCTTATAAATTAATTTCACCCTGTTTTCAAGTGAAAATTCAGAAAATTGATAAGATACTTAGATAGTCTTAATAGTTTCGTATCTAAACTTTATTTTCTTGATTCAACTGAAACTTAATCACCGCAGTGGCACGTCAGACAGGACGGAGAGAGGGTCAGGCAAGTCTTAAAACCTTAATTGGCTCCTATATTGCATATTCGAAGTCATCGGTCGGAAAATATGCTGTCCGAAACGTTTCTTGAACATGGAAATTGCTTTTACATAACGCCTCTCTTTATTGAAACTTACTGCTAATCACCGGACCTTGTTGATAATGAATTAAATACATTTATACCTGACCGAGATGGGTTTAGGGACTGCCTGGACTCGGCACCCGAGGGAGCAGACAGCTCGAGAATAGTTGAAACAAGGATTGCTAAAATTGCTAAATAGCAGATGCTCTGTGGTAGAGAGTCCAATAGTTTCGTACAAGGCCTGTAGGCAACCAGGACAGGGTTATGAGTATGTCATGAAAAATCCAACCGGCGATTGTGCATACAGAGGGAGAGAGACGGTTTGGTGAGTTGGTCGACCAATTCCCCGCCGCGTGTTCTCATCTTCCGCGAGAGATCCGCTCAGCCCCTCGGACGGCGAGGGCGAGTCCCCTGATCGAATCCCGTGATCGGCAGCGCGCGCGCGTCGCAGTCACGCGGCCGGGGAGGTCGCGGGTTTGATTAACTCGGGCGGCGCGACATCAATATGCGCTCGGCGCCGCGGCGCCCGCTCCTCACGCGGATTACCCCGGAGGTCGCCCCGCCCCCTTCCACTCCGCCCGCCCGCCCGCCCGCCTCGCCACGCCCCAACCCTCCCCGCCCTACCCCGCCTCGCCCTCCCCGCCCCGTTCCGTCCCCTTGCTCGAATCCCCGTCGGAAATCCCCTGCGCCACCCGCCCTGATTGGCGGCGACCTCTCTCAACCCCTCACCGTCGCTCGCAAACCCGCCCCGCCCCACACCGCCCCGTTCCGCCCCCGCCCCGTCCCTCCCCGCTCCACTCCGCCCCACTCCGCCCCGCTCCGCCTCGCTCCGCCCCGCCCCGCTCTGCTCCGCCAAGTTCCACCCCCCCCTAAGCTCCGCCCCTCCCCGCTCGGCTCGCCCCGCCCTGCTCCACCCCACCTCGCCCCTCCCCACCCCGCTCCGCCCCCCGCGGCACGCCGCGCTGCTCGAATCCCCGCCGGATATCCCCTGCGCCGCCCGCCCTGATTGGAGGCGACCTCTCTCAACCCCTCGCCCTCGCTCACAAACCCGCTACGCCCCGCTACGCCCCGCTACGCCCCGCTCCGCTCCGCCGCGCTCCGCCTCGTTCCCCCCCGTTCCGCCCCGTTCCGCCCCACTCCGCCTCGCCTCGCCTCGCCTCGCCTCGCCTCGCCTCGCCTGCCTCGCCTCGCCTCGCCTCGCCTCGCCTCGCCTCACCTCGCCTCGCCTCGCCTCGCCCCCCCGCCCCGCGCGCCGCCCCCGCCCACCCTGCCTCCCTCCCCGCAGCACGCCGCGCTGCTCGAATCCCCGCCGTAAATCCCCTGCGCCACCCACCCTGATTGGAGGCGACCTCTCTCAACCCCTCGCGGTCGCTCGCAAACCCTCCCTCCCTCCCTTCGCCCCACACCACCAGGCAAACAGCGCGGGCGCCGTTCATAGCGACGCGTTGTTTCGCACTTGTGTCTCGGGAGAGCCAAATGCGGAGCCACGAATGTAAACGAAGATGGCCGAGCAGGCCAGCGAACCGATCGGACGTCCTTTAATTCCACGAAGCTTTAATTCCAAATTTGTTAGAAATTTAATTATTATTATTTTATGGTGGTCGTTAACGTTATTAACGTGCATTTGTAACTATCACAAATGTTAAACGTTTAAAATTAGTACAACTGATCTGAAGAATTACAATTAATTAACCGTATCACTTATATATTTTATGTGACATATTTTTATAAATTATTTTTTTAACACCATTTGATTTAAGTAGATAACCTTTGGCGCGTTTTTAAGTGATATTCCCAAGACGCATATATCCACCCTCTGAAATACATATAAATTAATATTATTGTTAATAAATAAGAATATATCAGAAACACAGGAACCAGAAAACGGACAGAACCAAACAGGAGGAAGGAAAATGGTGGCTTTCCTGCAACACATAAAGAACGTACACACGCCACATTATTTTTAAAGTAAGTATTCGCATAAATTGCGTTGGTAACTACGCGTTGGGCAGACTCATGGATATTTTATGTTAACGCGAGAGCCGAAGGCGCAAGCCTCGTCCTCTACTTGAACACGTGTAACGAAGCGTCACAATTCCGCGCGAAAACTTCTCATTCAAACTCCAAACTGCAAAGCCAACTCCAAACCAAGTAAATGACTTGTGTCTCAGAGGAACACGAGCTCCCCGACCGTTCGACTGCGCTCGGCCATCTTCGTATGCGTTCGTGGCTCCGCATTCTGCTCTCCCGAGACACAAGTTTGTTTCGCGCCTTCTCACCAGCGATTGTTTTCCCAAATGAACACCAGGCCACGACGGGCGTTTACGCGCTCTGGAGGATAGATGGCTATATGAGTGTGCAGGATACGAGGAGGATTCTTTCTAAATGTTGCACGTGTGGACGGATCTCAAAACTATTCCCTGTACGCGACTGGAAGAAGTAAAATGAAATTTGATGTGTGGAGTACGAGATATAGTGTTGGAAGGAGAAAATATGTAACAAAATGATTCAAAAGAGGTTTCTTAAATGGAGTTTCGATTTCAACTATTGTCCGCCAGAATAGTTGGGCAGAAAACAGGCAAAATGACGATGAAGCTGATGGTAAGTACGAAGGCAATGAGATTCGAGGAGAATATACGTAGTTAAAGCTGGTGGGAATGAATTAGCGAGTCAGCCGCGTTGGGAAATTAAATTGGGAATTTTGTTCACATCACAGCGACTTTCCGTTAGTTTGAATTAGCACAGTGAATGGCATGTATTTCATATTATTCTGCATTCCGAAAAACGCGCCTCTGAAACGAAACTACAAAGCAATTTCAAACGAATGACCAATTTATTTTCCTTTCCCGTTCGTTCGCGATGGCAGCGAGGCAAATAACGCCAGAGAAAGAATTATGCTACTAATATTTGGACATTTTTACTTCATAACAGGCAGGAAAGCCTGTCTTTCTTCTTCCACGGTTTCAATTGGAAATTCCCTTTTTACTTTCTCGCCCTTAAGAAGGAAATTCATAAGAACAGAAAGTTACGTAATCGTGCCATATTATATTTGTTTAAAAACGTTAATTATACCGCATACATGTCCCAGTAATTAATGATTTGAAAACAAGGCTAGAACCCTTGCCTATAAAAGTGAGAGAAGTTGGAGACAAACGTGTTACATTGGATGGCGGTGGCGGCCTCCCCTTCTCTGCCCAGAACTGGCCCTGAAGAATTTCACGCAGCGCCAATGGGCTACCGTGTGAAAATCCCTTTCCTAGCGCTTCGTCCGTTAGGAATACAACCCTTCAGCAGGCGGTCACATAGAAAAAGTCGGAGGTGCCCAACATCCAAGATAGAAAGATATGCAAGATAGATAGTAATTTGGACATGTTAATGTATTGAGGTATGACTATTTCCGAAATTTTTGTTCAACATAAGGTTTCCAAGATAAACAAGCTTTAAGAATTTACTGTTACTAGAACATTTCACGAAGATATGAAGAAAAATTTTGATTCATCGCAATATTTAAATATTTTTTCCTTCCGGCAATAAATATAGAAATAAGTGATAAGCAGATTAATCATCAAATGAATTACATAACTTCGGTTCTCTTCAACAATCAATGTTGTATATAAAATTTGTATTCTTTAAAACTTGTGCTACTTACTAGGACTCGACGCCATTTTTGCTCGTTTTGTTTCAAAGTACAATTCTCATGAAATATAAAAGTGAAGAGCCTGTTGATTTAGACAATTAAACAGGACTAGGAGTAGTGTGTTTTTCTAAGCACGAACGAATACCGCGAGAGGAGTGGCATTGTATTTATAATCACAAACTTATACGGCTTCGCTACGAGTATCTAATTTCTTGGTGAGGCCTTCCGTGCGATTAATATAAAACAGTAAAGTCTAGGTCGGTGCCGTGAACGTGATTTCATGGCACGGGTAGCACGACGAAATTATCCCTCCATGCAGTGCATCATCTCGTCACGAGAGAGCACTGGGTAATCAGAGTCGTGCAGAACGATTTTAAGCTTAACACGCGAAATACGATTAGGCTGGATTTATAGATATAAATTTAAGAACGTTTATTGTTATTTTTTATTTATATTTTGATTTTTCTGTGCATATCTTCCTATTTACATTCGATTCCACATTGGTAATGTCACGTTCTAGAGATCCCGAGAGACAAATTAAGCACGAAATGGCGTATAGCCCCAGTACGTAAATTTTAGTCAAAAAATTAATAACAATTTTAGAGCGTGAATCTATTGCAGCATTTGATATAATTCAAATTATACTGGGGCAGTATGACACGATAACATTTCTTACCGAAGAACTTTTAACTATTTTGTGTTACGCCGAAATGTGAAAGAGTAGAATTTGCGTTTGAAGTCAAATTTCAGATTGAGTATTACGCAACTGCCTAAGGGCAAAAAGCAAGCTGAAAGAAAGCATATCGCAGAGCACTTACAGAGAGAAATAATCTTTGTTTTTATTCTCCATTCCACATTCTGCATGAACGTGCGAGTTGGATTTTCTCTAGAAATGTTTTTTACAAAAAACATAACAAAACACAACTTGTCTGAGACAAAAGAAAACACAACAAAAACCAAATCTTAGTTGCACTGAGTTTCTACAGTCGTATTTTGTATACATAAATTAAGAGCTCTGACTGACGTACTCGCACACATATTGTGATACTGTACAGCGCTTTTCTCTCAACCGAAATGCGTTTTGTTCAGTGCGTGTCGCATGGCCACCAGCACTGACATGTTTATTTTCATACCGAAGCTGAGCGGAGGAAGGCGTACTCTAAAACCCAAAGCTGAATTTTAGAGGCGCAATCTCCGAGTGAAAATAAAGCAACCGTCTTTTGTAAACAATGGTGCTTCCACACTAGGTGCTTGGGAGTGGTGTTTAACTTCCTTATGCGGACGGAGATTTCCAAGTTGAAACGAGAAAACGCTAGAATTTCTAACGAAAACTTACAAATTAAGTCCGAAAATAATTCTTAAACATTCATAACAACGAATAAATACTTCAGGTATGTTTTCAAATATTCAGGTGATGACAAAATGACATCGTAGTCTTGGAATAGAGCAATGCAGTGGTCCCTCAGCCCACAAACTGTAAAACGAAAAAGTTTTTGTGATATTTGAGAAATTGGGAGCTAAAAAAATTGTCATATGATCCATATTTGTGGAATATCATATATCTTAAACCTGTAAAGACCTCGATTTTCATGTCCTTCCGAATCGGCTCTCAGATTTTAAACAAATGAGGGATCAAAAAAATTAGGAGTGGCAGAAATTATGTATTGAATAGATCCTTGTTCAATCTCGCAATCAAATTTTCAGTCTCGCCGCCAAGGCGCAGCCCCTAACAGCTTTTTCCCGCGCGGCCACCCACTATTAAGCGCTTACTTTCACCAACCCCTCACAAGTCGCTCTCCGTGCATGCCGGCAAGCTTCCACACTTCGGAAACTACTACAAAGGGTCAATAAAAGCATTTGCAGCGTCTTCCGCGCAAACCGCCGTTCGCACGGGCCCACGCCCGCCCAGTACAATGACCGCCGCTTCTGGGCGTCGCCAGCTGGGGTTTAACCCCTCATTAGGGCTGGGCTAACCCGGCACGCGGGGCCCTCACCCCATAGCTCGCTACCTGACAAACCCAGAAACATTTCTGGGAATCGCTTCGGGCCTCCCTCGCGAAAATAAGCCCGTCAATGCATCTCGCCGACAAAGGCGCACTGCCGGCGCATCGCCCGCGCTCCTCGGCCACCTGCATGCCAGATGCCTCAATTCCGGTAAAATCGCAAACACAAACGGGCCGCCATCGCGGGCAAATTCGTGCCACCGCCTTTCTCTCTGATCGCCGCCAATGTCACGTGACACTCAGTGTCACGCCAATGTCACGTGACACCCCCCCCCGGAAGGCACATCACGAATAGGGAGCCGATCGCGGGCACTCCAAACTTTCCCGCCTTACCATAGGCCTAAGCCACAGCCACGTGACTCTCCCCTCCAAGGCCTCAATCACATCCGCAAATAAATACTGCGACTTCGCTCACACACGAGACGACAACAAACAGAACAGAGCAAAGACACACGAGAGAGAGACGACAACAAACAGACAGAGGCAACAACCAAACGACAACCAGAACCAACAGACAACGGAGACAAGGTCGACTGTTCCTGCTTCGCCTATCAAGGCGATTAGTACGGCCACATCTAACCAGCCTCAAATTCGTGCCACTCGCGAGCCGCAGCCGCCACTTGGCCGAATTCACGGCAAACTCCACCACCAGCTCCGGTCATCTGAGTCCGCGCCCATGCCAGTTCGCACCACCGAATTGCCTGGAGCCTACCTCAGCCCGGACAGCGACACACTCAGCCGAGTGATTTGGGTTGCTGCTTTCCTTGCTTCAAACTGTAAGTAAGCTGCCAAGTGTACTTCAAGAAAGAAGAGCAATCATTAACGTCATAAACTATCAATGGTCCTCCGGCTTTTTATAAATCAAATCAATTGTACTCAATTATCAAGCAATTAAATTTATTTATTCTACTTGCATATTAACTATCATTGCCCCAAAGGCAAACAATCCCCTGAAACCCGTTCTGATCCCCGTATGTAGTCGCACTCGCAGCACGGCAACTCCCGGCTGCATCTGCTACATATAGTGGTCAATCTCCGGACCGGATCAAGCCAGTGCCATTTCTAGTGCCATACAGCCACTAACTCAATTAATATATCAGACGGGATTCAGCAATTGTTTCAATAGGGAATGAAACTTCAAAACTATTTTCAATCAATTCAATTTGTCTATTCAACAGTGTCGTGAAAAGTGTTAAAATCTAAAACATACAATCATTAAGTGTAATCAAACTTCATCCAGTGCTTCGTTACTTATTCAGTGTTTCTATTCTCTATTGTACTATCTAGTAATTTACTTGCCAGTGCATTATTCAGTGTTTTCATTTACTATTGCACTATTGTGTTTTACTTGCCAGTACATTATTCAGTGTTTTAATATACTATTGCACTATTCAGTTTTTGCTTATCACAGCAATATTCTGTGTTTCTATTTTTTACTGCACTATTCGGTGTTTTTTTACGTGCCATTGCATTATTCAGTGTTTCCATTTACTATTGCATTATTCAGCACATTTACTTACCATTGCATTCTTGTGTGCAGTGTTTCTAGCAACAATTGCACCATTCAGTGATTATTAGCTATTGTATCATTCAGTGTTTTTCTCAGTTTCTATGTATCATTCAGTGTTTTTTTCTCAATTTTTGTGTTATTCAGTGTTATTAGCTTCATTCAGTGCCTATTTACGCTCAGTGTTTTCTATTGTTATTGTATTGTTAAGTGTGCATGTTTGTACAAGTCAGCATCAGCCCAAATCAACGGCTGAGTGTGTGTCCCCCCACTTATCGCGATTTGCAAGTCATTAATAATTTCAATTTTCAAATTAGCATTCCCCAACGCGGGCACTCAATAATTTCTTGCAAAATTTCAAAATGTCGCCAAACAATACTTTACGCAAAAATCTCGCGGCTCGAGATGCCATTCTCAACCGATTTAGAGCCCGGGAAGGAATCATTAGAAATTTAGAAATTACAGACAAACAGTCATACCAGAAATTACTTGCGCATCAAACGCGCTTGCAGGAAATTTGGAACGATTTCAGGCAAATCGAAAACGAGTTAGTCGAAGATCCAGACGCCAACTCACCTATGTACATTGAATTTGAAAATGACTTTTACGACTTAATGAGCGAAGTAACAGTAAAAATTGACAGCAACTCTCAATTTTCACCAACTCAGGCCAGACCGTCTTCCCCGTGCCCCTCCGCGGCATCAGGTCACAGCTGTACTTCACAGTCAGCTCCCGCTTTACGCCTCCCTGAAGTGCCTCTACCAAACTTCAGTGGTAACCACACCGAGTGGTTGTCATATCGTGACATTTTCCAGGCCCTCGTCATTGACAATCCGCAACTAGCGGATATTAGCCGATTTTATTATCTCAGTCAGTCATTAATCGGTGAAGCAAAAGGCGTAATAGCCAACATACCTCTTACAGGTGACAACTTCTCGACCGCCTGGAATACTCTTTGCTCACGCTATTCAAATCCACGTTTGATAGCGTTTTCTCATTTATCAGGGCTAGACAAGCCTCCGCGTTTAGTACCCGACTCCGCTAAATCTCTCAGTGCATTTATTGATCACTGCCAGTCTAACATCAATGCGCTCTCAAATCTTAACTTAGGCGTAGAATTAAGTGAACTGCTCTTTGTACATAAAGTCGTCAACCACCTTGACAGGGCCACTATGTGTCAGTGGGAAAATTCAATATCCGCCGACCGTATTCCTACTTTACGCGGCTTATGGGACTTTTTGCAACGGCGATGCAAAATTTTGCAAATAACTGAAGCCGCCATCCCGAGCGCTCCCGTGCAGCTCAACCCTCGCGCGCAAGCTACCGCGCCGGCACCTGCACGTACGCCACTACCCTCCGACAACTGCCTTAAATGTCGCGAAAAACATATGCTTCATCAATGTGCTAGTTTCCGCGCCCTGAGCGCCGACGCGAAACGAAGCTTCATAAAGAACCACAAACTTTGTAACAATTGCTTACGAAAATACGTCGCTGGTCACAAGTGTAGCGAACGAAAATGTTTCCACTGTGGAAAAAACCATCACAGTCTTCTGCATGAATCATTTTCTGCCCCTCAGCCATCCAACATTTCGAGCATAATACATCACGCGGCGGTCACCCCGGGCCACGTGTCTAGTACTAGCGTACATTCAGCTTCACCGCTCAATTCGCAATCAGATGCTCAAGCCCCGGTATGGCAAAATGCAATTCATGAACGGGCTGACAATACCTCGTTGCCCGAAGACTCTTCTCACGCGCCGCGTCAAGTGAACGCAAATGCTTGTTCTTCCCCAGCCACATACGGCTGTATTCTTCCTACTGCTATTGTAAATGTTGTCAGCGCACGAGGCTACTATTACCCGGCTATTTCTCTCCTCGATTCAGGATCGAATTGCAACCTGATCTCTGAAAGATTTTTCAAATCTCTAGAACTCAATCCTACAATGTCTTCAGTCACTATTCAAAGTGTTTGTCGCGCCTCATCTTCCGCTTCGAAGATCGCAAAAATACAGCTAAAATCCCGTTGCAAGGATTGGAGTTTTACCGAGGAATTCATTGTAGTAGAGGCCATCTCCCATCCGCTTCCTGCAGTCGAAGCAGACATTTCAAAGTGGCACTTACCCGCCGAATACGAACTTGCGGACCCAAATTTTCATCTCGAAAAACCGCTGGATTTATTGTTAGGCGCCTCCATCGTCGCCAAAATCAACGAAGGTGGTATCCACCGCATCGAGAATAACGGGCCTACACACACACAAACTAAATTAGGATGGGTTACTAGCGGCGCCTATTCTCGTGACAACTCAGACCGCCACAACAACTGCATCATCTCTAACTTCATTATTTCTAATCAAATGCTATCAGACCAACTCGAACACTTTTGGAAGCTAGAAAACCCACCTGACAAGGTGCCTCTCACAGCCGAAGAAAAATTATGCGAAGACAGCTTCGCAGCCACTACTACTCGCACACCTCAGGGGCGATATCAAGTTCTTTCACCTTTCAAGGGCCCGCCAGAATCGCTGGGCAACTCTAGAGCGCAAGCCCTTCCCAAATTTCAGAATTTAGAGCAACGTTTCAGCCGAGATTCTCTCCTGGCGGAAATTTACTCAGATTTTTACGCGCGAGTACCTCGAGTTAGGTCACATGCGCCCCGCCCCTCCCGTGGAAGAAGGAAAGCCTCATTTTTTCATTCCACATCACTCAATTCTATGACCCGAAAGCGCCTCCACAAAGTTGAGAAAGGTGTTCGATGGCGCGGTGATCACCTCTTCAAAGATAGCATTGAACGACATTCTCGCAGTTAAGCCCACTAAATCAGAGTAATTTTACAATTTGTCGCTCAATTGAACAACTAGTCATTGGTTAAATAAACAATCAGATAATATTTATTTTCGTGATTTTCCCTTACTTAGCAAAATCACGCGCGGGCACCTTTGTTCAATCTCGCAATCAAATTTTCAGTCTCGCCGCCAAGGCGCAGCCCCTAACAGCTTTTTCCCGCGCGGCCACCCACTATTAAGCGCTTACTTTCACCAACCCCTCACAAGTCGCTCTCCGTGCATGCCGGCACGCTTCCACACTTCGGAAACTACTACAAAGGGGCAATAAAAGCATTTGCAGCGTCTTCCGCGCAAACCGCCGTTCGCACGGGCCCACGCCCGCCCAGTACAATGACCGCCGCTTCTGGGCGTCGCCAGCTGGGGTTTAACCCCTCATTAGGGCTGGGCTAACCCGGCACGCGGGGCCCTCACCCCATAGCTCGCTACCTGACAAGCCACCCAGAAACATTTCTGGGAATCGCTTCGGGCCTCCCTCGCGAAAATAAGCCCGTCAATGCATCTCGCCGACAAAGGCGCACTGCCGGCGCATCGCCCGCGCTCCTCGGCCACCTGCATGCCAGATGCCTCAATTCCGGTAAAATCGCAAACACAAACGGGCCGCCATCGCGGGCAAATTCGTGCCACCGCCTTTCTCTCTGATCGCCGCCAATGTCACGTGACACTCAGTGTCACGCCAATGTCACGTGACACCCCCCCCCGAAGGCACATCACGTATAGGGAGCCGATCGCGGGCACTCCAAACTTTCCCGCCTTACCATAGGCCTAAGCCACAGCCACGTGACTCTCCCCTCCAAGGCCTCAATCACATCCGCAAATAAATACTGCGACTTCGCTCACACACGAGACGACAACAAACAGAACAGAGCAAAGACACACGAGAGAGAGACGACAACAAACAGACAGAGGCAACAACCAAACGACAACCAGAACAAACAGACAACGGAGACAAGGTCGACTGTTCCTGCTTCGCCTATCAAGGCGATTAGTACGGCCACATCTAACCAGCCTCAAATTCGTGCCACTCGCGAGCCGCAGCCGCCACTTGGCCGAATTCACGGCAAACTCCACCACCAGCTCTGGTCATCTGAGTCCGCGCCCATGCCAGTTCGCACCACCGAACTGCCTGGAGCCTACCTCAGCCCGGACAGCGACACACTCAGCCGAGTGATTTGGGTTGCTGCTTTCCTTGCTTCAAACTGTAAGTAAGCTGCCAAGTGTAATTCAAGAAAGAAGAGCAATCATTAGCGTCATAAACTACCAATGGTCCTCCGGCTTTTTATAAATCAAAATCAATTGTACTCAATTATCAAGCAATTAAATTTATTTATTCTACTTGCATATTATCTATCATTGCCCTAAAGGCAAACAATCCCCTGAAACCCGTTCTGATCCCCGTATGTAGTCGCACTCGCAGCACGGCAACCCCCAGGCTGCATCTGCTACAGATCCCAACTTTCATTTATTAATAAAAAGCTACGAAATTTGCGTTGTTTGAAATCCGCGGATAGAATGGAAACGATAAGATGGCGTCATGCGCATCTTTGCTAATTGGCGAGAAATAGAAGAGTAAGCCGGGCGAGTTCATGCTTTGAGAATGATTGATTGATTTTTTCGTGTTTCCGGGCGCGTCAACTGCTTTGATCATTAGTCCCGTAAGTGTACTACATATTTTTTTCCTCGGGAGATGGCGGTGATCTTCCCCCGATGGATGGCGAGATCCGGCGCTGACCTACCGTCGACTAGTGGGGTTTCCCCCTAACCAGGACTCTCCCACCAGCGGGGTACCGCCCCAGCCGGGACAAGCTATAAGCTCCCGACTGGTCTCCCGGAATATGTAATATTGTAGTGCATGTTAGTGTAAGTGTGTGTATGTAAGGGGAGAGGATAGGAGAAGGAAGAGGAAAGAAAGATCGCGCGCGGTCCGTGGCCCGTTTGTTAACGTACTGCTCCGGCATTCGCACGGTGTTGATCGGACAAACCACGGAAAACTACCGATCAGAGCAGCTCGCCGCTAGAATTCTCCTCCAGACAGCGACTGAATTCGACCTAGCTGAAAAGCTAGTGTGGAAACTCCTGCCGCCGGGGGGAGTGGGAACCTAGGACCTCCCGGTCAGAGGCGCTGCAGTGACGTCAGTTGATGCACTGAGCTACCGCTCCCGGTCTGTGAGAGTGTGTTGCGATGTGAAAACGATGGTAAATATTTTATGGACGAAATTACGACTATTACCACTTGTATGAAGAACTTTTGAATTATTGAATGAACTTTCATTCATTCTAGCTGAACCCGTCCGATTACATCGCAAAGAAGGAGATTTGTAGAAAAGCTACCACAGAATATACTGCATTTCCATGAAATTTCACATTTTATATTTACTAAGATCCTTACACGTACTACATTCAAAATGATTATTTAAAATATTCACAGGGAGGGTGTTGCTCAAATCGCTGATGAACATTTATCGATTGTGCAATATCTGTGACTATTTTTGCTTAGTATCAGCCACTTTCCATTGGCAGGTATACTTTGTAACACGGCAGCTGAGGATATTACCTTCAACATGGAATACGGCACGACGAAGATAATACCGTCAGCTGCCACGTTAGGAAAACCTAAGTATATTACACTTCACTTTAAATTATCAGACGGAGCGCTGCGATCTGCTTACACGAGGTCACCTATGACTGAATGAGAATGCACGTCTTCAGTAGATACTGATCAATTAGATACGATATAGAGGGCGGTGAGTGGGATACTGATCCCGCTCATTGCAGGGAACGACAGAGTAGAAAAGGGCAAGAACATAACTATTGTGTAAAAGATACGTGCCAAGAAGAAATAAAAAAATGTACGTGCCTTTTATGAATTGATAACAAGAACTAATGATGTACATGTTGGCTAATGTTACTGATTTGATAATATTGATGATACATTATAAAGTATATATTATTTTACTTTCATATTTAGTGGATGTGATAGAATTCCAAATAACGAACCATGCGATGGAATCCCAGACGCATTAAAGAATTGCGAATGGTACATGCTCATGATGTAAAACACGTGTATATTCATGAAAATGCAGAATTTTCTGTGGAAACTTTTCTACAGCTCTTCTGTGCGATGTAATCCCACGGCTCAGCTAATGTTAATGATAACATTACATTAAATCAGCCCTTTGTCTTTGGCAAGTTATTATTTTATATTTACATGTATTGCAGACATATATTAATAAAAATGTTTTAAAAAATTGTTAAGTTTTTGAATAAAAATTATTAATACTGTATCTCTTTCCCTTTGCTGAAAAATTCATACACACAGAATATCAAAGCTCTTTCCCCAGTCAGACGCAATCAACATACTGCAATATTCTTTTTCGAAAAGTCGCAATAAAGACCAATGTTTTCCTGTGCGAGAGATATTTGAATTTCGAGCGTCACATCAGGAAAGTAATTGCAAAACAGAGAGGGATAGAAGGTGATGATAGAAGAAAAATAAAGCGAAATAATACGTCTGTAACAGATGAAGGCTGAACTGGTGAAGAGTTTGTGGTAGCTGTTGGGAAACATCATTTTCAACGTCAATAGAAAGTTGAAAGAAAAAAAATATAGAGAATTTGCTAATCATCATCATCATCATGGTGGTGATACAGAATAGCTCAGACTTTTCGTACTAGTTTCCTAATTTGTTTGGTATGGGCTAGCTTTTCGGACTTTTCACATACTCTTGCCAGCTGCCATCTATAGCCGCCCAAAGTACATTTTTTAAAATTTTTCTCAATTTTTCGGTTTCTTAATTGTAGAACCGAAAGATTATATTTATTTATCTAGTGAAAAAACAGTAAAAACTGTATGTGACGTAAAGGGGAGAAGATCATTTGCAAACGATTTCTTGAGTTCCAGAATCCCTTCCCTGCTTTTTAAGTATAAATAGTGGAAAGATGATAACGTTTAAATAATAATAATAATACTAATAATAACAATAATAATAATATTTTAAAAAGTGCGAGATTAGCAACATTTGACAAACTAGACATTTTCATCCACGAGTTAAGCAATCTTATTTGCAACGGTAAACGAACTGCAGATTTGATTTTTCTGCATTGTTAACGAAATAGTAACTCATCCTCAGCTCTACTCCTACGACTACAAGTACAAGAGCTTAACAAAACTTACGCATAGTGAAGCTACATTTATGTCCAGAAGCAAAACAAGGGGACATCTCAGCATTTGCACAATGGATCGGAAAAACTTGACAAAAAGGTCAAGGTAGGGAAATTTGAAAAAAAAATTGAAAAAATGCCGTTTGAGTCTCTCAAAATTCTCATTTTCATTGAAAACTTTTGAGTTTTCAAGAAACTTTGTAAGACATCATTTGAAGCACTCATTCTTGTAAGTACAATAATGATGTTGATGAATACAAATCGCGTTTAGTTTTATCACGTATCAAAATTCGTGTTTAAATTTACACTAATGTAAATATTAACGACGTGAGATGTCGGAAAATTTCAATTGTTTAATTTGTGAAAAACAAAAACAAAAAAATTCGTGTTGATGTCTTATTATACAGTACATTTAGCACTATTCATACAATAAATGTAAAAGAAAAAATTTGGATTCCGTTTTAGAGAAAATTTTGGAAAATTTCAATCCAAAATTTTGCAACTTTTCAAAATTGCGGTTTGGACTGCGGTTTTTCAAAATCGCAAGCTTTGAGTGGAGCCAAATCGACCGGAGAATATTTTGGAAAAAATCGTACGAATAGTTTAGGCGCTAGTGTTGTTCACAGACCAACGGACAGACGAACGCACAGACGGACACGCGTTTTGAATAAAATACGTTTTCGGAAACCAGGGGTTCAAAAAACGTGTATTTCCGTTGAAATCTTGATATCGATTTTCCAGAGAATTATATAACTTTCTCTGTATCACTAATATTACTTTGTATATACGTACGTATACGAGAAATTAAAAAACAGTTCAAATGAAGTGAAAATTTGTAGAAGAGTTAAACAAATAGATTCATAGTACTAACAAGGAACTGAATATTGAGTAAAATTGCAAAGAAAATAATATCGCGTTATTTGGAAATTTTCAGATTTACTTATAAGTATTAAATTGCATCACAGATAAATTTGAAATGAACATCTTGTTTAAATGATACATTTGTCTTAGAATTCCCATTGCCAGTGGTGAGTTATATCTCTCTATCTATTTCCCCGTATTTGGAATGTCCCGTTTTAGAGTCCAGCGTCAGTAGCGTCGACACTTGACCTTTATCCTTCCCGGATGCCTGTCCGCGACATTCGTCCTTTGGGGACGCATGATTCACGAGCGCAATGAGGCCAAGAGAGCATTAGACGGAAGGGTGGCGCGGTGCTGGATGTCGATGGCGCCTGGAAGACCGCGCGGGGGCAGAGGGCGGGCCGGTTGCGGGGGCGGGGGCGGAGCGGGGAGGTCTGGGAGGGGTGGCATGCGCGGGGCGGCGGGACGGGGGAGGAGCGGGGGCAGGACGACGAGGACGGGCAGAGCGGCGCAAGAGCGGCGACACGCAAGGATCGGCGAAGTCAGGGCGGGTGGCGTGGGCGGGGCGCCGGAACGAGGGTGGAGAGGGAGCGGGGTGACGAGGGGGCGGGGTGAGGAGGGGGACGGGCAGAGAGGGACAGGAGCAGCGGCGACGCCGGGGCGGGGTGGCGGGGGCGGGAGAGCGGGGCGGGATGGAGCGCGGGCGGGATGACGAGGCTGGCAGGCGGACCAGTGCAGGAGGAGCGGCGAGGTGGGTGGCGGGGCGGGGTGGTGTGGGCGGGGCGGCGGGATTCCGGTGGAGTGGGGACGGGGTGACGAGGCGGAGCGGCGAGTTCGGGGCGGCGGAGCGTGGTGGCGTGGGTGGGGCGGCGGGACGGGTGTGAAGCGGAGGTGGGGTGACGAGCAGAACGGCGCGGGAGGAGCGGCGAGGTCGGGGCGGTGTGGCGTGGGCGGGGCGGCGTGACGGGTGTGAAGCGGGGGCGGGCTGACGAGCAGAGCGGCGCGGGAGGAGGGTCGAGGTGGGGGAGGGGTGGCGTGGGCGGGGAGGAGCGGGGGCGGGATAAAGAGGTAGGCAGAGCGGCGCGGGAGGAGCGGCGAGGTCGGGGCGGGGTGGCGCGGGAAGAACGGCCAGGTCCGGGCGGGGTGGCGCGGGAGGAGCGGCGAGGCCGAGGCGGTGTTGCGTGGGCGGGGCGGCGGCACGGGGATCGTGCTGACGCGCTGAGCGGCGCGGGAGGAACGGCGAGGCCGAGGCGGGGTGGCGTGGGCGGGCGCGGGTGGAGCGGGGGCGGGGCGGCGCCGTGTGATAGGCGGCGTCGGACGACTCCCCGGCGCGCCGCTCTCGGAAACGCCCATCGCACGCCGTCCCGGACAGGTTGCTCGTTAGAGCGCGTCGCCGCGCGATCCGTTATGCATAGCTCCTCCGCCGCACGCATTGGCGATAGCTCGCCCCGGCGCGGGGGGGGGGGGGCGAGCGCTGCGGCCCTATTACCGCTGCCCGCTGCAACCGCGCCGCTCATCTCGCTTCGCAGCACTAGAATATCTGTTTTCGGTGTCAATTCAACACAATGCTGTCCATTCTCATGAATTCAGATGTGTGAATACTAATATTTCTACATGGTGATTCAGGGCGCGTCAACTACTGAGGTCATTAATCCCGTTAGTGTACTTCATCCTTGTTCATTGTGAGATGGCGGTGTTCTCTTCCCGATGGATGGCGAGATCCGACCAACCGTCGGCTAGCGGACTTTCCCCAACCAGGTATCTCCCACCAGTGGGGCACCGTCCCAATCCGGACAAACTTTAAGCTCTCTCCACTGGTCTCCCGGAATATGTGGTAGTGAAGTGCATGTTAGTGTAAGTGTGTGTGTGTGTAAGGGGAGAGGATAAGACAAGGGAGAGGAAGGAAAGATCGCGTGCGGTCCGTGGCCCGTTTGTTAGGGTACTGCTCCGGCATTCGTCTGCTTCAGAGCCGCCGGCCTCGAGAATTCTCCTCCAGACAGCGACTGAATTCAACTTAGCTGAGAAGCTAGTGTCGAAAATGTTGCCACTGTCGGGACTGGAACCTAGGAGCCTCCGGTTGGAGGCGCTGCATTGACATCAATTGATGCACTGAGCCACCTCTCCAGCTAATATTTCTACATCATATATATTGAAAAACTAGAATAGAATGGCTACAAGTAGTAAATCGGTAAGTATCTAGACGTCTTTTCTCGTATTTCGGGCCTTTCATAAACGTAATTTCTTTGAATTTGTCTTGAAGAGGAATTCACTTAAAGTAATATCTTAAAATTGTTATGGTAAGAAAACTAGCCTGAGTTTTGTGAATAAGAATTGCTATCTGATATTTAGATGCCTAACGGTACAACCTCCTTGGATCTTGGATCCCCAAGACATTTCAATAACCCACTCCTTTTGTCAGGTTGATGCATTTCCCTTCTCACTAACCAGTTGTTTTCGCGTCTTTTCTCTCTTTATTTTTCCCTGAGATATATTTATTCTTTCACCCCCCTTCTCTTTTGTTGTTTCATTTTTTCTAATGACAAGGTTCACCTTTAATGGTTTTATAAAATGTAAGTATCAGTTCACTTGTTTCAAATGATTATTTCATCATTCACTGAGCACCTCTATTGCCATCGATCTCCTTCATTTCGGTGTTTTGCTTGTCACCTGTAAATATTCTAATGCTCTTTACATCCATTTTATCATGATGCTTGGTTGGTCTCCGTTGCGTCCATTTTTTTCATCCAAAGCTTCATATATTAAGTTTGAATCCTTAGGATTACAATTATCTCATTTCAGATTTATAATCATTTCATCTTTTTTACATTTAGTTCCTCAACCGTTATTTATATTTCACCCCTGTCTGTTCAGTTATTTACAATTTTATTATTTGTTCTTTCATACTAGTTCGCATCTCACACTATTATCTCACGCATTTCGCCAAGGGTCATCTTTCACATGACTGATCTGCCACATGACCTTCGCCCGTAGACCGACCCAGCCCTGTGGAACCCCTAGAGCACGGATTAACCGTTCTCCGAGATTAACCTTTGTCATCGCCCCCGCCTTCTGACCCGGGATCAGGGGCTGCTGCCGAATCCAGGGCCGGCGCCTCGCCTCTGCTCGATGCCATCACCCTTTCAGGCAGAGGCAGCAGCCACGCGATTATGCGAACGACCGCTGCGCCGCCGCCCCTAAATTACAGAGGCCGGCGCGGCCGGGGCGCCATTTGGAGCCCAATGCGCATGCGCTCCCCCTCCCTGTTCTCCCCGGCTAGACCTGCTCTTGAGAGACAGGTCATTTTCCACACTTTGAACCTGGCAGCCGTATCAGTTCTCAGGGTAGTTACGTAGTTGGATTGGTTGGTTGGTTGGTTGGTTGGCTAGAGATTCCGGACACGTTAACAGCTTAGGTCATTTGTCCCGTAAGTGTAGTGCCTCGGGAGATGGTGATGTTCTTCCCCCCCCTGGATGCCGAGATCCGGCGCCCACCTACCGTCGGTTAGCGGGGTTTCCCCCTAACCTGGACTCTCCCACCAGCAGGGCACCGCCCCAGCCGGGACAAACTCTAAGTTCCCGACCGGTCTCCCGGAATATGTGATAGTGTAGTGCATGTTAGTGTAAGTATGTGTAAGGGGAGAGGATAGGACAAGGAAGAGGGAAAGATCACGCGCAGTCCGTGACCCGTTTGTTAGGGTACTGCTCCGGCATTCGCCTGGTGTTATTCAGAGAAACCACGAAAAACTACCGATCAGAGCAGCCGGCCGCTAGAATTCTCCTCTAGATAGCGACTGAATTCGACCTAGCTGAGAAGCCAGTGTCGAAAATCCTGCCGCCGTGGGGAGTGGGAACCTAGGACCTCCCGGTCAGAGGCGCTGCAGTGGCATCAGTTGATGCACTGAGCTACCGCTTTCCGTAGTTAAGTACTCCTCTACGCAGTTAAGTAGTTGGAGTTATGGTCAAGATTGGAAATCTTCTTTGAAGGACTGCGTAGATTGCTCCAAGATTGCTTTTTTAAACTTACTATTACAGCTAGTTACTGCTAGCGAGAACAAACATTATGGAGAGAAAATATATGAACAGACATTACCTAAAAATTAGTTTTAGAGATACAACACTGTAATATTACAATGTCGCAAAGAAATAGACTTGAGTACTCACAAAAATGTGATGTTAAAATGAAACATTAATTTATCACTTTTCAATTAATTTCCCGTTTGAATTCTTTCTCTATTGGTAGGAAATTTGGACACCGTACTTACATTCAGCCAACATTTCCTCCAAACGATTCTGATGTTTCTTTGCAAGTTTTCTAGCACATACCATTGAAATACTTGGAATTTTTCTGCATAAATCTATTGGGCTAGCCTTACAATGTACTGTGCTATTCATCATATACCATTCACAGTTAATACGGAGTTGCTTTACAGCTGTCGCCTTGTCTCCGCTCTCAGACTCCATGCCTCTCTATTTGACCATAGATCTTCCTGTATTTCTCTTGCTGTCATAGCCTCTCGCACTCCCTGCTGCCATGCAAGTCGGTGTCTTCCTCTCTTCTGTCTTTCTGTCAGTACCCATTGCAGGACTCGGTATTTTAGTATTTCGTCAAGGATAGTTTTATTTACATCCATGTTCTTTCTTATTTCTTCGTTCCTGATTCTGTCACGTCTTCTGTAACAGCAACATCGACGCCAGTAGTCCATTTCAAGGGCCAACAGCTTTCCTCTTGTTCTTTTATTAACTTCCCAAACTTCTGAATCGTACGTTGTAACACGCTTGACTAGTGTGGAGAAAAGACGTCTTTTAGTAGTGTTAGTGATGGTTTTGTTCTATAAGACAGAGTTTATACTTCGTGTCCCGTTATTCTCCAAGCTTATTTGTCTCTCAATTTCTTCTTGGCTATTTCCCTTTTTGTTAAAGAGTACACCCAAATATTTATATTTGTTTACTCCTTTTATTTTTTCCCCGTTTTTCAGAAAAATATCTTCAATCTCATTGTTCCCAACTGCCAGGTATTCAGATTTGTTCATGTTGATAGTAAGTTCTGTTTTTAAAAGAATGTTCATTGAGTTTACGAATCATGAAACTCAAACCGTCCGTCACAGTTATCTAATGGAGGAAATATAACAAAAGACAGATTCCTTTTCTCATATTTGAGGAGAAAGGTCGCTTCTTGCCGCGTCGATAATTTCGCATCAAACGTCGCTGTTCCAGCAGAGAACGCGACTCCTCCCCGACGCCTCCCGACGAACGCCGTCCGCACGTTAATGGCGTAATAAACGGAACATTTGCCTGTGCGAAGGGCAGACGCCGTCACAAGTGAGAACTCAAGTCCCCCGAGACATCGCCATCAGGATCCCATCCGCCCAGTCTCCGCTCCCTCCGCCGATTCCCCATTAACGCTTCCCCATCCCCCACCCCTACCCCCGCCCCCATGACCCTTCAAGCGCTCTCTTGGCCCTGGCACGTAATTTCCTTGATTCCTCAGTCACTTCCCCATTATTCGCCTTCCTCTACATCTCTCAACCGGTCATCAGCCCTAACTTCACACGCCCCCTTGCCTTCGGCCTTATCCTCCACAAATCTCTTTCAAATAATCGTGACCTATCTCACCAGCCTGGACGTAATTGAATGTACTATTGAGTGCCTATGTTCAATCCTTAAGTTTAACTTATCGCACTGGATGTTTTGTAATAGTATTTCATGAAACAAGGCGGAAGTCTTCGTCACGAAAGTTCTATCGGTCCAAGTGCGATGCTTTTTGTGCACTTCTTTTATAGTAACCAATTCTGTACCTCACTAGAATAATACCGTCAGTCATAATGCATTCAGCATTTCCTATCAATTCCGTTGGGTAACCCTCCGCTTTCATACTTCGTTTATCTTTTTGAAAATCTTAGTATTGGGATTTAGAGAACTTGACTACATTTTGCCTCGTATCATTATGAAGTGGTCCTTATGGGTTTGATTGATTTTGTTCCTTTTTCATAATATCATTACATTTATTTCATTGCGTTCATTTAAAGTTGCGTACGGATATAATTTACTTTCCTTGTTTATTATCTATAAGAATGTGTAGATTCTATTGCCGCTAACGATATTTTTATCAATCAACTTTACCACTACTTTTCACGTACTATCTACAGTTAGTGATTTCCCAACTCTCATTCATGTTCATATCCCGTTCCTTCAACTAAAGGAACTCCCCGCCTGCCTATGCTCTATCCCAGTTATAAGAATACGTCATGAAAATCTCTGTAAAATCAGTGGATTGAACAGATAGAAAATAAAGCTGTTAAAAAACAACTAATTCCTCACTACCACCATGTCACTTCAAGACTATTCTGACGCTATAACAGATATGTCAACTGTATGGAGAAGTGGTGAAAGCGCCAGATCGCTCCCTGCGGAATGCCACTTCGTCCTTGGGCGCTTGCAGCCATCCGCCCCTGCTCCGCCGGCCAAGGCCGCGGGGCGCCGCTGATCATTAGCCCGGCGCTCGGCGCGGGCATCCCCCTCGCGCGCATTATGCCGTGCGCCGGGACTGTCCGCCGCCCGCGGCGCGCCCATAACTCGCCCCCGCCCACGCCCATGCCCCACCCCGCCCACGCAACACTCGCGCTATCGGCGCCGCCCACGCGCCGCTCCCGCTTAGTCCTGCCCCGACTCCAACCCGCTTCATTCATTGATTTTTCGTGTTTCTGGGCGCGCCAACGGCTTTGGTCATTACTCCCGTAAGTGTAGTGCGTGTTTCTTTTTTCTCGGGAGATGGCCGGAGATCTTCCCACGATGGATGACGAGATCCGGCGCCGACCTACGGTCCACTAGGGGGGTTTCCCCTTACCAGGACTCTCCCACCAGCAGGGCACTGCTCCAGCCGGGACAGGCTCTAAGCGCCCGACCGGCCTCCCGGGATATGTGGTAGTGTAGTGCATGTTAGTGTGTGTTTGTAAAGGGAGAGGATAGGACAAGGCAGAGGAAGGAAAGATCGCGCGCGGTTCGTGTCCCGTTTGGTAGGGTACTGCTCCGGCGTTCGCGAGGTGTTGATCGGAGAAACCACGATCAGAGCAGCCAGCCGCTAGAATTCTCCTCCAGACAGCGACTGAATTCGACCTTGCTGAAAAGCTAGTGTCGAAAATCCTGCCGCCGTGGGGAGTGGAAACATAGGACCTCCCGGTCAGAGGCGCTGCAGTGACATCAGTTGACGCACTGAGCTACCGCTCCCGGTACACTTCCCCGCCCCCTCCCCGCGCCCTCCTCCACCTGCCCCGCCCCCATCCCGCTCCGCGCCGACCCCGCCCCTCGCGCGCAATCGGCGCCGCCCACATGCCACCCACGCACCACCGGTCGACTCCCAACAGCCACCCCACGCCGCGACAGCCACCTAGCGAGAGCGACATTTCAATAACGCGCATCGCAACATTTGGCTGTTTTACGAATTACATTGACCCCCGGAAAATCATAACATTTTCTACTACAAAATTATTTTTTCTATTCCCATTGTATAATTCTGTCATTTGATGGCTGCAACCCGTCCCATAATGATACTCATTACGATACTAATTTCATTGTGATACAGGTTCTTCACCAATCACAGAGTAGTATACAAACAAAGTAATGACATTTCATTATCATTGAGAATGGTTCTAGTAAATGTTTTGTTCGATTGTGTACATTAAAATTACATTTAATGTATTATGTTTATCAGTTTTAATTTATTTTATTGTCAATAATTTTTATGTGTAACATTATTTAAAATAAATAGGATCGTAATTTCACTTTGATCCTATTGGACCAACGAAGTGGTAGTGGTAGAGGGAACATTTGACTGACGTTAAGATCAGAACGCAAGTTGTTGTGTGGTATATGTTGCTGTCGTGTGTTTGTCCTTTGAAACCGGCCAATTGTTTAGTTTGAAATGTCTAGGGAATCATAGGAGTAGTTTGTACCTTCAGAAATGAGAGAAAAAATGAAAATGGTGACCTCCGAATTAGTGCCGCACCTTTTGTATTCCCTGGCAGACGGACTGGTAAACCAAAGCCACCGCGGCAGGTAGGGTAGCTGTCCGCTAGGTGGCCTTGGCTGAATCCTGCACAAAACGATTAAACGTAAATGTTTAACTTAACTTTACTCGCTCGTATCGTAATATCACACTCTTGTATTAATACCCCTCGTTGCATCAACGTTTCATAATGTACAATTTGCATGTAATGAATTATTAGCTGATAAGGTTGTACGTAACCTTCGGAAAGTGTTTCCAGTCTCTTCTCAAGTCACAACTTTTTTTAGACATGTGTTGTTAAAATATAACGATCCATGGGCGAATTTTGATTTTTGCACCTTAATTGAGGGTAAGTACTGTAATTACTGCAACGATTGGTGAAAGCGATTTTAGAGACTACGCATATTAATTCTTAAAAATAGAATTTCTTCAATATAATATGTTCATAAAGTTTCCGAAATCTGAAATATCTAACTCGATATAGTACAACAAAAATGTAAACTTACATATTTTTCTTTTTGGTTATTTAAGGTCGCATCAACATCTAAGGTCATTAGCGACCACTATTGCTGTTAACGGTATGGTAACTATGTGGATGAAACGATATGGTGATTGATGATAAGGGGTGAAAGTACGAACACAAATACAACCATGCCCGAGGCGGGACTCGAACCCGCGACCCTTCGGTCCGAGATCACTACGACACTACTGCCTTAGCGATCTCGGCCACCGGGCCGGCTTAACTTACATTATTCATCACGCAAAATAATCGTTGGCATCTAATTCCGTGTTTTGTTTTTATGTTTGACATGCCGCGGTTTCCTTAAAACTTCTCTGCTTAGCTTGTGGAGGCACCGCCATAAGGCGTCTTAAAGCATCGCAAGATGTAGTTTCCTGGCTCTTCACTCTGTTTTGCTGTAATTTACTGTACCAATCCGTACTATTTTTTCAACTAGAAGATCAACTGTTTTGAAGTGCATGATTCGTTGCTTTATGTTCTTCCTCGTATTCAACAGATGATTGTAAATATGTTTCGTATAGAGTACATCTTCCGAATGCTTGATACGCTGGCACTTGAATGTATAAATAAAGAGTTTCATAAAACTTAAAAAATCTTCCAGTTATCAATTCACAAGTCATTGGCAACGTACATATGACATAATATAACAATCCTTAGAGTCTGTTATTTCTATAATAGCATTATTATTATTATTATTATTATTATTATTATTATTATTATTATTACTTGTAGCACTGAAGATGGCCGCAATGCGGCCTAAAAAGCTTTATGCGAAAATAAATACATACGACGAAACAACGCCTCAAATTCATTTACATAGCATTTTGCATTCTCTGCATCGTTGCGCAGTCGGTGCGCGCTCAGGACGACTTTCGTGTTTCATTTGACCGCTAGAGCGCACCAGTGCAAAGGAGTGCATGTTCCATTCGCTCAATGACACGGAACCAGGGTGCACTCGGGGCGCCCTAACCTGCACTGAGAAGCTCGTCAGTGCAGACCATTGCACCGGGCCATTTTGAGGTACGGAAGTTATGAATGTTGATTTGGATTTCTGGTGAAATTGTGAAGGCAATTGACGATCTTCTGTCACACAGGGATACTTCGAATATGAGTATATTATGTTTGCCAGAAATGTCGTAAAATAATTTTTGTGACATGCGAAGTTCGGAAAATCTGTTTCTTTTTCCTAAAATTTAACCTTAAATAACTTCATGTTAACAAATCCAGTGCTATTTAGAAACCATGTGTAGGTACGTTTCAATTTCGAACGATAATAAAATAAAAATAGTGACCTTTACAAAATCATTCAAATGTATGTGCCCAAAATTTTTTCTCGCACGGTCATGCATACACCAGCGGAAGTGCACATGTTAATATTTTTATTTTTAGCCTTTCGATTCAAAATCTAATGTACTATCGATCACTGGCAAATCTCGAAAATGAAGTTTCGACAGATACGCATCTAAAATTTTCGCGACATTTTAAATAAAGAAATCATAGGTTAATAGTTAATGAATTAAGGAGTAATAATTACCAAAAGACTTCATAAAAATTATAACAACGATCATAATTCAAAATTATTATTTTTCGAGTTCCATCAGTGTGACAGACCGAGAACAATCTCACTGCGTAGCGCACACGCACTGACTCAGTTCCGGAATCCGTTTCATTCGTAGCTGCCCTTCACGCGTATGGGGCAGCACTGTTGCGGAGCAATGACGGTTTTGCCCTACACTAGGGCGTTTCAGTGCAAGGAATGGAAAACGGTATAAGAGTCTACTGAGGTCTAAACATTGTACGTTTACCCATGGGTAGGTTTGTCAATGAAAACGGGTCGCAAAGAATCAGACGTGCCGCTTTCGTAAGCAGCCATTGGACCAACCCCGGCCATAAAGGAAGCTGGCTGGTTCGGAGCGTATGACATACGACTCGCAAACGCTGTGCAGGAGCCGGGCAACGGGTCGGTCGCGCGCAGGGTATTCAAGTTGCCGAGCGTGTGTGCCTTTGACGTTGTTAACTGTTTTTCCACAATTGATTGCCTTGGGGCAGAAAGAAGCGTGGTATTTTACGTGGCCTGAGTCTCGCCACGTAAAATAAGGCATTCATTCATTTATTCATTGTGGCTGTCGCCCCCATTGCCCGCGTCCGCGCTCACTCACAATCCTCTCTCCCACCCCTCGCTTTCGCATCTCCACCCTGTCTCTTCGCAATAAAAACAACAATAAATAAATATTATTATTATTTAATAGGTAATTATTACGGAAAAATTAGAAAACTTGATGCTATGTGGCTAGGCCGGAGGCCTTTAAGCCATTACAATACCTACATTTTACCGCGTTCTAACCTTTCGAATTCTGGTATTCACCCCAAATGGCATAACCTTCAAAAACTGGAAGTACTGCAAAATAAATTTGTAAGAAATGTTTTAAAAGCTCCATGCTATATCAGAAGTGATATAATTTTAAAATAATTATCTATAGAACCTCTGAAAACTTGGATTTTAAAACTTTCTTCCAATTTCTACTCTTCTCTTTCATCTTGCCCAGCCACTCCTATGTACATTCTAGGTAAATCAGTCAATCTTTTTCCGCGAATAAAATCAAGATATTATAAAGACGTACTACATCCTCCTTAATTAGCTGTAAAGGAGGTTCCAACATTTCTAAATTCAATATTTGTTTTTAATCCAAATATTATATTATTTTCCTGAAGGATCCTTCCTGGGTATCCTTAGTTGTTATTGTCTTATATTGTCAATATTATTGTCTTCAAGCTTTGTGCATGTATGATGAAATGTACTTAAAACAAAATTGTATATACTATGTATCATAAAAACCCTTGAAAGACATAATAATGTCGAACAAGGATAATAAAAACTATTTAACAAAACACCCAAATGGCCTCTCCAACGCATCAAAGCTGCGGAGAAGATACCATAAGGTACGGCAGAGGAAAAAAACCCTGAAGTGGGAAAAACCTGCCGTGAGAAGCCGAGTACATGCTAATCTATCCGATTTTTTTAAAACTATTTACAGTAAATATTAATACAAACGTCGTGGGGGGGGGGGGGTTCCGGCACCACGTGCGGGGAAGTGGAAGGACAGTAATGGCAGAAGGTGTCCTCTGGACCGTTCCCTATTCTCTTAAAGGCCTAAAGCGGATGAGAGGGAGCAAATAGAACAGGGATGACCCCAGTCATGGCAAATAGCAGTTTATTGGGGTGGTGTATTTAAATAGGCACCTCACGTAGCCCAGCCTCACCAAGGACTGTTCTCCGGAAGAAAGACTTTGCAGCGGACATCGGAGGTGTTAGCAACACTCGAAGTGCACAGCGGTCAGGTGAGGGGGCGGGAAGCTGCTAGCAGGACCCCGGAAGGTCGGTCTGGACTAGCCGGGCGGGGGAGTGTCGGTAGGGCCAGTTAGGGCCGATCTGAACCGACGGAGGAGTGGAAGGTCCGTGAACACGGGCGACGAGCTCACGAATAGCATTCGCTCCACGCTAGGCGGAGGTCAAGCTGTTTTATATGCCTTTATTGCTGAGACGCTCTTTCCGAGGCGGAGCTACGCAATTATGCTTTCGCGGGCGCCAGCTGTCTGCGGCCACGCGACAATAATAAAAGGTGGCGAGATCAACGTCATTTGGTCTGCTTTTCCACCTGATCCCTTCAGTTAACCTCGTTAAAGCGGATTCTTCGTATTTATCCCTTAATAATTCATAATCATGCAGTTAAATGGCTTCCAAATGACACTCCTGTTAAATGTCGTGGACTTCAAATAGATACCAAATTAACTTGGAGAAACCACACAACATCAAAAGCTAATAACATACACATAAAAATATTAAAATTGTATCCATTCATAAGTAGAAAATCAAAATTATCAATAGAATCAGCATTAATAATATTGAAATACGTAATACGACCTTCACTGACCTACGCCTGCCCAGTTTGGGGAGGTGCCGCTAAAAGCTATCTATAGAACCTCTGAAAACTTGGATTTTAAAACTTTCTTCCAATTTCTACTCTTCTCTTTCATCTTGTCCTTTGTACACTCTTCAACAAATAAAATAAAGATATTCTACAGACCTACTACGACCTCCTCAATTAGCTATAAAGCAGGTTCCAACATTTCTAAAGTTGTTTTAAATCCAAATATTGTGTGTACTTTTCTGAAGGACCCTTCCTGGTTATCCTTAGTTGTTAGTTATTGTCTTCTATTGTCAATATTATTGTTTTCAATTATTGTACATGTATGATGAAATGTAGTTAAAAAAATTGTATATACTATGTAACATAAAAGCTCTTGAAAGACATAACAATGTCGAATAAGAATAATAAAAACTATGTAAAAAAATCTTCAGATAACGTATATATTATTAGAGTTACTTTATAATTATTGAATGTAAGGTTTTACAACTCTTTTTGCAGTTTCAAGTACAAAATGCAATACAGGCGACCATTCACATACTATTCAATAATTCAACAAATCATACCGGTTCAGGTGTCTCAGAGCATCAATTGATGTTGCTGCAGTGCCTCTGACCATGAAATCTTAGGGTTCGAATCCCGGATCACTCGGGAGCTTAGAGTTAGTTCTGGCAGGGGGTGTCCTAATGATGGGAAATACCTGTTTGGAGAAATTCCGCAAACCGACGGTAAGTCGGTGCTGAAACTCGCCTTCCAGTGGGGGATAGTCACCGCCCCCTCCTGCGATAATAACTTGGTCCCTTGCAGGACTAATGACCTTAATTGTCGCAATCACCAATCGTTCGTTGAACAAATTAGGAAGTAACATTATTGAAGAAGTCGCTTAGCCCTCAAGTTGAAAGAGAGATTGAGAGAGGTAAGAGCTAGTGCATCTGAAATTCAATTAAGATGAGAATCCGTGATTGCACTGATAATGTGACATATTTAAGTCCATACTCTTATTTTAATTTGCGTTTGCATAGTGTAATATACTCATATCCCTTGATGCTATCTTTATCATGTCCAAATATTTCTTTCGTATTACAATCTCGCTCAGTTGTCTTTGAATACTAGATTGACTTTTTCTTTCCATTTTCTTTCACCTTTCTTGATGCCTGTAACGTATATACTTTCAGCCAATGCTGATTCGCACTACGTGTTTGAGACGCCAGCTTCACACCGAATTTTCTCCTTTTCTCTTTTACTCGCCATTCTGACTTCATCTTCAGTTTCGCTCTCTAACAACGCTCGCATCTCCCTCTCTGACGCACTTCCGTTGTTCTCAACCCCATACAAGCACAAGACCCTGATCACTATTGCCAGCAACAACCCGACACGTAGTGCGCCTTCCTCGTGGCCGACGCCCGCTGCCGCACCATTATCCCACCCGCTATTGAGGTCCCGCGCCAGCATCGCTGCCTTTGCCGAGGTCGCCGCGTACACCCGCTCCACGCTGCTCGCGGCATCATTGCGACCGCCTGCCGCCCCCGCCACATCTGCCTCTGCCTCTGCCTCAGGCACCACCGTCACTCCTGACACCGCCCCCATCGCTGCCACCTCCGCCTCCGCCTCCGCTGCCGCTTCTGTCTCCGTTGCCGCCGCCTCCGCCTTCACCTACGGCTCCGCCTTCACCTCCGCCATCGCCTAAGCCTTCGCCTTCGCCTCCACCTTCGCCTCCGCCTTCGCCTTCGCCTTCGCTCCGCCTTCGCCTCCGCCTTTGCCTCCGCCTTCGTCTCCGTCTTCGTCTCCGTCTTCGTCTCCGCCTTCGCCTCCGCCTCCGCCTCCGCCTTCACTCCGCCTTCGCCTCCGCCTCGGCCTTCGCCTCCGCCTTCGCCTCCGCCTCCGCCTTCCCCTTCGCCTCCGCCTTCGCCTTCGCCTCCGCCTTCGCCTTCGCCTCCGCCTTCGCCTCCGACTTCGCCTTCGCCTTCGCCTTCGCCTCCGCCTTCACCTCCACCTTCACCTCCACCTTCGCCTTCACCTCCGCCTTCGCCTCTCTCTCCGCCTTCGCCCCCGCCTCCGCCTCCGCCTTCGCCTTCACCTTCGCCTTCGTCTCCGGCTCCGCCTCTACCTCCGTCGCCACCGTCGCCTCCACCTCCACCTCCGCTGCCGCCGCCTTCACCGTCGCCTCGACCTCCGCCTTCGCCTGCACCGTCGCCTCCGTCTCCACCTCCGCCTTCGCAGCCTCCGCCGCCACCACCTCGCCTTGCCTGGCCGGTGGCAGTGGTCGCACGTGGGGCTTATCCCTAATTACGATGTGTTCGCGGCGCGGCGTGCGAGGCACACGTACGCTGCGGCGCGGGCCTTATCGGGCGCGCGCGCGGAGCCCGCAGCTTATCGCCGCGTCCATTAGCCCCCCACCCCCACCCCCTCCCTCACCTCTAGCGCCAGCGACCTTCACGGCCTTGCGCAGCGGCGGGGTGCAGCGCGGGCGCTTCCGCCACAGTCTTCGAGCGAATCGAGGTGGGACACGTGGCTGAGGCAAGCACTGCAGAGGGGAGGTGATCAAAGAGGCGCAGATTTGCATCGGCAATTGCGACACAGAGAATACTGAAAGCGAGTTTCGAATGGGTAGAGATGACAGGAGCTCCGTCAACGAGAGGGTGAATAAGGCAACTGAGTGAGAAGGGCGAATTAAAAACAGTAGAAATCGGAGAAGAAAAGGAAGTACAATTTTGAAAGGAGGTCAAGGTAATACAGTTAAAACTAAGACGATATCTGATGGTTCCTTCAAAAAAAATTCCGTTTTAGCATTTTTTCCGTCTTATAGAGGGTTGCCAAAAAATCACCATAAAACTTAACTACAGTATTTTCGATAATATTTTGTTAGTGAAGAAAATAAGAGTATTATTTATCAAAAAATATATTGCTGGAAATAAAAAATCAACAGCGAAACACAGGGAAAATATAGAATAAGTATTTATTCTTCGGTAGCGGAAGGGTTTTGCACTTTAAAGACTTTTTGATCCACTAGCACGCAACATTCCTACATTATACTGCGAGTGTTCACTAAACTGTGTGGTTGGCATCTCGTCAGCTCTACGACTGCTACGCTAGGGTGACAGGACAGCCTTTCAGGAATTCCTTTGTCGACTTAAGGAAGCTTGGTGACGTTTTTGAGAATTGATCGGAACGCGGACGACCAACATTAAGGATTCGGACCGACAGCGACGGAGTCGCTCGTGTTGCAACCTTGATAATCACACCAAAGATTGAAAAACTCGTAGCGGAACAGTCACTGAGTGCGCCAAATATTCCCTGACAGCACGTGCAACAGGACTAAATAGGATATTCATTCTATTGTCTCAGGTCGTGACACTTTGCACTATGCCATCCCAAAGAGTACGGAAGATTTAAAACTAAATTTCCTTCTTATGCAGGTAATAATCACTTATGTTCGATAGAAACCAATCCGTTTTCGCAATACACAGGTTTACGTTTTATAGACGTGATATTCAGGAATAAAATGTTTCGTCCTGAGATTTTTGGTCCGGGATGGCATGTTTCTGACTTATAGAGGTTCCGCCTCAGACAGGGTTTACTGTACCTGGAGAGCAATAATGAACATTACAGTATGAATAAAACAACTACAAGAGAATTTGGTACTTATTTCTAAGACGTACGTGCAAGTGGAAAGACAATTGTAAATCAGAGAGGTAAAATAAAAGAAATGATGTGACAACAAAGTAAATTATCAAATGATGAAAGATTTATAAATATTAAAGAAGTAGAAATCATTATCTATACGACAACAAGTGCATAGAGAATGCAAGGTAAATAAGAAGAAATGAGAGAATTTTAACACAAACAATATTTACCTATTAAAGAAAAAATGCACAACAGGAACCAGTTGGAAAAGTATTTTCTAAACTCAACTAGTGCCAAAAATACTGCATCTTTAAGTGAAGATACGTGTTCTTTTTGTGATATTTTTCATTTCAAAAATACTGAATAACTTGAAAATAGTATATCACAATTAGAGTAGGAGACGAAAATCAATGGGGTGTTTGTGAGACAAGGAGCAAACTTGCGAGCTTGAAACTAAAGCTACAAATACGGCATTACTGGGATACTAAACAAAGATTTTAAAAGGGCCCAGAAATCGTCCACACACCAAACTGAGCTGTGTGAGGAGTGAATGACCGTCAAAAAGCAATAGGTATCCAAAGTTCTTGGGGACATAACTAAATTAAAACAGTACAATATAGCAAGTGAAACAATATTCGGTGTTTAGCGTATGGTAATAAATGTATAAAATATTTAACATTGAACTGAATTTTAATTAAAACAGTGATTTTTCCAAATATATTTACACATTTAAAACTTCATGGTAATAATAATTTTTTTCAATGCTGAGTTTAAATTAATTTTAAATATTGAATAATCAATTTACATGGGGAATGCTTGTGTGAACAATTGTGAAAATTACCTATTTAAGAACCTGAGGTTTAATTAAACAAGTGTAGATATTGTGAATTCACGAAAGCCGTAGAGTGTGGGAGAGTGTGGTGGAAGGGGGCGAGGCGGGGCGGAGCAAAAGCAGCCCCGGGCGCTACAACGAAGAGACGCTGGCGAGGGGCGACCGCGGCGAAGAAAGAGGGCTTGTGGGTCCCTTTGTTCGGCGAATCCGCATTTTACGACCCATGTACAACACGAGGCGCCGGCGCAGGCGGCGGCCTCTTCTGGGCGCGAAACAAATCACCAAAACATTATCGAAGCGCCGCGCCGCGGGGCCGGTCGCGCGCGAGATAAAGGCCCTTTATACGGCGCGTTGGATCTGGCTTAATTTAGTTTTATTCTTCGGGTGAGTGGGCGGGGCTGCCCCGCCCAATGTTGGGCGCCAGATTCCACGCGCGCCCGCGCCAGGAGCTTCCTCTCCTTGGTGGCGCTTCTTTATTTGCGTTATTACGCTCCCGCCCGGCCAGCGCTCTACCCTTCAACCAAGAGGTCGTCATACCGAAATACGGTAAAATAGATACCAGTACCATCTGCCACTATAATATTTAATTATAATATAATATATAAATTAGATGGCTTAGGGCATAAGCTGATGTCACTGCAGTGCCTATGACCGGGAGGTCGTAGGTTCGAGTCCCCAAGCTGTCAGGATTTTCGACACTGCTAGAATTCTCCTTCAGACAGTGACAGAACTCGACTCAAGGTCGAGTTCTGTCGCTGCCTGGAGGAGAATTCTAGCGGCCGACTGCTTTGATCGGTAGTTTTCCGTGGTTTCTCCGATCAATACCAGGCGAATGCCGAAGCAGTACCCTAAGAAACAGGACACAGACCGCGCACGATCTTGCGTTCCTCTTCTTTGTCATATCCTACCCCTTACTTACACACACACTTACATGCACTCTACTACCACACATGCCCGGAGACCGGTCGGGAGCTTAAAGCTTGTCGCGGCTGGGGCTTTACCCCTCTGGTGGGAGATACCTGATAGGAGATATCCCCACAACCCACCTGTAGGTCGGCACCAAATCTCACTATCTAGCGAGGGAAGATTGCCATTTTACAATCAAGAAACATGCACCACACTTACGAGACTAGATGATTTAGCAGTTGACTCGTCCGAAATCACTAATTAATCAATCAATTTCAACTATTTTTCACACTTTCATATACGATTTTATATGTTCATAATTTGCCTCCTAAAAGTCATTTTCTCAGAGGGAGGGAGTGATATAATTCGTGCTTACATCAAGCACCACCTATTTTTTTTCGAAAAAGTTGTTACAAACTTCTAGGACGTAATGTAAACGAAGATTATTTGGTTTTGCTAAAGAACATGATTCATGTATCGAAGTTACGCACGTGATATTTGCCCCTAATTGGTAGGCAAGGCATAATTGATTAGTGTTTGGCTTGTTACGATCAGCCGTAGTCAAAGAGATTTACAGCACATGCCAAAGTTCGGTGTTAAACGAGATACTACCAAGGAGGGCAAATTTTACACGTGCAATTTTGTTACACGTAAATTTCTTACACTTATTAACTGGTAAAGAGCGGTGATCGCGACTTTGCAACATTTGACGGCCGCCATTGCAACATTTGTACTTATTGTCCAGAACTGCAGATTAGGTTGCTAATCGTATGTCAATGAATGATAAATTTGAATTGAATAAAGGCGGACTTTAAGAAACAAACACACTGCTTTGAAGGTTCTCTATCGAATGAAATTTTGAATTTACTCGTCTCCGATTAGTACTCGCGAAATACGAGATAATGTACAAACAGTAGCATATATGCCATGGGCTACATTCAAGGTTTTTATTTTAACTAATTGCTCGTAAGTTAACTAGAAAAATTTTGTTAACATAGAGCAATATAAAGGTACGTATCTTTATTTAGAAAAGGTTTACATTCCTACTGTAGATTGATTTTTTGTACACTCCATGCAACACGAATTGTATTTTTTTTTGGATCCGCCTACGGTTTATCGAGAAAATACGTGAACCTGTGTCGCTGTTGGGGTGATATATCGAACAGCACGGGGGTCTAAGCCACGTAGGAGGCCCCCCTTCTCTCGGTCCCCGGCTACAAATTCTTGGTGAATGTTTTACCTACGCCATAAATTAGTTCGGGGACCCGGGGATTTGCCCTGCTTATCTAATACAAAACGATATAGGAAAGGGGTTCGCGTATACCCAGGAGCATATGAAACTTGAATTGGGGCGCGGAATTGACATTTCGGTCCCTAAACGACACGCGCGCGCCCCGTGTCATCTCCGCTCATGGGCGGAAGGAGCTGTCTTCAGGCTGGTCGCGTACCACCCTCCCTCGGCACAAGCCGAATTCCCCAAACCTCGTTTCCGCTCAAAAGAATACTGCGTTCCTGCTTTTTGATTGATTGATTTTTTCGTGTTTCCGGGCGCGTCAACTGCTTTGGTCATTAATCCCGTTAGTGTAGTGCATGTTTCTTTCCTCGGGTGATGGTGGTGATCTTACCCCTCTGGATGGCGAGATCCGGCGCCGACCTACCGTCGGCTAGTGGAATTTCCCCCTAACCAGGACTCTCCCACCAGCGGGGCACCGCCCCAGACGGGACAAGCTCTAAGCTTCCGACCGGTCTTCCGGAATATGTGGTAGTGTAGAGCATGTTAGTGTAAGTGTGTGTGTGTGTAAGGGGAGAGGATAGAACAAGGGAAGAGGAAGGAAAGATCGCGCGCGGTCTGTGGCCCGTTTGGTAGAGTACTGCTCCGGCATTCGCATGGTGTTGATCGGAGAAACCAAGGAAAACTACCGATCAGAGCAGCCGGCCGCTAGAATTTTCCTCCAGACAGCGACTGAATTCGACTTAGCTGAAAATCCTGTCGAAGTTAGCTGTCGTAGTTAGCTGAAAATCGTGTCGAAAATCCTACCGCCGTCAGGACTCAAACCCAGGTACATTCCTGCTTTCGCAATCTCTTGTCTCAGCTGTCAAGAATTGGTTTCGAAAAAAATGTCAATCACTTTTTTAAACAGAAATTTTAATAAAATTTCAATAAATGAGAATTGAGAATTTCTTAAACAATTCTTTCTACATGAAATGTGATTAATTGATTCCTAATAGATGAATACTCTAGTGTGAAATTTCTCAGTGATGTACAATAGTGAGTGCTTTCCAAATAATTATCGAAGCAACAGATCCTTGGTCGAATGTTACGTGCAGATGCCTGTGACTTCAATCTTCGTAATTCTGATTGCAAACGGCATTGAACTTCAAACATAGAGATTGTTTTAGATATCCACTTAAAGTGTGTGTAGCAGAATTCGGAACACGTTGGCTGGCAAATTGTTTAAATTTCCTTACATAACTCCTTTTTGAAATATTACCTTTTTTTGAAGATGTGTTTTGAAGGATTCTTATGAAGATATATCTCACTAATCATTCTTCCTAACGTTTATTACAATTTAAAAAATAACTAAAAATGTCTTCTACGTTAAATCTTTATCAAGAGTGTAATCAAATTCTTATTTATCTATTTTTCTATTCGTAAATAAAGTCATAAAAATTAAATTCAGAAGAATAAATCGATGTACGGTAACTGATCTAGTTTTCGAATACACGTACTCAATCACCAAATAAGTTCTACGAATTGAAAAAAAAAATAAGTACAGAAATGTTGGGAAAGAAAATCAACATTTACATTTAATTCGGACATAGATCAGTCCAAAACACACCAGATCAGTCCAAGACACACCAATTGCCCTCTTTAGAAACTGTTTCACTGCTCGAGGAAAATCTTCTCGACCAGTGAACACTCCGGGACACTTGGCCAATTGGAAGTCGGCCAAATCGGACGGAAAGGACTATCTTACATCTTCCGGGCTGCTTCAAGTTAGCTGTTTCTCCAAAAAAGCTGCCGTAATGCAGTCGTGAAGAAGGGGATGTCAACCGTCATTTCCGTTCTGTTGCTTGTAATATGTGCATAGTTTTACCTTCAATTCCCCCTCTAGAAGTATGGCGTTTCATTCTTCTGAATCATATGAATTTTTTTAAAGCATGTTTTTAATTTATCAAGGTATTTACCCGAATTGCCGTCCCTGCGTTTGCTTACCTCCATGTCTGTGTTCTAGCCATACATCATCTGCTAATTTTGTTAATTTATTTTTAAACACATAATAAACTGCCTTAATTTTTTGATATGTATCTGCAATTTTCGATTTCTGTGATTACTCGGTTTAATAAGGGAGAAAACAGAATGTGCGAGGTACCAAACATCCTCTTAGAGAGTACTTAGGAATTTTAGTACCATTAGTGATGAAATAATATCGTCGATAACTTTAAGTCTATGTCATCTGGTTTGTTGAGAATCATAGCGACAGCTTTCCAGGATTACCAACGCCTGAATTCGAATGGAGCGTGATTCAATCCGAGCGTTCTTGCGCTTTTGAGTTGGTGATACTGGGAACTCGTTTTTACAAGCATTTGTAATATCTCTTCATGTGAACAACTTTTCATCAATATTGAATTATTAAGGTACTTATATTGGGTTCTGATCCACTCCATACTCACCATGAATTTCCGTAGTATTTGTTTGTTTTTCCGGTTTTTGCTATTTACTATCTAAAATCAGACATTATCTTCCAGAGAGTTGGCAATAGGATATTGAGTGTTTGCGGTTTGTAAAATAAAATGTGATGTTGAATAGAAACAGTGTTTTGGGATTCAATATTGATCCCATGGAGTGGAAGCGAAGAAATAGTTCACGTCACAAAATACAGAACCAGATATCTTGTTATTACAAAATCCATTCGAAATATTCCTCAAATTATGGAATCAATTGACAGTTTTTCTTCATTCGATACAGAAAATATGTCTTATCTATCATCATTTTATTAATTCTTAAAAATAGCTGATAAAAGAAGCAAAACATTATTTTCCCGATTTTAAAGAATATACATATCGACATTTTTGTTACTATTTTGATGAACTATTAGATATGAAACACTTCTTTAAAAATATTGAGTAAATTGCTCAATTAAATATTAATAAATACTTTTAATCTTTACTATTTTTAACCCACTATAATACAACCGGGAATAACGTAGTCTTTTGTTTTAATGCCTTTTGTTAATCTTCGATATGAAACATTGTTTCTTCTGTCAAGTCTGGCCTGGACACTAATGGCTTACGCTCTCATTAGTGGATAAGTACAGATCAGTATATGCTTGTGTCTCTTCTGTACTTAGCAATGCTTTAGGGTGGTAAGGCGTTAATTCCCAAACTCCGTAAGTTAAAAAACAAGACCTAAAGTTAAGACCCCAGCGTACTGAATATTACATGTGTGGTTCGGTAGGAGTTCAGAAACTTGGTTGAATTACCGAATAAGACGCTCTGATCTCGCCAACCGGAAGCTACCCCACCTCCCGCGTGTTTCCGCGTTTCTCAGAGCTCCCCTCCGGCGCGCGCGAGGGCCCGCGTTGAGGGACCTGCAGGCGCCCGGGACGAGGGCGGCGAGGGCGGCGAGGGCGGCGAGGGCGGCGAGGGCGGCGAGGGCGGCGAGGGCGGGGCGAGGGCGGCGAGGGCGGCGAGGGCGGCGAGGGCGGCGAGGGCGGCGAGGGCGGCGAGGGCGGCGAGGGCGGCGAGGGCGGCGAGGGCGGCGAGGGCGGCGAGGGCGGCGAGGGCGGCGAGGGCGGCGAGGGCGGCGAGGGCGGCGAGGGCGGCGAGGGCGGCGAGGGCGGCGAGGGCGGCGAGGGCGGCGAGGGCGGCGAGGGCGGCGAGGGCGGCGAGGGCGGCGAGGGCGGCGAGGGTGGCGAGGGCGGCGAGGGCGGCGAGGGCGGCGAGGGCGGCGAGGGCGGCGAGGGCGGCGAGGGCGGCGAGGGCGGCGAGGGCGGCGAGGGCGGCGAGGGCGGCGAGGGCGGCGAGGGCGGCGAGGGCGGCGAGGGCGGCGAGGGCGGCGAGGGTGGCGAGGGCGGCGAGGGCGGCGAGGGCGGCGAGGGCGGCGAGGGCGGCGAGGGTGGCGAGGGCGGCGAGGGCGGCGAGGCGGCGAGGGCGGCGAGGGCGGCGAGGGCGGCGAGGGCGGCGAGGGCGGCGAGGGCGGCGAGGGCGGCGAGGGCGAGCGAGGGCGGCGAGGGCGGCGAGGGCGGCGAGGGCGGCGAGGGCGGCGAGGGCCTCGCGGTGACCTTTGAACTCGCGGGCCGCGCGCCGCCCAAGCGACAGGCGCTTTGGGAGCTCAAAGGCCACGCGCGCGCGGCGGCAGGCGGGGGCGGCTTCGCGGCAGGGCGCTCTGGTGGTCTGGCGAAACGAGCTGGCGGGCGAGCCCACGGGTGGTCGACTCGTCGCGCTGTACGGGTGGGCCAGCGCTTTCAGCATTCACTTTCGGCTGGGCCAGCCCCGCCTCCCGCCCCACACCCCCTGCAGCCCTCATCCCGCCCCGCCCCCACTCTCAGAAATTTCTGCATTACTTTTAATGTAAAGTTCAGGAAAGTAATTATCATGTACGTAAATAAAATTTAATGTACACGTACAGTAACTTTAATGTACAAGTACATTAAATTTAATGGAATCATGTAATTAATAGGAATCATCAATCAAGCAACCCACTGCTCTTGTCACGTGCAACTGAAAAATAGGGCAAAATAATATACAGCAATGATATATTATATTACTGAGTTAACTTTCCTCACAAATATAATTGATTGAGCTATTCACCAACAGCGCGAACACTAAGCGATTGTTCACGAAACATTCACAATATGTCTAAGTATTACCGATGGTCTGATATATTTTATACGAGTCTACATGAGACAATCTTCCCGCATCTTCATCATTTACTTTCGACTACGCGTCGTGTCCAATTCCTTTGGATTGTTCTCCGTAGTCGGTGTTTGAACTTGCCTTATCAATTTTAAAATTACGTGCTACCTGTTCACGACGTGAGGACGTCGCAAAACTTAACTTATTCATTACAATTTTGATCGGTAAAAATACACTGCGCAGCTTATGTTCTGTGTAATCCGTAATTTAACAAAGCAAATGTCGGTTTAATGGCGAATAAAAATAAAAGGCCGTGAAACCTTTAGTATTTTCTGTGCATTGTCCGGCGGCTTTCAACGCGCACTTTAGTGGCTTTACAGCCTCGCATGTTGGCAAAGCCGACCCACCTCGGCGCCCAGGGTGTCCAACCTCGCGGCGAGAAACCCGGCTGCGCGAGCGGAGCCGGGCCTCTGGGGAAGGGCGAGGCGAACGGTTTATTTTTCATTTGGCTTCTGTTTGTATTGGGGCGACGAGTGCCTTGGGCGGGCGGCGGGCGAAGAGGCGGGCGGGGAGGGGAGGGGGTGAGGGAGGGGAGGCCGCGTTCTGCCTAATGCGTGCGAGTGTGCGCGAGCTGTCCGCCGGGCCGGAAGACAAAAGTGCTCCCTGGGCGGCCGCTCCGCCGCGGGCCCTGGCCTCGCCCGCGCCGCGCCCCGCGCCCTGCGATTTGCATGCAGGGGTCCGCTCGCCGCACACTGGCCCGAACACCTGGCCAAAACGGCAGAATTCAAAGGGCGCGTTCGGTTGATTCATTGATTGATGTTTCCGGGCACGTCAACTGCTTTGGTCATTAGTCCCGCTAATGTAGTGTATGTTTTTATCTCGAGAGATGGCGGTGGTCTTCCCCCGCTGGATGGCGAGATCCGGCGTCGACCTACCGTCTGCTAGTGGGGATTCCCCCTAACCAGCACTCTCCCACCAGCGGGGCACCGCCCCAGCCGGGACAAGCTCTAAGCTCCCGACCGGTCTCCCGGAATATGTGGTAGTGTAGTGCATGTTAGTGTGTGTGTGTGTAAGGGAGAGGATAGGACAAGGAAGAGGAAGGACAGATCGCGCGCGGTCCGTGGCCCGTTTGGTAGGGTACTGCTCCGGCATTCGCCTGGTGTTGATCGGAGAAACCACGGAAAACTACCGATCAGAGCATCGGCCGCTAGAATTCTCCTCCAGACAGCAACTGAGTTCGACCTAGCTGAAAAGTTAGTGACAAAAATCCTGCCGCCGTCAGAACTCGAACCTAGGACCTCCCGGTCAGAGGCGCTGCAGTGACATCAGTTGATGCACTGAGCTACCGCTCCCGGTTGCGCGTTCGGAATTCACACTTGGTAAATCTCATTCAGAAGACATTGGAGCACACTACTTCCATTGGTTGAATCGAGCCAAAACCCTGGCCAAAATGGCAGAATTCAAAGTGCGCGTTCGGAATTCTCACTTGGCAAATCACGTTCGGAAGACATTGGAGCACACTACTTCAGCTGGTTAAATCGAGCCAAAAACCTGGCCAAAATGGCAGAATTCAAAGTGCGCGTTAGGAATTCTCAGTTGGTAAATCTCGTTCGGAAGACATTGGAGCACACTACTTTGGCTCCAGAAAGTTATTTCAATCATTTTTGTCTTCCTCACGGTCTCGTGAAGTTACCGTTGCTCGAAGCACTTTAATTCATTGATTATTGTACAGGATATTTGGGAAAATTAAAAGAAATGTTTAAAGTTTTTGGTGGATTCCTTTTATATTTCCGAATAGAAGACACTTTTGACTATAAGTTAGGTATATTTTTAAGAATAAGTGTCAAATAATTTTATGTATAATACGGGTGAATCTAATGTACAGAGCGTAACAATGTTAGTTATGTATATTGTGGATTATATTTTTTGTCCTGTCTCAATCAATTTTTTAATTTATCAAGTAAAATGCCCTTAATCAGAATAACACACATTTAGCTGTATATACCCGCATCTTTTTGTTTTATAACGTCTTTACTGCCATGCTACATAGTACGATTTAACACTAGATATCCCGGAATTGCTTTCTACGACACAGGGAATTATTTTCTCTGTATATGCACGTACAATTTATTTTGTTCTTATGCAAATTGCATAAAACGCAAATTTTGTAAATAATGGAACTGTAGCAAAAACAACAGTCCTAAATCGAACTGGAGCGTGATGTTTTCCTGACGAACTCTCCTTTTTGAGAATTACTGGAACTGGGGCTGGGTAGGTGGGCTGAAGCAGGGTGGGGTCGGGCGAGACGCACAAGGGGCGAGGCAGTGCATGCCGCGGCGTATCAGGTTAGAATAAGTGGGAAGTACGGACACGGCAGCAGGTGCATGCCAGGGCGAACAGGAAATAATAATGAATTCTATGTGCAGATGTAGAATTTATTATTTTTTCCTGTCTAATAGTAATAATAATAATAATAATAATAATAATAATAATAATAATAATAATAATAATAATAATTTCCTGTGATTAATAAATACCAGGGCAACGCAAAGAACCTCAGATAGTAATTAAAAAAGACCTGTTGATATCTGAAAAGAAAGCGGAGACCTAGACAGCTCGGTCCGGGAGAGAGAGAGCGAGAGAAATGCAGAGAGAAAAACAAAGAGTGAGAAAAATGGAGAGAGAAAAAAAGAGAGAAAAAGAGAAAGAGGGAGAAAAAATAGATCGAGAAAAAGAGAAAGAAAGAAAGATAGAGTAAAAGAGAGAGAGAGAGAGAGAGAGAGAGAGAGAGAGAGAGAGAAAACGAGAGTGAGAAAAGAGAAAGCGAAAAAGTGTGTGAAAGAGAGAGAAAGCGAGGGAGAAAAATGAGGGAGAAAAATCGAGGGAGAAAAAGTGAGAGAAAGAGGGAGAAAGAGAAAGAAAGAGAGAACGAGAGAGAAAAGAAAGAGAGAGAGAGAGAGGGGGGGAGGGCTCACCCAAGCGCTTCCGCGAGCTCGTTAAGCGCATTTCTCTTTTCGCGGCATCGCGCGCGCTCGTGCGTGTGTGTGTGTGTGTGTGTGTGTGCGGGCGTGGGCGCGCAAAACGCGACCGATCGTGCAGAACGCGGTGGTTCCGCGCGCCGGAGACAGTCGTTACACTCATCACCACGCTCACCATTAAAATATTGATGGATTGATGTTACGCGCTTTGGCGATAACACAATTCCTTTTTACAAACAACGCAAAAAATATAAAAGAAAGATTGGGCGTTACAAAAAAGTTCTTGGAAAGCTAAAATCAGAAACTCCCAATTCGTCTAGCATGATTTTTAAAAGAATTGCGTTTGAAAGCCTCTTTAAAAAAAATTACCATAAGCATTGTTGCTGGTTTATATCGCGAAGTTTCTCGATAAACGATACTACTGTTAAAGAAAATTTATTTTAGGTTCTGTTTCCGACGATTGAAGTCGGCGGAGAGGATTCTTTCATGTTACGTTCGTCTTGCCTCATCAGAGCAATAAACACCCGGTCTCAGTCACGTGTTTTGACCGGTTCCCTTAATTTATTGTGACAATATTGAGATGGCTTCTTGTTTTGTTCTGGACATACTACCTTCACGCACGTTGTTTTGTACGTTGCGGTAAGTTAGTGTTGTATTTAGTAATTTCGACAACAATACCATCCGGAAACCGTTCCCCAAAGCAGGGATCATACCCACGAAACAGGGATTCTGTCTACACCACGTGTTAGAGGATTTTTTCTTAATTTAGTAACTGGATTTCCGCACTTTTTCGTTAGCAGGTCCAGCAATGCATTTTTTCTGCTGAAAATCCACCGCTTTTTCACGCAGCATTACATAACTTTCTCTATACTACGTATATTACTCCGTATATACGAGAAAGTAACAATGTGTGGATAGATATTCCGGAACTCTAGAAATTGAAGTTTGTACTTCTCCCCCATATGTTACACGCAGTTTTAACTGATCGTTTAAATAAATAAATAAATAAATAAATAAATAAATAAATAAATAAATAAATAAATAAATAAATAAATAAATAAATAAATAAATAAATAAATAAATAACATTAAAAAATAAAAAATACTAATGTAAGATTACATTAATGAGTGTCATAGTATTTTATCACATTCGGAATTAATTTTTCCAAGTTGGATGTCAAAAATTGGATATGAATATCTGACGGAAAAAGTAGAGAAAGTTACCAAAGTTAAAAATACTGTTGTCGACAATATTTTGTTACTTGGAATATTTCTACATACTAGAAAAGAGCAAGATAACATTTTCAATGCTTCTGAATTTCCTTCCAATAAATCGCTTGGGGTTCATATTGAACACGCCTCTACTTTCCACACCGTAATTAGGGACCCAGACAAGTCATTCCGCTCACGATCTAAAGACAAATTACATTTTTTCTCTTTTCTTCCATCTTGCACCGAGTCTGTAGAGTTGATTCTCAAACCCCGGATCTCGCCGCGAACAATAAGATAGCAAAGGCGCGCCAGTCCCAGCTGCAATTCGCCGCCCCCTCGCCAGGAGCGCTGCGAGCACAGCCAGCGAGGAAAGAGGGTGGCCTTGAGAAATACAGCCCTCGCCGCAGGTATTGCTCCCGGGGGACTCCGCCGCCCTGCAGCAGCGCGCCGCGCGGAGGAGGCTGTAATTAAGAACAGCGCCAATGTTCTACAGGGCCGCAAAATAGATCAAAAAGTGGTCCTTCGAACGGGGACTGACGTCAGTGTGTCGGAGAGAAGCGCGCCGACCCGCCCGTGGAACATTTCCTCGCACGGGACATAGCGCTAATATTTGGACTTCTTTTTTATATTTTTCTTTGGCAAACAGAGGACTAGTGCGCGTGGGATCTCTAAATGAGGAAAAACTGCTGCAGTGCGCTGTGGTTGTTCTGGCGCTCGAATGAACACGTGTATTGACATGTGTGTGAGAACCACCAAACACAGGTTTTTCCCCGTCATTGCTTCGGTGTATGGTGTACATTTGTTCTCAGTTATTCATTTAGTCTTGTTGCTTTGAAAGCGGCGAATTTGAAAAGAAAACAACAAAAAAATCCCAACAACCTAACGGAAAATGTTCCTCCAAATTTACTCGTTCTGTGCGTTGAGCTAACCGCTGTATTGTGGTCTTGGTTTATTGTTTTTCTCACTTGTAATTTGTGAACATTTGTCGAATTAATATTCATGTAATGATGAAACGCTAAATAAGTATATCACAAAATGTGTACATTATGTCTTTCACGTACAATTCTAAGAGGGTTACATCCTAAATTTTCCTTCAAAACATTTCCTACGGTTTACAAAGAACATTACTTCCATTATTTGATTAGTCTAAATTAAACTCTTCCTCCCCCCAGGAGCCACTTTCAACGAATCTGTACCGCTCCATAACTAGGAATATGGGAGGGAGCGTCCCATATTCCCTCACTTTCCCCTCTCCGTGGCTCACTTCGCTGGACCGGGACCCTACTTATTGATAACACGCCATGATCCTTCATTCCATGATTCTTCTTAGCTAATTTCTTGGTTATCGCCTAGGCACCGCTGTGATTCTTGTATTCGTATCGAAATTATAGTTAATGAAGGTATGGAGAGAAAATGACTGATGGAGTCTACCGTTGGAATGTAAATTAGCAGTAGGAAACAGAGTGCCCCGATAAAACATGATGCGAACTTTTTTTACCATAAATTCCACTCGGAACTGTCTGGGATCGAACCCGGGCACAGCAGTGAAAGGCGCTGACGACTACGTTACAAGTCACCCCCGGTAATTGGTTAGTCATTTTTAATTATCTCAAGGAGATGAAACTAGACGTTTGAAAAAATATTATAAATTTTTCACGGTTTTATAGGAGCTCAATTTAATTTTACAAGAACATTTGATATTTACTGTCTTTGCATATTAAGTTACAACTAAAACGTACCATTAAATGAAAGTTTGATTTGCATGTAATTTTCCTACGAGTACGCTCGCGCGCACCTCACAAGTATGTTGAAAAAATGTGAATAATAATTAAAGTCTGCTGAAACAAAATTTACCAACCACTACAATTTACCAAATAGAATCAACCACGAATTATCACAATATCTACATTCAATAAAATACTAAAGAGAAAAACAATGAAAATAAAGGAATAAAATAGAACCTTAAAGTGTTTTTCCTCAAATATGATATCGTGCGTTAGTAAAGCGTTTCAACAGAACCCTCAACCTTTATTCCTTCTTTATTTCCGACTTAAAATTTGTCTGAATGTTGAAGTTAAGATATTTTGGAAAAGAAAATGGTTATTTGACCAAAATCGTACATATCAAGAATATAATTTTGAAAATGTGCACAGAATTCACTTCTCCCCACGTCATACGCAGTTGCAACTGTTTTTGACGTAAAATCAATAAAAAAATAGTATCTTTTCGAATCTGTCGTGACTGTTTAATCCTCCTTGTACTTGATGTGGATACTCAGGTTCCACCAAAATTCCAAACCACGACCTTTCCTATCCAAGGCGTCTTAACTACCGAACTCCTCTTACGGTTGGCGAAAACTGCAATCTCAACGTGAAGCACGAAAGTAAACCAAACTCACGATTGCACGAGCTCCGAAAACAGTTATTTTCTCCGCGTCCTTTGTGCAACCTCGGACAGCAGCGCGCACGCTCCAGCCCCCACCCCTTCCCCCACCCACTCCGCGTGCCAATATTCGCGCGAAAACCGCTCCCCCCGCCACGGCCTCACGCTGTTTGCCCACCGGTAGAGTGGAATTGAATTCGGGAGGAACTTTTATAAGACAATCCCGTCGGGTTTACCGAGCTCCCGCGATGGCGTCGCGTAGCTCAAAATGAACCTATTCTCCCGCCGAGCACCGGATTTGCAAGAGCAGGTATTTTTTTTTCGGCCCCGAAAAGGGCGAGCGAAATATTCTTCCAGGGAGCGGCTGTCCGCTTTGGGAAGTTTCTTCGCAGTTGTGAGTCTCATCTCAAGAGACGGAGAGGGAGGAGAGCGAGATGGCACGGGGAGGGGGGGCAGAATGGAGAGGAACAGAAGGAGATGAGACCAACGGGACTCGACATTGCGGAGGAGACACTTTTCAACGGTATCGGTTGACTTTTCCTCGTTGAATCCAAGTCTGATGTCTACTTAGTATTTTGCCTACTAAATAAGAAAACATATTATTGCCAATTGGATTGTAGTAATTTGCATCAAAGAGTATTGTATCTTATCTTTATTAAGAAGAGATTCTGAGCTTCTGATATTTACACTATCATTATTATTTCCTGGTAAAGCCATGTTCCTTGCCCTGGAATATTTAGTTCGACATTCGTAATATTTTCATAGATAGTGAAAAGGTGTAGCGAAAAAGTGTGATCTAAAGGTGAAAAATTATGTAAGACTCACGTAACGAATATTTCGAGTATAGATTTCGTATGGCTCAGACATGTTCAACTCGGCTGGATGTACAAACCATAGGGGTATTAGGACCTAATACTAAATTAATTTCAAGATAATTAAAAACTAAATAGATTGTGCAGAACAATCAAGAACAATATCATTATGCAAAATTACCGTAGTAATTTTTAATTTGAAAATATTAGTACAGTCATTAAAATGCTGAATTAGTTGAAATTAAATAAAAAGCATGTGCATAAAAATAGATTTTCCTTTCATTTTAAATTTGATGCTTTTTTTCAATTTACATTTTATTCAAGTCATTTAGATGAATCCAAATGCCTCCAAAAACGATTATGAACTCGACTAAATTGTATCACTAAAACTAATACTAATTTCTACTAATAATTCGTTCAAGGTGGTTGTCTTTATCACAAAGGCAATAAGAATTCGCAGAGCAAGGAACATTTGAGATATGTCTCGAGCCATCAACTTCCTCTGACCGCCTGCAACAGCTCAACACAGATACCGTTGTCTCTTCAGTGTTGATGACTTGGAGATTGTATGGTTCGAGTCCCGAAGGAGACAAACTTTAGCCACAGCCAAAAAGCTGGGTCGAATCCAACTGTTGTTAGGGGGAAAATTCTAGCGGACAGTTCTGATCGGTGGTTTTCTGTGATTTCTCTTATTATACTTGCATAATTTCTCTTATCTCGATCAGGTTTTTCGTCCAGTTTCCCTGATCCATTGAGCAAATGCTGAGATGGCCCCTTGTTTTGCTTCTGGACATAAATGTAACTTCATTTTCTGTGCACGTCTTCTAGAATTCAGTGGGAAATACAATCATTCAAATTATCGTTTCCACGTTGTCGCGGCAGGAAGTAATAAGAGCCAAAATTTATTGCTTATTTATCCTTGAAAATAGATTTTATTACATGGGAGTTTTTTTTTCTCCCTTTCAAAATTTAAAATTTAAGTAGTATATGACTTTGTGTAGGGATCACAGAATTTTGAAAATGTGCACACAATTCACTTTTCCCCGTAGCATGTCATACGCAGTTTTTAACTGTTTTTTGACGTTAAATAAATAAATAAATAAGTAAATACCAGATGAATGCCGGAGCAGTACTCATTGGAGTTGCAACGCCGAATCTCGCGTTCCAGAGTAGGAGGAGAAATATTGCTTTCTCGCGCGGTATAACATGAAGTACACTTACGGGATTAATAACCCAAGCAGTTGATGCGTCCGGGACCAGTATTCGCTCACTCGTTCATTCGATGTACCGCCGCACACTAGTTGAATCGGGCTCAAAACCTGGTCATAATGGCAAAATTCAAAGTGCGCGTTCGGAATTCTGACTTAGCAAATCTCGTTTGGAAGACATTGGAGCACACTACTTGAGCTCCAGAAAGTTATTTCAATCATGTATGTCTTCCTCACGGTCCTGTGAAGTTACCGTTGCTCGAAACACTCGAATTCATTGATTCTTGTCAACGATATTTGTGGAATTCAAAAATATTTAAATTTTCTTGTGGATTCTTTTTGTATTTCCGAATAGAAGACACTTTTGACTATATGTTAGATATATTTTTAAGAAAAAGTGTCAAATAGTTTTATGTATAATACGGCTGATATCTAACGTATAGAGCGTAACAATGTTAGTCACGTGTATTGTAGATTATATTTTTTGTCTTGCGAATTCCTGCGTATTCTAAAGCGGGGTTCCGCAAGCCCACTTAGCGTCTCCTGCCCCAGGGTTCATCTGCAGACAAGTGCCGTGGCTGCCTGTTCGTCGAGTCAACTCGAGGAAAGGGGAGGAAAAGCGCTAGCGCGATCGGCTCTAGTCTAGTAAAAGGCGACGGGCAGCTGCATTGGGCCAACTCAAGTATTGTTGAATAAAATGAA
>BLKR01001224.1:218183-320271 GCA_011170035.1 Teleogryllus occipitalis | reverse complement strand
TAAATAAATAAATAAATAAATAAATAAATAAATAAATAAATAAATAAATAAATAAATAAATAAATAAATAAATAAATAAATAAATAAATAAATAAATAAATAAATAAATAAATAAATAAAGCTCAAAGTGCACCAGTACTCACGATCTTCATGTAGTTGATGAGGCTGTAGCCGTGGGGCCAGGTGTCGGCGGCGTCGCAGCTGAGGGGCTTGATGTCGATGCGTTGACTGCTGTCAAGGTCGTGCAGGGCCTTGCCAAAGAGCAGCACCGCGTCGTACATGAGCGCCGTCTCCGTCTGGCGACAAGTGACAATCGCGTAACATGTACGAACAGTTCGGAATAATTTAAGACGAAATATTATTTTGTAAATGAAGTAGTAGTCACCTCATGAACCACCTTATGATGAACTTATTGCTCTAACAGTTATTAAAGAACAAATTTGATTATGATGTCGTATCAAATGTGCATCTTTCAATATTATATTCTACGGCGTCAGAGTGACTTTTTCTTTCATTTTATAATATATTAATCAATATCTAGACACTAAACGTGTTCGTTTCGACAACAACAACTTAATTACAAGTATATTTTTTCCAAAATAATAATTTTGAAAAAAAATAATATATTTTGAAAATGATATTTTCTAAACCTCGAGTTTCGCAGTTTTCTCGACACCTTCCGAAGCTTCTAAAAATATTATCATTTAATTATTCGTTGATCATTAAAGTTTAATCATTGTGACCTTAATATATCAAATGGAATGGAGAATTTTGAGAGACATTCTCTTATTATCGAGACCTGAATGGTTTATAGATTTAATAAGTTGTTCTATTGTATAAATTATTCACTGATTGTTAAAAGTCGTTTTAAAAGGTAAATTTTCAAACAAGTGCTATTAATTGTATTACTAGGCAAATCAAACATAAGACAAATCAAAAGTAAAAATGTAAGAGATTTGCTTCATAAAAAGTATTCATTAACAATTCAAAGTATTCAATATCATTGTTAAATTCAAAAAGTATTCATTAACAAATTATCACAATACGCCAGATTAGAACATACTCGTAGATTCGTAGCAAAGCGCATTGAAGTGTAAGACTCGAAATAAATTACATTTTAAAAATTGGTGTAAAAAGGCCGCCAAATCTCCATTTACTGTTTCCAACAAAATAGCCTCAGGAAATTCACTAAATCCTGTATGCTGGAAACAAGCCCCAGGTAATATTTAGCATTACAAACGTGAGGTAAAATTCAGTTGTTATGTGCTTCATTAAATTTTCCCTTCAACATCAATGAACATTAATTTCGTGTTTTTGTATTACTGGTCATGTTTTTTGTAAGCATCTATTATCGATAATTACCTTTGGCAAGTTAATTTGATGAATATGCTTTTCAAACCTGATGCAACTTTTTGACAAATAGGACAATCTACCGACGTAATATTGTTAATTGAAAAATGTTCTTGTGACACCTCTTGTATTTACAATCTTCTAACAAATGATATTTTGCGCATAAATAATAAGTAACTTATTACATAAGACGACAATAGAGTAAACGAAAGATTAGACTTCCGTATCGTAAGACATATTATTAGAGGACGAATTTTTAAATGCTAAACATTTCTAAAATATGCACACTTTTATGTTGGTAAAATAGTTTAATAAAAAGAAAAATGTGATAAAAATAAAATAACTGTCTTGGTTATAATATGATTATTACTAAGTTTATTTCAACTAGTCTTGTTTTCAAAACATATCCGCTTAAACAGTAGTATTACAGTGTACGTACTACACAGTTCATCTTACGATTATTCATAGCAAATCTTTTTTCGATTTTCTTAAAAGAGAAATTTATAAATCGAATAAGTATGTTCTACATCAAAAGACATGGTTGAAGTCAATTGGATCAAACAATATCATATAAATGTAAGTTCTCAATTTCCGCCTGCCATTGCCTTTCTAGAATTCGCAAATTTTTATGTACCAGTTTTTAATACTTTTTTAAAGCAGACTTTCAGACTTGTAAGCTTTCTTTAATTTGGTAATTTGTTTCACTTCCTGATACAAAAAATTGTTACCTTTTTCTCAAGCCTTTATATTCTTGATAAAAGAACAGAAATTTGATAAATTCAGACGAATCGTTCTTAATATTTGGATCAATTCAACAGAATGTACAATGACGAATGAAGAAGCACGATTTTTGTTCAAGTCATAGGTAACAGATATGAAGACTTCAAAACTGTCGCCACATCAAGATAAATATATTTCCGTGAACTTCAACGCATAATACCATCATATCATTGAAGGTAAGATCTTCATATAGACACTCACAATGCATCAGTAATTTGTGCAGCGCATCCCTTCCCCATCCAACATGATTAATCTCCAGTGGCAGTCGTCGCTTAGTGTTACTCACCTTAATGTATGTTAGGTTCTCCTTCTGTGGTGCCAACAGCCGTCACCACAGCGCCACCGCCGCCGCCACACCGGCAACAGAGAATGCATGAGCCGGCGCCACACAGCTCCGCTCCGGCGACATGCAGCGGACGACATTAATACAATATACGCTCGCGGGTCGCAGCGGCACAGGCAACTACGCGGCGGGGGGCGTGGTGGGGGTGGGGGTGGGGGTGGGGGTGGGGGTGGGGTGGGGGAACGCGATCTTCTATCTCACGGGATCAGACGTGTAACTAAAGTAGGAGACCGGAATTTGGAGAAGGGATACAATTTCTTTCGAAATTGAAAATTAACACCTTTATTTGGTTGGTTTTGAAGTAATAGGCGTGAAAATTGGAGCGAATTTGAAAACAAGTTTATCCTTGGGTTCGGTTTAAAAAAAAACCGAATTTGACATTTCTCACGATTAAAATAATTATGAAGAAAGTATAATCAAGGAAGGAATTGAAAAATAAAGAGGTGTGTTTACTACATATGAATAGTAATGAGTATTACAATCAGGATTGTCACAAATGGCAGAACAAAATAAACAAGACCACCAAACGATTCAGGTTCAATATGATACGAGTGTATCCCATCGCAACTCAAGGAATGCACTCGTTTTCTATCACTTCCACACTTAGGATCATTGAAGTGTTTTTTTCTTATTAATTATTATCAAACCAAACAAAAAATTACTATCAATGGAAATATATATACACACATATATATATATATATATATATATATATATATATATATATATATATATATATATCAATAAAAATACTCAGCAATGTAAGGATTAAAAATAGTAACTTGGTTCTTTGATCCTGAAATTCATTTTTAGAAAATGAAAATATTCTACAAATGAAATAGAATACTTAATAACTCTTTAAAACATCAAATATGTTAAAGGAGATTTACTGATTCTGAGCGATTTCAGCAAGCCTAAAATAACTATATGATTAATATATTATCCACACTGCGCATATTGAGATATGTTTAAATATATCTTGTTCACATTATTTTAATTCTTAAAACAACCATTTTTATCTGAGGAATATTTGGTCATATACTTCCTTTTTATAATCATAAAAACAACCATATTTACAAACTAAGAAAAATTTATCCATATTCCTGTAATATTAAGTTAAAAGTTTGTCATTAAATATTTTCATACCATTACTACTTGAATACTCTACACAAGTAATGTTTCATACACGCTGGCGCAATGTATCTTGGCCTATTGAAATTTCAAATGAGCATTTTTTTAGTTAGATCAAATCACAATTATTAATATCATTATGCCATTAAAAAGTGTATACCAACTGAGTTGGTAATTTGTGTAATCGGCCGTGTATCGAATACATTTTGTAATTCCGTCTTTTACAAAACATCATATAAACAAGAAATATCATTTCATTGAACAAGTTTATTCAGCTTTAACTACAACTCTTTAATATAACAGCTTTAACTACAACTCTTTTGTTTCGGCTGTTTTTAAAGGACGGCAGACTGTTAAATTCTTAACGAACGCTGGAGTTTAGAGTGACCTTTCGTTCCTCTGGCTGCGTCCAGTCTATACGACAGAACAGTTTTACTAAAAACAACAAACATTTGTTAATTCTTATACACTTTTGTTAAAGTATATTATACACTAGTAGACTCGGCAATGCTTCGCTATTGCAGTGTATTACACATCACACACCAGTGGTTACGTGATTGTTAATCAACGTTTTACGCTACGTTGTGCAAAACTTTTAATAGATGAAAGACTTTCTCGCACATATGGGTTTGTTCTGTGTCCTGGTTTGGACATGGTTGTCAAGTATATGTTATTGATAAAACGTTCTCCCTCAAATTTGGGCTTGCGTTCGCTATGACACTACCTTAGAAAAATTTGATTTAATTGTCTGATATTCAAGTTATAATTCCAGCGTGTATTACACAATTGGAAGGGCAAAATATTTGTATGCAGTGAGGACGCGCTTAATCCTTGACTGTGCAGCGGGTTGCGTCGAGTTCCGAGGCGCTTCAATCGACATAAACCAATAAATCATCATCAACAATGCCCTCACATATCCGATTTAATTCAGACCACTCTTTAAACGCATCCATTACGAATAAGAAACAAGTCTGACATTTTCAGCGTAATTGGTCGAGTAGCTTTTGAGTCTATGTTCGACACACATACGCACATTCTCTTTTATTTACTTATAAATATGTTTCGTTTTCCTACGTTTTCCCTTAAAAGATCAGACGTGTTGAAGGACTGCCTGCCAAGTGGAAGTCCCGGAACGGCAATGGATGTGGCAGTGTCGCCCGCCCGCCCGACCGACCGACGCCCCGCTCGCCCGCCCGCTCGCCCGCCCGCCCACCCGAACGCCCGCCAGCCCGCTCTAACGCCCGCCCGCCCGCTCTAACGCCCGCCCGCTCGCCCGCCCGCCCGCTCGCTCACCCGCCCGCCCGCCCGCCCGCCCGCCCGTCCGTCCGCCCGCATGCCCGCTCGCCCGCCCGCTCGCCCGCCCGCTCGCCCGCTCGCCCGCCCGCTCGCCCGCCCGCCCGCTCGCCCGCCCGCCCCCGCTCACCCGCCCGCTCGCCCGCCCGCCCCACGCCCGCCCGTCCGTCCGTCCGCCCGCCCGCCCGTCCGCCCGCCCCCGCCCGCCCGTCCGCCCGCCCGCCCGCCCCGCCCGCCCGCTCGCCCGCCCGCTCGCTCACCCGCCCGCTCGCTCACCCGCCCGCCCGTCCGTCCGTCCGTCCGTCCGTCCGTCCGTCCGTCCCCCGCCCGCCCGCCCGCCCGCCCGCCCGCTCGCCCGCCCGCCCGCCCCCGCTCGCTCACCCCGCCCGTCCGTCCGCCCGCCCGCCCGCCCGCCCCCGCCCGCCCGCCCGCCCGCCCGCCCGCCCCGCCCGCCCGCTCGCTCACCCCGCCCGCCCGCCCGCTCGCTCACCCGCCCGTCCGCCCGCCCGCCCGCTCGCCCGCCCGCCCGCTCGCCCGCTCCGCCCGCCCGCCCCGCCCCGCGCTCGCTCGCCCGCTCGCTCACCCCGCCCGCCCGCCCGCCCGCCCGCCCCGCCCGCCCGCCCGCCCCGCCCGTCCGCCCGTCCGCCCGTCTGCCCGCCCGCCTCCCGCCCGCCCGCCTGCCCGCTCGCCCGCCCGCTCGCCCGCTCGCCCGCTCGCCCGCCCGCTCGCCCCGCTCGCCCGCTCGCTCGCCCGCTCGCCCGCTCGCCAGCCCGCTCGCCCGTTCGCCCGCCCGCTTGCCCGCTCGCCCGCCCGCCCGCCCGCCCGCTCGCTCGCCCGCCCACTCGCCCGCCCGCTCGCCCGCCCACTCGCCCGCCCGCCCGCTCGCCCGCCCGCCCGCTCGCCCGCCCGTCCGCTCGCCCCCGTTCGCTCGCCCCCCTCTCGCCCGCCCGACGGACGGACGTGCCGTGGCGCCGACAAATAACGAGCCCTCGCCACCCGGAAGCGGAGAAAAGCGCACAGCCAGTCACGTTGTTCTTGTTTGTTTTTTTCGTTTTTCTTCGCGTTGTTTATTACGAGGCATTAGGTAGAAGAAGGAATGGGGAATTCTGTGTAGTAACTAGCGTCACTCTGAGGTAATTCTGCGTCCCGGGCGGAATGCCTTTCTGGCGACTCCATATAAACATGGAGTACATTGCTCATCACCGAGCGCGGTTTTACCCGAAAATGTTGAGTGTTTTTGAAAAGAGATGCTATCAAAATTCTATTGTAATCGTATCACGTATGTTTTGCCACTCATATGTGAAAATCGATGTATGTTATCTTCCAAAGAAAAAATCAATGGGATTTTGATTATTTTGCTCCCTAGTTTAGCTACTAATAACTTCATTTTATTTAATTACGAAAATATTTAATTTTTCTGAATAGTTAAAAAGAAAAAATAAATAATAACCTAATATTTGAGCAAAGACATATTACTAACAAATTTTCCAAAATGTGCTCCACAAAAATGACCATATTTAGATTGCAAAATGAGATTAGAAGTAGTAAATTCTGCAAAGTAAGAGAGAATAGAATGTGCAGATTATGTCAATTCACAGAAAAGAGACGGGACAGAGGAGTTATACGGAAAACGCGAGGAGTATGTTTGAAGATAACGGAGAGGAGAGAGATTGCTGAAAAATAGAGGAGAAGGATTGAAGAGAGAAGGGAGTGGAGGGGGATAAATAATTAGTAATTTGATTGAAGAAGAAAGGAAATAGGTATGGAAAAAAGTTGTAATATCAGTACATAAAAAAGTGTATTGGATTTGAAATTGTTGTAGGTAAATAAGACACAAGAGGAAGCGAGGTTATGAAGGGTAAATAAATACACGTGAAACGAATTTGACGCGATCATTAGTAATATTGAGAAAGTGGTAACAGTGCGACGGCAAGATAGAAGATTTAAATTTGTAATTATGAAAAAGATTAACGTAGAAAAGAGAAGATGTAGTTTTTAACGTGCAAGAAGGAAAGAAGATGAAAGTAAATTATAAGAAAAGACATATAAACGATGAGGGAGATGAACATTTAGGAAAGTAAAATAGAGTGAAGAATTTGCTACCTTGATAATTGGATTTTGATAGGGAGAGAGTGAAGTAAAAAAGATTATCGGTAAAATAAAGAGAAGAGAAGGAATTTTTACAGTAAACAATTGTATTAAATCAAGTGTAAATAGTGAAACATGTAACAAAAATAATAAATAAAAAGGAATATGATGATAGTTAGGATATAGAATGCGAGTTGGCCAGGATTTAGAAACGTTAGAAATTAAGTAAAAATATGTAAGCAGAGAATGCGAGAGAGGGGGGGTTGATTTGTAAAAGCTGTATAGAAAATAGAAAGATATGTAGAGTGGTGGTTCCTTTCTACATTACACGTGTTAGTATTGTTAAGGCGCAAATCATACTTTATAATAGCGAAAGAAGAGATGTTAAATAAAATTATGATCCTTAGAAACGGTATACGAAATAAATATGACAAAACCTAATAGTAAACTCATATTTCCTTCACGTTTTCGACACAGTGCTCGATAAATATGAAAATCATGACTATTAATAACCTCTTGTTGTGTTTGTGAAGAATTTGTATTAGAAAGACAATGTTAAATAAATTTAATATCGTAAGTGATCATTATTTCGTTTGTATAAACTTTCTTCAGAAAATACATTCTAAGTCAATTAGGTTAAAAAATTACATGCATACCGAGGAAGTAGTTTTATCACTTTTAAATTCATTCTAATGAGAAATACTTCAATATAAATAAGGCTACTACTTGTACAAAAAAAATGCAAAAATCCATGCGATCCGAGGGAGATAATTAAAAAATCTCATCAACCACTAAAGAAAATAATATTTATGCTCTAGATGGCTTAACTTATTTTTTAATCCGGAATATTTTTGCTTACTCCACGAAAAAATCTGGCCATGCAAAATCTCTACCTATAATGAAGAACGTAAGTCGCCAAAGAATAATAATAATAAAAAAGATCGAACGTATTTCCGGAAACGCGCCAATGCACCGGTCACATAAAGAACGCTTCAAGAGCGATCATTACGAACGGAGAGCGCCGACTAACGAGATTTGTTTTCATTTCGGCCGAGGAATATAAACGAATGTTTTTCTCGTGTTTCCCTGGACGGGAGGCACAGTCCGGCAAGTTCATCGGTCATTTATAGGAAGGTTTGCTGGTCGAATATCGTTTGCTCTGTGCTAAAAAATGGGTGTATAGGGAAGTTTCTGCAGAGTCGTTATATGTGAGAAATTGAAACAGTGCAAGTGTGTGTGGCATTGTTTTGATAACTGAGTGATTTTACCTCTTCTTGCAGTGAAAAATGAAGGTGAATACGGTGACAAAATCAAATTATCACTTACTCAAGTTCTCTGTATATTTTATCAATAATGTTCCAACTAAATCAAAATATTAAAATAGAGTTAATGGCATCTGGACTAGGTGAGGCGTTTTAAGCAGGGGTGACTTTTAAGTTATAAACTCTCTCCTAAATAACAACAATAATGGGTGTTGTGAATGATTCTGCAAAATCCGTTCTTGATTTCGAAACCCGAAACCGGTTTAATGACGAAAAATAAGTATTTATATCACAAAGCATTCAACACTAATTTTAAAGAATTTTTGATAAAAATTACATAAAATTATTAGAGCATCGATTTTCCCAATTAATCATATTTAGGTTGCCTCATGTCATTATAACTTTGAGCAATTTTGTAAATCAAAAAGCAAACACGATTTTTCAGTAAGGACTTTATTACTGACGTCATTACTCAGACGAAATTACTATTATTGCTGACATTATTACTCTCAGGGAACGTTTCATTATTCATTCACATCTACAGAATTTTATGTCCTCCAACTCAAGCGACAAATGAAGCAGATGTATTGGAACGAACTTGTGCTCCGTAAACGTTTCGCTTATACACGTTCGCAAACAGATTAACCGCGAGCCCATCTCCCCAAACAAACATTTCCGGCCGTCCCCTCATTTCATATCCCGCGTACGCCTGGAAAATGCCGGTAGTAATACGATATTAACTAGTCTCCGGTGGCGTAATCCGCGAACGAAAAATCCCCAAAGGAACTTTGAAAACAGCGTGTGGGGGTGGTCCGCCGGCGAATGGGCGTATGTTCCTCCCGGGCGTTGGCGCCGCGCCGCCCCCACCGCTGTTGCCGCCGCCGCCGCAGGCGCCCGTCGGCGCGCAAACGACAATCCGATCCGATCGCGCGCCACCGACGCGAAGCGGGGCAGAAGAGGGCGTGCGGAGCGGGGCGGAGCGGGGCGGAGCGGGGCGGAGCGGGGCGGAGCGGGGCGGAGCGGGGCGGAGCGGGGCGGAGCGGGGCGGAGCGGGGCGGAGCGGGGCGGGAGGAGCGAGGCATAGCAGGGCGGAGCAGGACGCAGCGGGGCGGGCGGCGGCGTGGGGAGGGGCGTGGGGCGGGGCGGGTAGAGACAGGACGGGGAGGGGCGTGGCGAGGCGGGGAGCGAGCGGGCTGGAGGCGGCGCGTCGGACGCGCATCCGTCATCGCCATCGACCCACGGCAGATGGCGCGCGAGTCGCGATTTCTCGACGCCCCGCCGGTGACGGCGGCGTGGAAGGCAGAGGCATGTGGAAGGGCGGGAGACAGTGTTGGTGGAGAAAGGGATGGAGACGGGGATGGAGGTGTGGTGGAATAAGGATCGAGCAGTCACTGTTGCAGACGGGGAGAAGGCAAAATGACGAGGCGTGGAGTTGACGAGGAGGGGGTGGAGTAGAGGCTAAACGGAGTCCAGATATGAGGGAGCGAGAAGACCCTGGGTGAAGGTGGAGTGAGACAGATTGGCAGGGGAAGGAGATGAGGTGGGGAAGAGACGAGGAGGCGGAGTAGGAGCCAACTGGAGGCAAAGTAGAGGTGAGGGCGACATGAGAAGATAGTACGGATATCGAGTGGTGGTGGAGATGTGGGAAGGAAATGAGGAGGCAGTATGGAGGGCGGGTGAAGGCAGAGATGAGGGGCGGAGGTGTGGGGCACCGACAAGAAAGAACACACAGGGGTTCCGAAGCGAACGCGATTGGCGGGGAGGTGACGACGAGGAGGCGGGGTGAAGGCCAAATGGAGACCAGGTATGAGAGAAGGAGGAGGCGGAAAGACCACGGGAGAAGGCAGGATGAGACATGGGGTAGGGAGTCGGATACAGTGGTGGTAATGGGTGCTCAAGCGTGTATGAGTGCCATGTCGTGGCGGAGTCATCAGTCCTAGCATGAATGATCGATGTTCACCAGTACGACAAATGCTATTGTAATTAGTCCTGTTAGTGTAGTGTTTTTTTATCCCAAGACGTGACGGAATTCTTCCCCCTCTGGATTTCGAGACCTGTAATCCACCCACACATCGGCTTGCGGGCAATGTTCCCCTTCGGATACTTCCCTTAGCGTAACATCACTTCAGTCGGAACAAGCTATTAGCTCCCGAATAGTCTCCCAGCATGTGCGGTGCGTGTGTGTATAAAAGGAGACATGAGGAAAATGAGTGGGAAGGAAAGATTGCGCGCAGTCCGTGGCCCGCTTGTTCGGATACTCCTAAGGTCTGATAATGTGGTATTGGTCGGAGAAACCCCGGAAAACCTCCTACCAGAGCATCCGGTCGCTAGAATTCTCCTTGAGACAGCGGCTGAATTCGACTTTGCTATGTAGCTAGTGTCGAATATACACCACCGTCGGGACTCAAAACTAGGATATCCCGGTCAGAGTCGCTGCAGTAACAGCGACAATGCTGGCTTTGAGCTAACTCAGCCGGTCGCAACGTGGAATGGAAGAGTCGTACAGAGGTGGGACGGCAGAAGGATCGGTGCGAGCGGTGACAGAGGAAACCGTATTAGTCATGATTGATTTATTGATAGTGATTCCGGGCGCATCAACTACTATAGTTATTAGTCCCGTATGTGTAGTGCATATTTTTTCTCGGGAGGTAGCGGTGATCTTCCCCCGCTGGATGGTGAGTTCCGGGCGCGAACCTACCGCCGGCTAGACCAGCGTACCAACCAGATATCTCCCACCAGCGGGGCATCGCCGTAGCCGGAACAAGCATAAGCTTCCGACCGGTCTCCTGGCATGTATGGTAGTGTACTAAATATTAATGTAAGTTTGTGATAAGGGGAAAGGATAGGACAAGGAATATCTAGGAAAGATCGCACGCGATCCATGGCCCGTTTGTTAGGATACTGCTCCAGCATTCGCCTGGTGTTAATCGGAGAAACCACAGAAAACTACCGATCAGAGCAGCTGGTCGCTAGAATTCTCCTCCAGACAGCACCTGAATTCGACCTCTCTCACAAGCTAGTGTCGAAAATCCTACCACCGTCGGCACTCGAACATATGACCTCCCGGTCAGAGGGACTGCAATGGCATCAGCCGATGCCCTGAGCCATCTCTTTCGGTGTATGGGAGGAGCAAAGACGGAGCCAGATGGAAGAAACGACGAAAGCGAAAGTAATGGCACGTGGGTTGAGAAGTTGTGATGGGAGAAGGAGATGGATGTCAATGCGAAAATACGCCGTGGGTGAGACGCAAGGGCGTGGGGGCGGCACTGAGAATGGAAGAAAGTCGAGGGGGAGGAGAGAAGACGCATTGATGGAAGAGCAGTGAACTCGAGCGGGGACCAAGGCAACAGAGCAGGTTTACGTTCGCTCTTTTTCGCTTTTTCTGCTTCCGCGATGGAAATTTAACGCGGAGGAGTTCGGAAGGAGCAGCATTAAATTGAAGTTCTGAGAACGAATGAACATCGACTGACTCAAAATTTATGAATGAATATTTATGGATAATTGAATGGATTTTATTTTAATAAAACCGTTTGTATATTTAGGAGGCAATATATTTTTTCTACTGCGGTTCAGACATGTCCAACTTACGAGGGTTACATAGTTTATCTCACTATCGTCTAGTGTTTGGAATGGCATGGTGCGTTGCGATACTGAGCCATTCATGTACGCGAGAGCAGTTTCTTTTAAGCTCAATTCATTGATTGATTGATTTTTTCGTGTTTCCGGGCACGTCAACTGCTTTGGTCATTAGTCCCGTTAGTGTAGTGCATGTTTTTTCTCGGGAGATGGCGGTGATCATCACCCGCTGGATGGCGAGATCCGGCGCCGACCTACCGTCGGCTAGTGGGGTTTCCCCCTAACCAGAACTCTCCCAGCAGCGGGGAACCGCCCCAGCCGGGACAAGCTCTAAGCTCTCAACCGGTCTCCCGGAATATGTGGTAGTGTAGTGCATGTTAGTGTAAGTGTGTGTAAGGGGAGAGGATAGGACAAGGAAGAAGGAAGAGGAGAGGAAGGACAGATCGCGCGCGGTCCGTGGCCCGTTTGGTAGGGTACTGTTCCGGCATTCGCCTGGTGTTGATTGGAGAAACCACGGAAAACTACCGATCAGACCAGCCGACCGCTAGGATTCTCCTGCAGACCGCGACTGAATTCGACCTAGCTGAAAAGGTAGTGTCGAAAATCCTGCCGCCGTCAGGACTCGAACCTAGACTAGACCTCCCGGTCAGAGGCGCTGCAGTGACATCAGTAGATGCACTGAGCTACCGCTCCCAGTTTTTAAGCTCAAGAATGTATATACGTCGTTTTGTCAAAGAAATATTAAAAATGGGAAATTGTTCATGAATTATGTTTATTTTACAGCAAACTTATTTATGAAGTTTGAAAACGAAATTTCCTCTTGAAGGGAAAACATCAGTATTTGGAAAACCTTACATAGAAGTTAAATTAGAGAAACAGCCACAAAAGTTATGTATATTTAAATAAATTATGTATCGATGTATTGCTGTAATAATACTGGCCTGCGGATAGTAGAGAAGCATTGCGTGACAAATTTTACGTAAACATATTTTTCTTGTAAGTATTTTGCGGATTTATTCCTAGCATAATACATCAAGGTGAGAGTTATGGCTCTCTGTTTTTCTTTGTGAAAAATATGCACAATAACTGTCAATCACTTCAAAAAATCATATTAAAGTATTTTTTAAATCACTTACAAAAATTCAGACACAGAACATCCTCTGATACCTTCATGCAAATGAAATGCAAATTCATCGTTTGTAATGGAATATATGGCATAAAAGTGATCCATTTTTACATACATCGTTTTTGTTAAAAATTCAAAGCTTGCATATTGAATGAATCCCTCCCTTTCATTTTTACGTTCAACGTTGTAATACATAATGCAATATTTAATCAATGCTATTTCAACGATCACTGATTACTATTACGATAGGAATAAACGTAAAAGTCATTAAAACAGTCTTTGTAGTTATATTAAAATCAAATTGTTTTACTCATTAAAAATTAAACAAGATAGAATAAGAAATGTATTAGTTCGGAATATGAATGATAAATAACACGAACGAGACGAAGTAGATTCAAATACGTGGAAATAAAACGGAGTCTTGAACAGGGTCGTTTGTGGTACTTACGTAACCTTTGAAGCGACGTTTCTCCAACTCTCAAAGAATTTTCCTAAGCCGATCTTTAGAACTCAATACTTCGTTCCTTTATTAAATAGTATTTCTTTAATTCATGAAGTTGTTACAAATTTCGTTAAAAACCTTATCAAGTATTCCATGATTATTCTTTTTCTCAACCTTAAAACTAATTATACAAAAGAAAGACTTTCTTTGTTCTTCAGTATTTGTAATTGGCTTTCTCAATTTTCAGTTCTTCTGCTCGTTATTAATTCATAATAACGACGTTTGATAAAATCTATTTTCTGAATGGAACTTAATAGAACATTATTTTGCTTAGAAATTAAGAGAAAATGGACTCAAATTTAAAACAAAGTAATATTAATAATTTAAATATTTCATAAATCTCTTAGTAATCCTGTGTTATCAAGAGATAAATGATATACTAATCATCTTTATTCTACTATTTTATATTCTACTAGAAAGGTATACTCTGTAGGTTTACAGCTATATTTTCAAACTGTTAACAGGCAAATACTTTTTGTCCTGATATCTCCGAGAAAAAAAATGATTTATCTTTGATACCATGTTTTCCATGTTTAAACGATCAGAAATAAATTTTTACAATTTTTTATGCAGATACGATGTTATTAAAGATTGGAATGAATTATTTAGGCAAGTTGAGTGAATGAGCTATGATGACCTTAGCAATCGCATTGAAAAAAAATTCGTAATGCGGCTACATTTATTGTATTTCAGTTACAAAAGGAGTGCTACGTGCTTGCTGTCTTCTCCAGTTAAAAACATTCTCGTAGTCACCGTTGTGAATTCAGCCATGAAAAAAGCCATTGTAGTGGGAGTCTATTAAATAACGAAAACAAGCGTGAGATCAATGATATAGTACCGGGAGTGGTGGCTCAGTGCATCAACTGATGTCACTGCAGCGCCTCTGACCGGAAGGTCCTAGGTCCTAGGTTCGATTCCTGAGGGCGGCAGGATTTTCGACACTAGCGTTTCAGCTAGGTCGAATTCAGTCGCTGTCTGGATGAGAAATCTAGCGGCCGGCTGCTCTGATCGATAATTTTCCGTGGTTTCTCCGATCAACACCAGGCGAATGCCGCAGCAGTACCCTACCAAACAGGCCACAGACCGCGCGCGATCTTTCCTTCCTCTTCCTTGCCCTATCCTCTCCCCTTACACACACACACTAACATGCACCACACTACCACATATTCCAGGAGACCGGTCGGGAGATTAGAGCTTGTTCCGGCTGGGGCGGTGCCCCGCAAGTGGGATCCAACGGCATCGAGCCTCTGGCCGAAGGGATAAAAGACACTGACTGATTGCGACGTGATGAGACCTGACAAATATAGTAATTAATCAGCAGCAACGGAGGATTATTCCAGAAGAAAGTGCTCAAAGCCCAACAAGAGACGCGCAGCATCAACAACAACGCAACAAATTGAAAGAAAAAAACAACAAAAAACAAAAACTTAACAATACAAAACAGAGTTGTCACGCAGTCACACATCAACCTCGCGATTGCGACCGCCCCGTTCAGGTTACGTGACAGAAAACGTTCGTAAATCTGACCAGTCTGACAACAACGAAATCGGGAGATCTCTGGTAAGTCGCAACCACTTAGGCCATCTATTCGGCATTCTCTAGCTGGGAGAAGCTTTCACATTGTCAACTAACTAAATGAACTGGGAGATGAAAGTGAAAAGCAACAGTTTTGCTTTCTCGATTCAGCTTACGCAGTAGATATAAAGTTATCTAATGCTGCGCAAAAAAAACAACGACGTGTTTTCGAGAGAAAATCTCTTTTTACAGGGCCCTAGTGACGTAAACGTGGATAAACCCAGTTGCTAAATTTAGAAAACAAATCCTTCAACATGTGATATAGTCAGAATACATGTTTTCTGGGTTCTATATACCGAAAAATCACGGCAAACGCCTGTCGTCCGTACGTCTGTGAACTTTTCGAAAACAAAAAATTTCTGCGAAAAACAGCTTCAAATTTTGCACTTACACTAACGCTTTAACGCCATTTTCATAAAAACGACTCTAAATTTTTTAATGAAAATTGCTATTTAGGACGAGGTTTTAACCTTTTTTAATATTATTAATGTAACATTTCGGTCTACTATTAGGAAATTGAAAAGTTGAAAAAAAATTCAAAAATGTACTTTGGGTGGTTTTAAGTGGCAGCTGGCAAGAGGATGGGTGCAAGGCCGTCAAGGCAGTCCACACGAAGGAAATTAGAAAACTTTACTACGAGAAAGTCTGTACCATCTGTAGAACTACTAGTTTTCGTACAGTAATTGACAGTAATTTTGCCCCATCCCGTGACCGAGTTTTGGGTGTCTGAGATTTCTAGGTAATCGCTAAACGGTGAAAGATGAAATACTCTGGACCAAAACAAACAAACAGGATCAATGGAGAGACAGGCGAACACATTGTGCGAGAATACAAATGGGGTTAAAACAAGAATTGAAGAGGGAGGAGTGTGCGCCATTTATGACCTATTGTTAAGGAACCATATTGACCTAGAATTGATTACCACAAAATATTCATAGCCCGATTGACAAAACCACGGAAACGAACAACTACAGCGGTCAGCTGCTAAACAGAGCTGTCCAAATGAGCTTCATAGAGTTTTTGTGCCAGTGGAATTCCCGCGCGCATATATGCAGTTTCATGACCTCAGGGATCAGGTAAAGAATCTATGTAAATAAAATTGGAGTGTCTATCTGTGATTACAAAATAACTGCATTTTACTCGCCGCATATGATTATTTTAATGATATAAAAACCAAATCATTTTTTCCATTTTTTCTGTTTTTGCCTGGGGTAATTTTCGAAACCTCTTTACCGAATTTGATGTGGCTTTCCATGTAAGGTAGTCTTTTTTTCGGGCATAACTAAAGATTCTTTTTTAAGATTTATTATTCTGCCTTATGTAAAGAAGAATGATTGTTTTTTGTACAAATCTACAGTTTTATTCCTATTTCAATGACGTTTGTTCATATCTTAAAAATGACCTTTATATTTGCATGTGCTTATTTAGATTATGGAAACCTAATTGATTTTACGATTTTTGTCTACTTGTTTGTTCGGAGTAATTTCTAGAACGGTTAAACCGATTTCGATGCTGTTAATACTGAAAAATAGAAAGTTTTGCAAACCAACCATGTATCTCCCACTAGCGTGGCATCGCCCCAGCCGGGATTAGCACCGGGAGAGGTGGCTCAGTGCAACAACTGATGTCACTGTAGCGCCTCTGACCGGTAAGTTCTAGGTTCGAGTCCCGACGGCGGCAGACACTGACTTTTCAGCTAGGTCGAATTCAGTCGCTGTCTGGAGGAGAATTTTAGCGGTCCGCTGCTCTGATCGGTAGTTTTCGGTGCTTTCTCCAATCAACACCAGGCGAATGTCGGGGCAGTACCCTACCAAACGGGCCACAGACCGCGCGCGATTTTGTCTTTCTCTCCCTTGTCCTATCCTTATCCCTTACAAACACACTTACACTACACTACCACACATGCCGGGAGACCGGTCAGGGACGTTCGAAGTCCCGATTGGGGCGGTGTCCCGCCAGTGGGAGATTTCTGGTTGGGGAAAACCCCGTTAGCTGACGGTAGGCCGGCGCCGGTTCTGGCCAGTGGGAGAAGACCACCGCCACCTCCCGAGCAAAAGAAACGTACTACACTTACGGCACTAATGACCATAGTAGTTGACGCGCCCGTAATCACTAACAATCAATCAATCAATCGGGATAAGCTCCAAGCTCCCGACCGGTCTTCCGATATGAGTGGTAGTGTAGAGCACGAAATTATGTGTATGTGTGTAAGTGTGGGTGAAGAAAGGACAAGAAAGAGGAAAGAAAGATGGCGCGCGGTCCGTGGCCCGTTTGTTAGGCTACTGCTCCGGCATTCGCCTGGTGTTGATCAGAGAAACCACTAAACTTGGAACGCGCTCACTCAAAGAAGGTCACTTTGCGCCAGGTGAGAGATTTCGGTGGCGGCAGCGCACTCTGTGAAGGGACCGCAAGTGAACGGTCGTTTGCATCCGAGCAGTTGTCGGCGCTCGACCGGAGGGAACCGGTCGCAGGAAGCGCTCGCGCGTGCACTGATAGGCGGCACATAGACGGTTGGTCGCGAGCGGTTGCTTTTTCACAGGGTGGCGAGCTTCATTTTCAACCCCACAGTCTCGCCTTTGGCTCTTGTGCCCATTAGCCAGTTAGGCTGCCATGGTTATGTCAAATCTTGATGATATCGTAACGCACTTGCGTAAAGTTTAAATAGATTAAAATCATAATTATATTTTTAGTTTCTTTCTTTTTAAAATGTGAAGAGATATTTGATATCTTCTTAAAGGGATAGCTGAATTTACTCTGCTTGCCCTGATGCTTTATCCCAGATTAGGTAATGATTAATGTTCTACTATTTAACACTGTATTAATATAATAGTAATTAATATAATAATATAATTAATGTACAATATGTTGCTAATAATCGTACGGTATGAGAGGAATAATAGTTTTGGAAAACGGTATAAATGGATGTAAGAAGGAATTAAGGTGAGCAGAGACAAAAATAAATCGTTTATTAGTCGGGAAGTAATTTTAACACACGTATAACCTGCTGAAGATCGAGTTTTCCACAACTCAAGGACGCATTTGAGTTAAAACTTGTAATTATTTTTGTGTTGTAATGATTCTTCTGCAATGTGTTAAATGAACTTTTCAGTTTCGTATTTGATGGAAGAGAAAACGTCTGTAATTTTGTTAGTTTTTAGTAATAAAAAGGTATAGTCTTTTACGCTATCTATTCTTTCTTAGCTTTTATTACTTTTCTACATATTACATACGTAGTATAGAGAAATTTATGTAATGTTATAGAGAAAAACGGTTTTTTGGGAGAATAAACAAAACTGTAGCACCCTAATACCGAAAGAGGGGATAATTCTTGTTTCTAGTTTAGCAAATTACTTTTTGTAACACGTTGTATGGCCAGAATTTCGTTTTTGTGCGTTCTTGCCCGAAAAATTTCTTTGCGGAAAAATAGCGGCAAAGTATCTGTCCGCCAAACCGTCCGTCTGTTTAGAAGTCAAATTTATTTTGTAAAAGTACTCAAACGCTGTGAAAATTGGTAGTTCTCTAGATGTATAAACTGGCACTAAAACTAATAAAACGAATCTAGTAAATCTACAAACCCGCACTAAAATTGCGACGGAGCGTTTCTTTATACTGCTTTGAAAATTTAGAGAAATATCACTCTCATTCTTGGTTCATGCCCATAATTCTGCTGAAAATCGTTACTACGTTATCATCAATTTAATAGCTTTTTCATCCCTGCTTCTAACAGTAAGTTAATACTTAAATGTAATGTAATGTATATGTAAAAATAGCCGAGTAGCACGCTGATTACAGAGCTTTGGTTGTTGAGTGTGTGATCTTCAACTTAGGAAGCGTGAAATCAAAGCCTAAATTCCAGGAAACCGAGTCGCATCCCGCTCTTGTAATATATATCAGTTTCATCTCCACGAATTGCAATATCCGACTTCCACGAATTCTAAATACATTTGGGAATTCAAGAACAGACTTAGTAAACCTTCACAAATTTGCAATTACAAATTTCCAGGAAACCTAAATTTACCTTTTGATCTGATTGTTACTGTTTACTGAAATTGCCGTTACGACTACCGCGAATATTACAATCGACATTCACAATAACCTACTCAATCTTCGCAGATTTCAGAGAATTACCAAGAACCACGAAAGAATAGGGACCGTATTTACATGCGCTAAAATCTAGAAAATATATTCGCACATATGCAGTGAAAAGTTTGAAAACATGCACTAAAATAGGTCCTATAATAGTAGTTTATGCTACTAGTTTATAATGTTAAGTTTTATTGTACGAGTACATTTTTGAAGACGAGCGACTTTTGGATCGTGTTTTCAAATCTGTACGAATGGAATAAAGCAACATTATAAATGAGATGGATACGCTTTTTATTATAACAATATGATAAATTCATAAGAGAATCAAAGTTAATTTTAGATATTTATATATAAATAATATAATAATATAAAATATTTAAATAATGTAATAATATACGATATAAAAATAATATAATAATATACAATAATAAAATAATTTAAACAATTCTAATGTAAACATATTCAAAAAAGAAATAATTAAATCTTATTTAATCTACTTTTGAAATTTTTGACTTTGTGAGAGAATATCTCCAGCATCCCTAGAGGTAATTTGTTTCAAAACTGAATTGTTTATCCTTCCTGGGAATTTTTTCTTCAGTACGGATCTGGATTGATTGATTGATTAGTGATTCCGGGCGCGTCAACAACTGAGGTCATTAGTCCCGTAAGTGTAGTGCATTTTTTATCAAAAAGTGGCTGTGATCTTCCCCTACTGAATGGCGAGATCCGGCGCCGACCTACCGTCGACTAGCGGGGTTTTCCCTAACCAGGTATCTCCCGCCAGCGGGACACCGCTTCAGTCGGGACAAGTTCCAAGTTCCCTACCGGTCTTGGCATGTGCGGTGGTGTAGTGCATGTTAGTGTGTGTGGAGGGAGTGAAAATAAGACAAGAGAGAGGAAGGAAAGATCGCGCGCGATCCTTGGTCAGTTTTTTTAGGGTACTGCTCCGGCATTCGACTGGTGCTAATCGAAGAAAGCATGGAAAACTACCGATCAGAGCAGCCGGCCGCTAGGATTCTCTTCCAGGCAGCGACTGAATTCCACCGAGCTGTAAAGCTAGAGTCGAAAATCCTGTCGCTGTCGGGACTCGAATCTAGGACTTCCCGGTCAGAGGCACTGCAGTGACATCAGTTGATGCACTGAGCCACCGCTTCCGGTGCGAATCTGGCAATCCTACGAACCAACGCCTCCTGAAATCGCTACACAGCAGAAGCGATGGTCACTTATTTTATTTTTGTGCTTATCTACTCTCACCTTTATTTTATACTCTCACCTTTATTTTTGTGCTTATCTACTACTTTTAGCGATTTGACTGTGCCTACTGTGTTTTAAGTGCTTTTATTACTTGTTGCAGGTTAGCTGAAAATATAATTCCAACCGATTTTTTTGCTAAAACCAAGACAAACAAACATTACGAATTCTAAACGGACATTCAAACCTCAACGAACTTTCAGATTTACGAGGTGTTGATAAGTGTCAAAACTCACCCGCAATCCGACGTCCGGCTTCCTCGCAGGGGTGTTGGCGCGGGGCTCCGCGTACGCCCAGTCCTTGAGCACTCGTTGCACCTCAGGGTCATCCGGGTCGACAAGGCGGAACGCCGTGATGTTGGTGCCACCGTACTTGAACTCGTCCAGATCGACGGCGTGCAGGTCGAGCGACGTGATGAGGTAGCTGTGGTAGTCGCTCATCATGCCGATCTGCTGCGCTTGCTTCAGCACCTCGTACACGCGCGTCGTCGAGCAGTCCAGCACGATGTGCGACTCGGCGCTGTTTTTGATTTGCTTCAGCAGCGGCCTGGAAAAATGTGAGAAAAAACAGATGGTTGTTAATTCGGAATGCGTGATGAAGCTCGTGATTTAAATGATCCGAAGCGTGTACTCTCCATAATGTTCTACAGGTTACTCTTCTGGCCACTCGTCCAACCAACCTCTTCTCTCAACCCCTCCCCCTGTCACTCTCCACGTCACTCTCCATGTCACTCTCCCTGTCTCTCTCCATATCACTCTCCATGTCACTCTCCATGTCACTCTGTCACTCTCCCTGTCACTCTCCCTGTCACTCTCCCTGTCACTCTCCCTGTCACTCTCCCTGTCACTCTCCCTGTCACTCTCCCTATCACTCTCCCTGTCACTCTCCATGTCACTCTCCCCGTCACTCTCCCTGTCACTCTCCCTGTCTCTCTCCATGTCACTCTCCCTGTCACTCTCCCCGTCACTCTCCCCGTCACTCTCCCTGACACTCTCCCTGTCTCTCTCCATGTCACTCTCCATATCACTCTCCATGTCACTCTCCATGTCACTCTCCATGTCACTCTCCATACCACTCTTCCGATCATACGATTACACCCGACCACTCTCGATTCCTTACGGCCTTTTTTCAGTTTATTCTTATGCTTAATAAAATCCACTGAACCTCTTAAAATTTCAGTTTAAAATGCATAATGAATATAAATTGTGATCGTTCAATCATTCAGGTTGCTTATAGGTGACACTAACAAGAAAAATCAGTTTAATTATTCCATATGAGAGACTTACTGAATTGTTTTGGTGATTCCGTCTAATTTAAAAAAATAAATATTGCATTGCAGGGTAGTAAACGATTATACTCGTATCTTAATGTAGAAAAATTGTAAAATTGATTTACGTGTTTCCAAAGATAAATTTTAACTTCAAAGTAAAACAAAACTAGTGACAGAGAGCAGCAAAAATGTAGCTAAACAAAACTACATAAATGATTTTACAAAAAGAGGAGTCGTACACTGCTTAAGAATAACTAGTAAAGTATTCTTGTATAATACTGCAATAAATTCAATACTTTTTAACAAAAAACAGCCTTCACAAATACTGCAGTAACATAGGACACACTAAGAATGTAAAAAAGATGATATTCTGTAACGCAAAACGTGAATAGGAAATATCGAATATATCGGAAAAAATCAAAAGCGGGCGGACTTTTCTTTGTAACTTAGCTGTCGCATGACAAGGTGCGTCTTAATGTAACAAGCACTGAGTGTGAGAATTCAATTTGTACGCGCAGTATGACAATAGGCAGAAAAGCAGAAACAAAATTTGCATTTTTTAATCAAAATAGAAATTGTTCCAATGTTTTTAGATTTTCCCGAATTCCTGGGTATCTAACAAATCCGTATTCATATGTCACAGGGATGGAGACTACAGTTTTCTGTCAATTTCTGCGTGCATTGGAAATTAGTAATGTAGATTACAAAGCCACTTATTACTGTATGCCTATCTACATAATGCGCGCTATCCATTACGCCAATGTCGAGAATTGATGACGCATTTCAATCCTACTGTGAGATTAGTATTCGTGGAACTTCAAAGAGACATTTGAAAGGCAATGCCCCGCCCACTGCTAAGCACAGTTGAGCCGCCAGCACCTACGAGAGCGAGTCCTATCGGCCAGCAAAACATAGCGGGAGACGACTGAGAAACAAATGAAGACTTCGCCACAGAGAAACAAGAAATGCGCGCGTTCCGGACTGACAATCCTGAGATGAAATGTAACATGGAGGTCTATTTCTCGTGGGAAAGAGTAATTTACAGAAGCGTTGTGAAAAATGTTTGTCATCTTGTTGGAAAGAAAGAAACACAATCTTTAACACATGTCGTAGGTTTTTGCTACGGCTGTCAGAGCTAATTCCTTGCTGTAAGATTTATTGTTTTCTGTGTTTACTGTTTTCTTTATAAGACAATAAGTGATCAAGTATTTACAAGGAAAGACAAAACACAAGAAAAATACTCGTTTCTACTTTTTTGTAAAAAGAATATTATTAAACGTAAATTTTCTTTAATAATAATAATAATAATAATAATAATAATAATAATAATAATAATAATATTTGTAGTGAAAGGTACATATTAGATTAAAATTATATTACATAAAAGCTTTTCTATTTTCTTCTATTTTAGTATCTAAATTTTACGGAAAACAAACACATTACATCGCATCGATCAACAAATCGCACTTAACCCCTCCCAAACAAAAATCAAGATTTTCTCATAATCTTGTCACCCCACGAAAAGTAATTAGGAACACCATCCAAAGGGTTTGCAAGTTTTCTTCCACGAGTAGGAATTTCCCCGATAACTGTTTCGCGAGGAAAATCTTTTCCTTATTTAGATAAGCTTTTTGTAACTCAAAAGTTTCGAAACTTCGTTCCCAGAGATTTATCTATCTCTAACCCGGAGTAAATTTAACTTGGGCAAACCGGGTTACGAGAATGTTCGCCGGCTCCGTCGACGATTTGTTGTTAAGTTCGCGCGCGCGCCGCCGCCGCCGCGTCGCGCCTCCCGCGCGTCAGTCACAATCCACTGACCGGCGTCGCCCGAAACAATCCCCGGCACCCTGTGCCCCGCCGCCGCCTCTCTCTTGGGACGGCGCGTGGGCGGTGCACGTGGCCCGACGGCAGAGCGCTCTAGCGGCGGGCGGCAGCGGCGATCGATCCCGGGCGCGCCCGCGTCCTTCCCCGCCGCGTCCCTCTCCCCTGCATCCCGCCCCGCCGCATCCCTCACCGCCGCGTCCCGCCCCACCGCGTCCCACCCTGCCCCTTCCCTCCCCGCCGCGTCCTTCCACGCCACGTCCCTCCCCGCCGCGTCCCTCCCCGCCACGTCCAACCCCGCCCCGCCGTCTCGCCCTGCGTTCTGCCCCGTCCCCCGCCCCGCCGCGTTCCGCTGCGTCCCGCCCGCCCCGCCGCGTCCTCTCCACTTCCCACCCTGCCCTGCCGCGTCCCACCCTGCCGCACTCGTCCGTCCCGTCCCGCGCCACGTCCTCTCCACTTCGTCCCGCCCCGCCGCATCCCGCCCAGCCGCGTCCCGCCCTGCCACGTCCCCACCCTGCTTCTCTCCCCGCCGCGTCCCGCCCTGCCCCGCCCGCCGCGTCCCGCCCTGCCCGTCCCGCCGCGTCCCGCCCTTCCACGCCCCGCCGCGTCCCGCCCCGTTCCGCCCCGCCCCGCCGCGTCCTGCCCCGTCGCGTCCCACCCGTCCGGGCTCCCGCCCGCCGTGTCCCGCCCCACCGCGTCCCCACCCCCGCTCCGCCGCGTCCTGCCCCGCCCCGCCACGTCCCTCCCCCCCCACCGCGTCCCACCCTGCTGCGTTCCAACCCGCCGCGCCCCCCCTCCTGAGCCGTTGAGCCGACGCGACGCCGCGCCTGCCGTGCACCCCTCTGTGAACCCCTGACCGGATGCTTCCCGCCCGACGCCGCGGCCTCCGGCTGGTTAGCGCCTCTGCCTGGGGCAATCACTCTCGCCTTCGCCCGCTGTCAGTCTTAGCGGTGCGTGGCGCTCGAACGTGATGTTTCCATTCGCTCTTTAAAAGAGTTTCACTCCTTCCACTCTCGCTTACGTCCCCTCCCCACTCCCTTCCTCTCTCTCTCATTCTCCACTTCTCTTTCATTCTCCACTTCTCTTTCATTCTCCACTTCTCTTTCATTCTCCACTTCTCTTTCATTCTCCACTTCTCTTTCATTCTCCACTTCTCTTTCATTCTCCACTTCTCTTTTATTCTCCATATCTCTTACATTGTCCAGTTCTCTTTCATTGTCCAACTCTCTTTCGTTGTCCAGTTCTCTTTCATTTTCCAGCTCTCTTTCATTGTTCAGTTATCTTTCATTGTCCAGATCTCTTTCACTGTAAAGTCCTTTCATTGTCCAGTTCTCTTTCTCTGTACAGTCCTCTTTCATTCTCTATCCCTCTTTTATTCTCAATTTATCTCTTTCTTTCTTTCTCCGTTTTTCTCATTTAATTCTTTATTTCTATTTCATTCTTTCTCTCTCTTGAATTATTTTTTCTCCTATCTGTAATTACTTTTCTCCATCTCTCGCATTCCGTTTCCCATTTTTCCAATCTGGAATTTCTTTCCCCATTCCGTAATCTGGGCCTGGTTAGAGCCTCCTAGGTCAACCACACCCACTTGCGCCTTCCGGCAGTCTTTGAGGTGTCTCTTGAGAATTGTATATACTCAATGTCTCTCTGAAAGTAAACGTCTCTCTTTTTATTTCCTCCTCTATTTTCCTTTCATTGTCTCCCTCGGCAACCGTTTACAACAAATTACTGTATGGATACGCATTGTTACTTCATTCAGTATATCTTAAACAATTTCTTTGCATCACTCGTTCATTTTCTTTTCTTAAACGTTCCCTTGAGTCGTGTTGCCTATATTTGCCTTCCGACTGGTTTCACACCCTCAACTACCCTCCCTAAGTAGCTGATTATGTCCTTCTCATCCCCAGGGGCACCGATCCATAAGGGCATTGACATCCTCCCTCATGTTGTTCATTAGCCTCCCCTCTGCCAGTGACCCTCCCATATCTCGCAGGTCACTACGTCATTGAGCATCGCCCCCTTTTCAACAGCGCTTTGTGCATCTATTATCCTCCGTGTAAGTCGCTGGAACAACATCCACTCCTAAACCACAATTCTCCACATTGTATTACATCGTTATCCCCTTCCATGTTCCCCTCCCATTTTCATAACTCATCTCCCACCGCTCCTCTAACGTTTTACACCTTGCTCTTGTCTATCCGATGTTTACGCTTAGATAAGAACTTCTGACATCTGTTGTTCACAAAACATAAAGTATTTAAGCGGATGTACTCGTGCATTAAATAATCCTCATTACATAGAGTCAGAGTCATTTTGTTTTTGTTCATTTCATGCAAAGGTTTGTTAATCTTTGTAATCCGATTTTATACATTTTTCAAAACTTTTCTGGGAATAATAATGTTGGGTTGAAATAACATGGCTTTCAGATATGCTCGTTCGCTCAACTGAATGGAGTCTGGCGAAAGAATATTACTCGGATTCAGCGATGTTTCAAAACCAGCTGTGTTCATGTCATGTTATCTGTCAAAACAAACTCTCGCAGTAGGGTGCGGATCATAGCAACGCCGTGCCATTCCAATATTCCTTCCTGTCTTTCCAATATTCACCAGTGAGACTTTCACTTCTTTCTGCAGTGTCATTCGTATCTCAAATATCGTATTTCGTCCTGCGTTCGACGTTGTTCTTTTACACGCGACTTTATGCTCTCATCTTCCCCTCCACCCCTTTCATGTGATTTCTACACCTCTTTTACATGTCGAAACCTGAGCGAGCCGTCACTTAGCATTTTACTTCTGAACTTCTTCCGCTTTGTTACTACGCGCTTCTGGTGTTTTTCGTTTTTGAATTGCCTGTATTCTGCAGAGTCTTCATTCCAGGTGCCGTAAGAATTGTCTCCACCTCAAATGCCAGCTCCACTCCGCCGTTCAAGAACGGGGATCAGAAAGGTGGGTGGTTAAAGACATTTTTTATTACAGATGTAGAGCGAAGGACAGAAAGTAGGAAAAGAGAGTATAGTGTATAGTGGAGAGGAGAAGCTGAGGAAAATAGTATTTTTTATGATTTTCTCGTTTGTTGTGTATATACAACAATCAAAAGACTAAAATTATTTTAAACAGTTAACTAAAAATATTTTAAACAATATCTCTAGAGCATATTCCTTGCATCATTATATCGTATTACTGAACGAAAATTGCATTTCGATATCGTGAAAGGCTTAGAAGATATGGTAATGGCCTATATTTGGTGGGACACCATGTATGTGTACAAATAAATTAATAAATATTTAGAATAAGTACTTACCCAAGTAACATAGATTAAAACACATAATTATGGAAAGTCGAATGACGCCATTTTGGACGTACGCTGTACGAATGCAGAGTGCGGGAAGGAGGAAATGGACGAAAGAAAGCTAGTCAATTAATTGACTAGCTTTATTAGCCATTTATTTGTTCACTGTTGATATATGATTTGTTGACATGTGTTATTTGTTTAATAATTGTAGAACCACTGATGATGGGAAGAGTGTTCCCGAAACACGTGTCTGACTACATGTAATCGCATTATAATTACATTGTATACTATTGTGGTTGATATCTTATTCATCCCATATATTTTATCATGGAGTACCACAAAATCTCACCTGCCACCACAGAATTTATATATATATATATATATATATATATATATATATATATATATATATATATATTATGAGGGCGATGGGTTAGGGGTAGTGTAGTGTTGTAGGAGACGGCAGTTTACGCGTTTAGATGGTAAGGGTGTTTTTCTTAAAGTCAAGTTCTCAGTTTCTATGATATCACAGTCTGTGCATCACCAGTCGGTGTTACGTCACTGTGTCCTGTTCAGTTATGTCTGCCCTGTGTTTCGGGTGAGAGCCCCCCCTCTCACCCGAAGCACAGGGCAGACATAACTGAACAGGACACAATTGATGGACGTCGAGCAAATGTTTCTCTCTCGGATAGCTGGGGAGATTTTGTATATGTGTTGCTGAGAAATAATTAGATTTTAGAAGTTTGGGTTAATGGTACAAATCGGGATATTGGATTTTGTGGAATCGTATTTACTGTTATGAAGGATAATGTGTTGGGATCGAAAATCTTTGTATATGGTAGAGGGTAATGGTCGGAAGATGAGGATTGTTTGGTGATGTATTCGAGTTGGGTTGGGAGATTATATTCAGGGTGGATAAGCATAGGTAAGTACTGATCGGATATAGGAGCAGTATATGAGGGTTTTTTACGGAAAGAGGTAATTATTTGTCAGGAGAGGGTAAAGGTCATTAAAGATGCTGTTTGTCCTGGAGACTGCTGGGAATGATGGGACTAGAAAGGCGTCTAAGTAGAGATTACTTGCAGGAGTTTGTTTTGTGATCCACAGGGGACTCTTGTACTTCTCATTATCTTTTCACGCATCGCGCATCACCGCGTCACTCTTTCTACTGCGCAGATACGCGCCCCCACTCATTCCCTTCCTTTCAAATGCCGATTCCATTCAATGTCGATTTCCCACAATCCTGTATTGGTGTATACTAAACTTGGCCACTTTATCTTTCTGTACATTTCTGTACACTTCTGTACATTTACGGCCATGAGTCCCATTAATGTACAGGATGTTTTATCCCGAGACGTGGTGGTGATTCTTTCCCTGCTGGTTAATGAGGTCCCGCGCTGACCTGCGTAGCTACTGGGCTTGCAAGGGACCCCCCTCCAGAGTGGCACAGCCGGCTGGACAAGTTCTAAGATCCTTACTGATATTCCGACATATGTAATACTGTGTGTGTAAGAGGAGAGGCTAGAGTGAGGAAGAGGGTGGAAAAATTGCGTGCGGTCCGTTTTCCGTATCGGGAGCGGTAGCTCAGTGCATCAACTGATGTCACTGCAGCGACTCTGACCGGGAGATCCTAGATTTCAGTCCTGATGGCGGCAGGATTTTCGACACTAGCGTTTCAGCTAGGTCGAATTCAGTCGCTGTCTGGAGGAGAATTCTATCGGCCGGCCACTCTGATCGGTAGTTTTCCGTGGTTTCTCCGATCAATACCAGGCGAATGCCGGAGCAGTACCCTAACAAATGGGCCACGGACCGCGCGCGATCTATCCTTCCTCTTCCCTGTCCTATCCTCTCCCCTTACACACACACTTACACTAACACGCACTACACTACCACATGTTCCCGGAGACCGGTCGGGAGCTCAGAGCTTGTCCCGGCTGGGGCGATGCCCCGCTGGTGGGAGAGTCCTGGTTAGGGGAAACCCCACTAGCCGACGGTAGGTCGGTGCCGGATCTCACCATCCAGCGAGGGAAGATCACCGCCAACTACCAAGAAAAAGCATGCACTATACTAACGGGACTAATGACCAAAGCAGTTGACGCGCCCGGAAACACGAAAAATCCATCAATCAATCAACCGTAATCCGTTTGTTAAGGCGCTGCTCCGGCATGTGTCTGGATTAGAACGGATAAACCACGGAAAACTATCGATAATAACAGTCGGCCTCTAGAATTCTCCTCCAGATATTGGCTAAATTCGATCTAGCTGTGTAGCTAGTGCCAAAAATCTGCGACCATCGGGACTCGAACCCTAGGCTCTCATGATCAGAATCGCCGCAGAAGAAGAGAAATGCAAGGAGACCCCTAACAACTCTGCCGATCTCTCTATAGTTAACGTTGTCCCTGCAACCTATCGTTCTTGTAGGTGTCTGCAAATATTTTTAAAGGGATACGATAAACATCCTTTTAAAAAATTGCTAGAGAAACTGTCTTAAAAAATCTGAAGCATATTTACGAGAGGTATCTGTTTCTTAAAATTATCATTTTTATATCTAAAATACAAACTTGTTTGTGTTAATTTTAGGAACCTTAAATCTGAAAAAAGTTTTCATTTCAGGTGTTCTGCAATATATTTTATTTTACATGTACTATATTTCAATATTTTTAAATAGAATTATTATACACATAATAGTTCACAATTGTGTGTTTTGTTTATAGCAAAATATAAAACATGAGTGATGTTTTAGTACTTTTTGTCAAAAATGTAGGGCTTCATGTTCTTCCAGGACTTTAAAGCGCACGATCTAGTTCTCTCCCTTCTATTAGCAATTGTAACATTACATATCGTATCGATAAATGTTAAAAAGTTCAAAGAGGTCTTACAGTCTGGTTCTTGTTTAATTGATTTTTGTTTTCGTACAAATCCATTTATTCGCTCAAATCTGTTTTTGATACTCTATTTCGACTATTTTTAAAATGAACATTTACAAAAAAATATCGTGTAACAGTTCGAAGATATCAGTGATTTTAAAGAAGAAAACCTAATTTATCTATTTAATCTCTAATTCGTTTTATATTTTATAAATTGCAGCGATTATTAAATCATATTAATTTAGGATTGATATTTGTTCATTTTTTAAGATATGTAAATAACATAGCCACTGTTGACTATTATCAGTCACAGAGATTTTAAGAAGACTGATTATTATATGTGCGTATTTCATCACCAATAAGTATATTTTCTCGCTCCTCAAATACTCATGATGAGGCAGATAGATTTTTAATTTGATAAAACCATTTAATCTGCTCGGGCCGCTTAAACCCTTCACAGCACTCACTTTACTTCTATAAAATAGATGCTAATCGTGTTGGTTGGACAACTTGGTCCAAAATATATTATAAGATATATAACATTCTGAACGCCTCTGATGAATATCTTAAAAGAAAAGAAAAAAGGCTTAATTTCAACGCACCATACAAACAGGAAATAAACACGGTTTCTAAAACCTTTTGAAAGTAAACGAATGATATTATAAATATAAAGAAGATATTCTTTCCAATTTGAGAGCTGATCCCAAAATTCCATTAAACTGCTCGCCATGTTTCCTTAAGAAGCCTGCATAATATGGGAGTAGCATCCCTGGCTCCATAGTTTGCTCAGCCCTGCCTGCCTATGCCACCCCGTGTCGCCACCTCGGTGCGCTCCACGCCTCCCCCTCCTCCCCCCTCACTCCTCTCCTCTCCTCTTCCCTCCCCGCCCTTCCTGCTCCTCCCAGCGCCGTCTCATTTCCTGAACATTAGCGCCGGCGCGGCGGAAACGCGGCCCGGGAGCGATAGAGCGCCTCGCGCGGCTAAGGCGGCGGCGGCGGCGGCGGCGGCGGTGGAGGAGGTGGAGGCGGCGGTGGAAGAGGCGGTGGCGGAAGAGGCGGCGGCTGTGGAGGCGAGGTGGAGACGGCGGTGGAGGCGGCGGCGGCGGCGGCGGTGGAGGTGGTGGAGGCGGCGTTGGAGGCGGGGTGGAGAAGGCGGTGGTGTGAAGGCGGTGGTGGAGGAGGTGGAGGCGGCGGTGGAAGAGGCGGTGGCGGAAGAGGCGGCGGCTGTGGAGGCGAGGTGGAGACGGCGGTGGAGGCGGCGGCGGCGGCGGCGGTGGAGGTGGTGGAGGCGGCGTTGGAGGCGGGGTGGAGGCGGCGGTGAAGGCGGTGGTGGAGGCGGCGGTGGAGGCGGGTGGAGGTGGCAGTGGAGGCGGCGGTGGAGGCGGCGGTGGAGACGGCGGTGGCTGCGGCGGCACTGGAGGCGGCGACGGTGGTGGTGGCGGTGGAGGCGGAGGCTTCAAGGACACAGAAGAGGCGTTGGCGCCAACTGGGGGCAGAAATGGGCCAAAAGGCATGCATAGTAAAAGGAAAAAAGAAGGTAAAGAACACAGAATGTCAACCGGCAAAGGTGGGACATGGCATCAACTGATGTCATTGCAGTGCCCCTGACCGGGAGGTCCTTCGTTTAAGACCCGATGGTAGAAGGATTATCGACACTAGCGTGTCAGCTATGTGGAGTTCAGTCGATGTCTGGAGGAGAATTCCAGCGGCCGGCTGCTCTGATCGGTAGTTTTCCGTGGTTTCTCCGATCAACACCAGGCAAATGCCGGAGCAGTACCCTACCAAACGGGCCACGGACCGCGCGCGATCTATCCTTCCAATTCCTTGTACTTGTCCTTCCCTTACACACACACTTACACTAACATGCACTACACTACCCCATATTCCAGGAGACCGGTAGGGAGCTTAGAGCTTGTTCCGGCTGGGGCGGTGCCTCGCTGGCGGGAGAGTCCTGGTTAGGGCAAAACCCCACTAGCCGACGGTAGGTCTGCGCCGGATCTTGCCATCCAGCGGGGGAAGATCACCGCCATCTCCCGAGGGGAATCATGCACTACACTTACGGGAATAATGACCTAAGCTGTTGACGCGCCCGGAATCACTAACAACCAACCGACACACAGGTAGTCACATTCACAACTTTCAGCCGGTCTGATAAGGAATGAGGTATTGAAGGTGAAACATGTTGGTTTGATTCAGTCCTCGCTATTGCACAACACTAAAGCAACCATCTATGCCCAGGGTGGATTTGAACCCGCAGACTCCGCAGCTCGCGGCTACCGTGGTAACCACTACTCTGCTCGGCCCGGCGGTGGGTTAAATGTTACGTAAAAACCGCGCTTTTCGAGATAATTGGGGACAACTGAACGTGGCGTCCAGCGCGCCAGCATTCTGTATACGAGCACCTGTACAAATAACTGTCACTCCACGTGCAATTTGCGGCAGACAAAACCGCGTTAGCGTCAGTTTTGCTCGGGGTTCTCCGTTTCCGCTGTTTATCTCTTCACAATTGCACCGTCATGCGTCATTCCACAATCAATAGCATCTATTTATTACTTCATTGACAATATCTGGTATGAGTGAAAGCTCAGATACGGGGAATCAATAAATGGTATACCTAGTATGACACATGTAGCCAACAAGCACATATAGTGGGGAATGTTTATTTTCAGTGAATAATTACGAGTTTAAAGGTTTTTCTTAAAGTGCATCTCATTTTTGCAAAAATAAATGATATTTTCAGTTATAAGTGGTAACATGCGGCAGTTTCAATCTGCACTTACTTGCGATCCCTTGAGTGATAATAGATCCGATATATTAAAAATTATAATTCATGAAATTTAATAAAGGCCGTTATGCATATAAACAAACTCTCGTAACGTACTGCATACATCTTTCCTTGAGCAAAACTGAAATGGAAATGCAACTAATATTCGGGAATTTCTGACAATCAAGTTAATAAAGACCACAAGGTACTCTTACTTTACATTTATTAGTAATTTGAAAAAACCATTGGAGGTAGAAATATCGACTTGAAAACACTGGAAAATAGACTACCCACTTTCTAGACGATAGATCCGATGTATTATAACTGATAATTTTTCATGAAACTTGATAAAAGAGGGTATGCGCATAAACGAACCTTTCGTAACGTACTACATACATCTTTCCTTGAGCAAAACTGAAACAAAGATGCAACTAATATTCGGGAATTTCTGACAATCAAAAATTACGTAGAAACATCAACGAAGTTTTTGGAAGTTAATAAACAGCGCAATGAGCTCTTACTTTACATTTGTTAGTTATTTGAAAGAAAATTGTAGGTATAAATGTAGACTTGAAAAAAAACAACAGATATAGACTTGAAAACACCGAAAAATAAGACTACCCACTTTGTGGATTCCGTTTCGACCCACTGTTCGTTACGAGAGGGGAAGGGGAAGGCGAAGGCGGTAGCGGCGGCGGCGGCGGCGGCGGCGGCGGCGGCGGCGGCGACGGCTGCGAAGGCCGTGCGTTCGCGAATGGGGTGGCGGGACCGAGAAGTCGAGGAGTCGGGAGTATGTTACGCCGCCGCCACCGCCGCCGCCGCCGCCACCGCCGCCGCCACCGCCGCCACCGCCGCCGCCGCCGCCGCCACAGCAGCAGCCGCCGCCGCCGCCGCCGCCCGTATTTACGGCCGCGGGTCCAGCGACCGCTCAGATCAATAGGAGGCGGGGCGGGGGGCGGGGGGCCGGGCCGGGGGCGCGCGGTCGGGTTCCCTCCGCAGCACGGGTGCCGCTCCGTGCACAATGCGCGCCGATATTCGGCGGAGCACCGCACAGCTAGCACTTGCACGCGTAAAAAAAACCCGTATCTCTGGTCGATGAATCAGTAAATACCGACGTTATGAATTTAGAACTATAATATGTACACAAAAACACGGATTGCAGTGTTGGATTTGTGAAAATTGCTATCATTTCCAATTAGAAGGTAATATTTGTTGAATAACATATTCGAAATTGTTTTGATATTGTGTTTCACCAGCAGTAAGTAATAATTTTTTTGTATTATTAACAATGTTAACAAACATTTAGAGAATTACAGAATTTCATACAGAATATATGCACTAGGTTTTTGTGCTTTACGTTCTACAACGCATGTTTGAACTCTAAATAACCTGTAACGCTCTTCATATTCTAAAATTGCGCGGCAAACAGTTTAGTTTTTCTAGCTACTTTAAAGTTAGTGGAAATTTATGTTTGAAAATGAAAAATAAGCTTCAGAAATTTTTCGTGAGTTTTAGCATTGGGCCGTTACCATCCTTATCGAGACTCAAAATGTTCGATACTTATGACATTATACAACCTAAAGGAAATTCGAAACAGGACGTTAATTTCTCGTAACAAATTCTTAGATATTTGTCTACCAACTAGCATGTAATATCAGAGATGGCAGAATTCTAATAAAGAAGGCACTTCAGACGATGAATTTTGTCCTGAGGACCGAATTAGTCTCATTTCATTCCATACTCTGCATTTATTAGGAAATGCGGAACTTTTGCGTCTGGGAATCTCATTGGCCTCGACCGAGATTTATTTGATTGGTCGCAAACACACGCTCTCGACTGAGGTCGGGTCTGGACCTAATAATGCCCCCAACAATAAGGCAATTCCGGACTGTCTCCGCGACTCACCGCGCCGGCAGGAAACTTAATACCGAGCGGGAACCGCCTGCAGCGAGGACGGACAGATCGGAAGGGAACAGCGCCTCAATTCCGGATCGTTCGGATCCCGCGCCACCTGAACCAAACCGAACCGAATCGAACCGCTTCGCCGGAGGCAGCCATCTGCCAGCCGCCGTCTCTCCCACGGACCTCCTCGCTCCTCCACAGACGCGCTCTCCCACGGAAGGCGCGGTGAGGGGATGGGTTGGGGCGGGAGAAGGGGGCCTGGAGGAAGGCAGGGGCTGGTGCGGGCGGGTGTGGAGTGGATGCGGGGCGGGTGGCGGGGAGTTGCGGGGTGCGGGGTGGGGTAGCGGCGGGCAGAGGCGGAGGCAGGGCGGAGGCGGGGGGGGCAGGGCGGAGCAGGGCAGGGGCGGGGCAGGGCGGATGCCGGTGCGAGTGCAGGGCAAGTGCAGGGCGAGTGCGGGGCGAGGGGGCGAGTGCAGGGCGAGTGCGGGGCAAGTGCGGGGCGAGTGCGGGGCGAGTGCGGGGCGAGTGCGGGGCGAGACGAGAGCGGGGAAGGGGCGGGGGCGGGTCGCAGCAGGGGCGGAGAAGGGGGAGGCGGACCGGAGTCAGGGCGGGGCAAGGGAGGGGCGGCGCGGGGGTGGCGCAGGGGCGCGAGCGGCGCAGGGGCGGCGGGGGCGGCGCGGGGCGGCTCGGAGGCGGCGCGGGGTGAGCTCGGTGGGAGAGTTGCGGGGAGGGCAGCTGCGCACGGAGCGCTGGGGCGCGGTCATGCGGAGCGCGGGTGGCGCGGGGGCGGCATGGGAGTGGCGCGGGGGCGGCGCGGGGGCGGCGCGGGGGCGGCGCGGGGGCGGCGCGGGGGCGGCGCGGAGGCGGCGCGGGGGCGGCGCGGGGGCGGCGCGGGGGCGGCGTGGGGGCGGCGCGGGGGCGGCGCGGGGGCGGCGCGGGGGCGGCGCGGGGGGGGCGGTCGAGTGTCTCAGTGGGAGAGTTGCGGCCTGGAGGGCAGCTGCCGCACAATGCTACTGCGCCCGGTGACAAAGCGCGTCACACGTCCCCGACTCCCGCCCGCGCCTGATAAACCTCCCCCGCGCCAAATGGAGTGGAACGGGGCCACGCGTGAAATAGAGGCTCGAGTCGCGGCCCCGAGGTTGGTGGGCTGGGAGGAGCACGGGGACGCGGAAGAACGAAAGAGCGGAAGGCAAGGGTTCCGTTGAGGTTCCGAGGAATGGGCGAAGTTCGGGAGGAACGGGCGAAGTTGGTGGAAATGGGAAATCTTCGAGGGATGGGGTGGGGAGGTTCAAGCGGTGGCTGACGGGTAGATATGTGGTGGGGTGAGAAGTGAGAGCTGGCCGTGTAAGAGGTGAGGGTACGGGAGGGAGGACGATGTGTGTGGGTCGTAAGGTCTTGTGCGAGAGCAAAAGCTGGTGGTGAGCGTCCGGAAAGCGCGCTAAATGGCGGGGTTCAGGGTAGCGGGCAGGCGGATGGACCGGGTTTGCCGGCGAGCGGGCGAGCGGGGTTTGGTGGGAAAGAGTAGGGGGTAAGAGGGCGGTCGGCATTTTACGGGTGGGGTGTGTCTGGTGGGTGGACGGGGTTTGGCGGACGGGGTAGGGCGAGTGGGAGGGTGGGTTAGATGCAGGAGAGGGGGAATTCGGTCGAGCGATGGGCGAGTGGTGGGGATTCGCCGCTGGGGTCGCGGTAATGAAGACGTCGAGTTGGAGGATATCGGAGCTGCCAAATGCAGACGTCCCAGGGCGCCTCGGGCTTATTTAAAGAGCGGCCAAAAAGGGAGCAGAAAGTACTTTTTAATTAGTATCCGAGATACAATACGATAAACATGGACGAGACGTATTCGCTGAAAATACGATTCCTCCAAAAATTACTACAGCTTATCTCAAACCAATATACGTGTTTAAAATCGAATTTATTTCTTTATTTTTAACGTGTATCAGAAGTGTACTATAAGTTAGTTGTATGTTTGTTCCTTTCGCTCGAGCTGAACATGGTAAAAATATACCATTCAAAAATATTTTTAATTATATAAAAATGACGATTATCTTCCTCATTCATAATTTTTCTTTCTGTACCGACCTACCGTATGCTAACGAGGTTTTCCTCAACCTGCTGTCTCCCATGAGTGGGGCATCGCCCTAGCAGGGACCAGCTCTAAGCTCCCGAGCGGTCTCCCGGCATGTGTAGTTGTGTAGTACATGTTAGTGTACGTGTGTGTAAGGGGAGGGGATAGGAAAAAGAAAGGGAAGGAATGATCGCGGGCGGTCCGTGGCCCGTTTTTAGGCTACTGCTCCGACATTCGCCTGGTGTTGATCGGAGAAACTACAGAAAACAACCGATCAGAGTAACCGGCCCGTAGAATTATCCTCCAGCCAGCGTCTGCATTTGACCTAGCTAACAAAATAGTGTCGAAAATCTTGCCACTTCGGGACTAGAACCTAGGACCTCCCGATTAGAGGCACTGCAGTGACATCAGTTGATGCACTGAGCCACCTCTTTCGGTGTTTTAGCTAGTATATTGTCCTTTGATAATAATATTTCATTTTATTAATAAAATATTGAAGTCTGAAACGGGCTGCGGAGTCATTTACGTAATGATTTGCCATTGCTTTCATCATACTCTATGAAAACACTTGGTCAAGACTTGGATTTAATCAGAAAGAAAATTCAATACTTTTGGAAAGCACACCCAATACTATCATCAGCTCAATGAAATGTAATGGTCTTCTATTAGCGTTTATAAAATATATATTGTATACTTTCTTGAGGAAGAAGAGATCAGTATTTATGCAAAAAATTTGTCCTGCCACATATTAATGTATTTCGTCGCATACTATACAAATTGAGTGAAAGGAATGGAATAAAAAGATAACGCCAGATATTTTCAAAACAGCTAGGATTAAGCCGCTGTTCAAAAGAGGCAACAAAAATGAAATTCAAAATTATGGACCTATTTCTTTTTTGTCAGTTGTTTAAAAAATATTAGAGACTTTTTTGCGTACGAATGGAAAGTTTTCTCAGTAAATACGACGCGCTTTCAGATTGCCAACATGGATTTCGAAAATCAAAATCCACGGAAACAGCCTTTATTCCTTTTCTTAAAGATACCGCCTCATCATTAGATCAAAACTAAGAACCTTATGGATTATTTTTAGATCTTTAAAAAGTATTGACTTCATCGATCATAACATTTTACTTTCATGGATACTTTCATTTTATTTACATATGGAATCCGTGGTATTGCCCTAGATTGGCTATGTTCGTACCTTAAACAACGATCTCAGACAGTAGATATACCTTATTGGAATGATAGAACATGATGTACACACCTTTCCGACGCTTTGCCAATTGCACATGGAGGCCCTCAGGGATCGATTTTAGACCCTATTTTCTTCCTACTATACGTAAATGATATGCCCTTGACGATTCGAAACGGAAAAATAGTTCTCTTGGCGGATAATATGAACATTCTTTGCAGTAAAGAAACCGTAAATAGTACCGTAAATAGAAACCGTAAATAGAAAAACACAGATTTTCAAATTGGTTCCGAAATAACAAATTAATAGTAAATGAAAATAATACGGTGTCAATGCTGTTTTTCATTTCAAATAAACAATTCTGTTCGCCATTGAAAATGAACCATGTGCCATTGACTGATTGTAAGGTAACATTTCTAGATATCTCAATTCAGTCAAACCTCAAATGGACGTCCATTTAAATGAATTGAATTTAAATGAATTAAGTTCATTATGCTACGCGATCAGAATTTTTACAAATTCAGTCAGCATTCATACTGCTAGTTGTGTGTATTTCGCGAATGTTCATTCCTGCCTGAGATATACCCTAATATTCTGGGGAAATACATATTATAGCTCCCAGACTTTTAGATTACAAAATAGAATTGTACAAATAATAAGCAAAACCCATCCTCGAGTTTCCTGTAAGTCTGTCTTTATTAATCTGGAAATTTACCTTGTCTCTTGATTTACGCACCAGTAGTTTTTGTCAAAAATGACTTACTTAAGGGTGGGAACATATTTGCAGCAAACGCCAATGTCTGTAACTATAACACTCGACGTAGTAATCACATTCATCAAGTGACAGTATCACCAGCTCACGACAAAAAATCACATACAATACATGTTCATTAGTTTGCCAGATGATATTAAACTAATAAATTCGATAGAAAAGTTATCTCAAGTAAAATCGTTTCTGCTTCATAACTGTTTCTATACAATTAGAGATTATATTGAGGAAAGTAACATTGATTTTAACAGTGATATTTAATGTAATATTTACCATTTGGACTGTATTATTCAAAACAACTTGTAACAATTATTGTAGTACTACACCCAGTGGATCAATGACCCCCCCCTTTCGATCAGATTTTCGACCAGTTTCCCTGATCATTTGAGAAATTGCTGAGATGTCCCCTGGTTTTGCTTCTGATCATAAATGTTACTTCATTATCCGTGCACGTCTTTTATAATACAGTGGGAAATATAGTTATTCAAATTATCGCTCTCCGTGTTGTCGCGACAGGAAGTATTATTTCTTCACGAAGAACATGATGAGGGATAAGAGCTCAATTTTATAGCTGATTTACACTTGAAATTAGATATTATTACATTGGAGGGAATATTTTGTCAACTATCCTAGCGCAAAAGCGCAAATTTCTTCCATATTCAAAATTCAACTAGTAAGTGGCTTAGTATAGAGATCACAGAATTATGAAACGTGTACAGAATTCACTTCTTCCCATAGCACGTCACACACAGTTTTTAACTGTTTTTGACGTAAAATAAATAACAAAGTAAATAAAATGTTCACTGTAAAGACACCTGCACTGGAAAATATCATGACATTATTGACTCATTTTTTGAAACCGATATAATACGAGAGAAAATTGCAAAGGGAAGCGCCACGAAGAATAAAAGGGAAAAACCACCCGCGCGGGAGAGAACGATTGGTGCTGACGTTAAGAAGCACGTGATCGGAAAAAAGGGTGACGAGGCGAATTAGAAAATCTGCGCGGAAAATCCTACACTATCCAAGACGGTGATCGCAAGCCTTGCTTCTTTGATGGCGGGAGGAAGGAGGGGGGAGGAAACGGAGAGGAAAGATTCCTCCCCCCCCCAGGAGATACCTCGAGCGCAGAGCGTGAACAGAAATGACGCGGATGAGCCGAGAGCCGAAGAAGAGCGAAAGGAAAGGGATATAGAGGGTAAGAAGTAAACGCTGGAGACGACAAGTTTTCCCGAAGAGCGTCGTGGTCCCTCGTTAGGAAGTCGGGCGGTCGGCGCGCGTTCCCAGCGCTAGACGCGAGAGGCTTTCCAACTGGCGGGGGCGGGGGCGCGGGGGCGTGGCCGCCACGAGAACTGCAGCTACACTGGGGGTGGAGAGCGAGCTACGTCTTCTGGCCGGGATAAAGACGAAGTGACACGCCCTTCACGGAACACACAAACAAACACAGAACACACAAACAAACACGCTTCAGAGAAATACGAACGACGAGAAAAAAAATACACGAGTTAAAGAAACGTCAAGATTTGGAGAAAAAGATGGTTCCTGCTAGTGAGTTAAAAGGGAAAGTGAAGAAGAAATGAGCTAAATGAAATTTTAAGGTGAAATGAAATAGAAAATCATGGTAAATCAAAATTAATATCTAAAAGCTATTCCATAAAAAACATTGCACGTTTTGAAACACCATTTAAGAAATGCCCATATAATTTTGATTTGCTGAAACTATTCTTGCAACTGAAGTGTTGCAATTAACAATATTAATAGTTATTTTTTTTATTTTGTATTAGATTCATTCGACATTGGCATCGAAACTTTCAGTTTCTAATGCCATGACATCACACATCTTCTCTAACAATGTGTCTTCTCTATTCTATAAGTTCAGGTCACGTAGTGATGAATGAAAAAGCAATTTACTCAACTCTGTGTTTAATTGCAGCACATATATGCTGCCAGTATATATGAAATAAACTAATTATTGACTTTATTTTACCACGGTATAAAACTGGGATGAATTGACCAGACGATTCAACCTACCCGGCCCCAAATAGGCGATAAGGAAGGTAATCTTTAATGGAGCATTTTACACCATAATTGCCTGACTTCCTGAATAAACTTTTTCCCAAATTCTTTTAACTCTGATTTCATTGTCATAATATAACAATAATGTCCATGTTGACGCCATGTCGAAACAACAATTGGTTGTGTTGTAAAGGCGTTATTGGTCCTTGTAACCATGGAGGTGGGTTGTCTGAGTTGACGAATTCCGTTTTCGTTCCGCATTTCGCATAAACAATAGAAATTGCATTTTTTTATTGTTCTTCAGACAGTGCCCGTTCTGAAGAGCATTTTTTTGGGTCTGATGTAAATAAATATGCGTCCTACTAGAACCTCAGTACTGCATTTTGCAATACTGCATTTTTCTCCAAATATTTTTAGTGACAAATACATTTCAACATTTTTCGCAATTACCAAAACTGGAGAGGGCGCTCATGAGATAGCTTCCTTGTTCCTGGAAAGTTCAAATGTTATTGAACAAGGGCACAATTAACGACCATTGTGGATTAAAACACAACTATTGATGGATGTCTCCTAATGAGTTAACATGTTTTAAGGCCGATTCTCCTGTATAACATATTTATCACTACTTTTTATATTTACCTATTATATTTACTTATTAGTTTATCACTACTTTTTTTAAATCGTTGTTATTAATTCAATCAATTGTAAAGACTGACTTATTACTAGAGGGAGAATTTTAATGAAATGTCATGTATTTTTTTGTTTTCACTTCAGAACGATGCCTTTTAGTGCAGACAATTTTGTTAAGACAAAGCAAATGGCTCATTTGTATATGACTTTTTTGCATTTTTCACCGATTTTGATTAATGAGTAATTTTTTACCGTTTTCCATCATTTTTAAAGCATTTTTTGAGGATTCCGTCGATTTTAATATCATTCTAATAGTTCTTGCTTCAAATAACGTTTTCGAGATGCAACAAATGTTCTTCACAGAATTCCTGAGTAGCCTATTCGATTTATTTGTCCAGAAATTGTAAAGTCAGCCGTCGTGAGTATGTAATAATCTAAGGTTCTTGTGACAGCTATCAGTGCCATAATCGGTTCGGTCGATTTCAGGGTAACTAAAGACAGAGATTCCCAATAAAGAAGAGTCCAAACTAAAAGTTTGCAAACTGAGTTCACTTGAACGAAAGGAAGAAGCCTCGATTACGTCATTAACATATTCAACAGTTTGAGTTGTTCATCTGAACTGGATTTGATCAAAATTTATACGTCATTTTCCTTTCCGTTTAGGGCATTTTAAAAACATTTTAGTAACATTTTATTAATATTTTTGAGATGTTAAATCCGCCCCCTACTTATAACAAAAGTAATTAGCGTCTCTAGATGTTCGTATCACTAGGGATAACACTAGGGGTCGTGTCTAAGGCGTAGTTCGTTTGCTAGCTATACAATTTGCTACCGTTTCTATACAATTAGAGACTATACTGAACATCACAAGAAAAGTAACATTAATTTTAACAATGATACATAATGCATTATTTACCATTTGGACTGTATAAATATGTATAAACAACCTGTAACAAGTATTGTACTACAGCCTCCGGGTCAATGACCCCCATCTCGATCAGGTTTTTCGTCGTTTCCCTGATCCATTGAGCAAATGCTGAGATAGTCCCTTGTTTTGCTTCTGGACATAAATGTAACTTCATTTTCTGTGCACGTCTTCTAGAATTCAGTGGGAAATACAATTATTCAAACTACCGTTTCCATGTTGTCGCGGCAGGAAGTATTATTCCAAAGGACAACATGGATAAGAGCCAAAATTTATTGCTTATTTATCCTTGAAAAAAGATTTTATTACATGGGAGGTTTTTTTTTTAATCTGCACACAATTCACTTTTCCCCATAGCACGTCATACGCAGTTTTAACTGTTTTTTGACGTAAAATAAATAAATAAATAAATAAATAGCGTGAAGTTCACTCGGCAGCGCGTCGAAGAGAAAGCCGGAGGGGAAGCCCCGACAAGACGTCGAGGCCACGTGCCTCCCTGAGATTGCCGACGGCAGCGCGCCGGGGGGCGCAGGTGAAGGTGGCGATCGACAGGAACAGTTCGGGCTCTTAATGGAGAACAGCAGACGCACGGAGGAGGGGAGGGGGAGTCACGTGAAGCCGACAGCCGTTCGCGAGATCGTTGGAAAATTGCGTTTGCGATTTCCCTCCTGACGCGAACAGCTGCAGAGTATTGGGTTTTCCATTGTGCCCGTGAAATTAAGAATCTAACCACGTAGTTACGTAATCTTACAACGTAGTCATGATATGATGACTCTTTAATATGCGGCCTTTGGTGTGTATTCAGTGTTATTAAAGGTATGAATGAAATGGCATTAAAATTACGATACTTAAATATTAAGAACAATAATAATAATCTGTAAGATTGGAACATTTTGAAAAAATAAAAAAAGCTATTACTCGTAATCGAATAGTACTTTAAGAAATGGGATTAATGTGAATACAAGTCACGCCCAAATTGCATATTGATCCTACTGAAAGAAGTTAAGTTTGAAAAAAGAAAGAAGAACTAAAAATACCATAATGTACTGAATTCTTTTAAAACCAAGAATACGTGTACAATCGATGTAATAACATGCCACACGGGGTACATAGACAGACAATGCGCCTTTTTTATTCATTTTGGAATACATTTAGTCTATTGTCAATTGCATTTTTCATTAAACAACTTAAACTATTTTCGCCTTCATCCTCATTTCCTTCCAAATCCTCTTGAACATCACCAGATTAATTGGAAAGGAAAGCTAATACAGTATGCGTCCAGAAGCATACCGCTAGTGATGGAATTTCGAGTAAATTAGCATTCGTGAATGACCAATTACGCTCTCAATGGCCGGAAATCCCCACAATGACGTTTCGAGGTTTCCATTGCGAGGCTATGTACTGTCTTCTCGTTGCCGAGAGAAATTAGGGACGTGGTAGAAAACATAACGCGGGATGTGGTCAGAGCAGTTAATTATTTGACGAGAAGATTGCATTTCACCGGGAGAAACATTAGCATAACCTTGCTCTGATCGATGCACAATTGTCTGCTTCAATGTATATGAACGAATGTTTCATTGCAAAAGATATGTTTAGTATTGTGAAAGAGAATAAAACGTTACTTCTCGGTGAATACTTTTACTTAATAAAAGGTTACTTTCCATGTTTATGATTTTCTTTTAATAAATAATGTTGAATATTTTTCATGAGTCACTATTTCCAATATTCGAGAAGATATGTTCTGTCAAATAATAACAGATACACAAAAATTCCGGCATTTATAGACGATATTTTATCAACGATTTGGGAACTGTTTGGCCTCAACCATTTGTCACCTTCAATAATCATAATCTCAAATCCCATAATCCACATAAGAGACATACCCAGTTGTAATAACGAAACAGAACTCTAGATGCAGTTCCCCCTCTAGAATGTTTAACAACACTTGCCATTGTGTGTGATTGGTGAACATGTTTGTAGGCCCATCCTATGCATAGCATTCAGATACCAAACCTGGTTCATAATCTTCTTAAGCTGCGTAGCCTGCGAAATCTTTTCGTTGACGACTCTGAATGAATAACAATCTTTAAAGAGAGCTAAATTATTTTGTGGAGCCTTTTTACTACATCTGCTTCAAACCAATATTTAATGTATACTTTTATAATGAAAAATTTACATGTTTGTTGAATCGAAACCATATCGCTTTTATTGGCATATAAACCGCAAGAGGCACATTATTTCACTATCACCAAGGCTAATGATGCATGCCAATCTTATTTTTTATCGGCATGGACCCCGTGGAAGTAATTACCTACAAAAAAATTACTGACACTCTAATATACACAATACAATTGATCTTTATATAACAAGAATTTTAAGAAAATTGCTGTGCCATAACGCAACATTTGAGTAAAAAATATTTAATGACGGACGTCTTCAATCTTGGAGCCTTGATGTCACATGACGTCATCTGTGTCGTAAGCAGACACACTGAATATGAGGATCCTGTTAAACGTGCAGTACGAGAATATCCAGAATAGCACAATCAAATATTTCGATTTTTTCAGACAAAATAGAAACTGTTACATTGTTTTGTGATATGTTTCGAGTTCATAGGTGTCTAAACGAAATCATAGACACGTTTCACATGGTTGGAGGATGCACAGTTGCCTCTCATTTCTGGACTCATTGAAAATTAGTCAAATGAATCTAAATAACCAAAAAACCGATTATTTTATTACTTTTAGAAATAAAAAATAGTTAATTAAAAAAATAGTATTTCTTAGAAATTTTCCTGAGTCGCCTTTAGGTTCCGATTTGAGCGGCATGGAAAAAGAGCGATAAAAGGGAAGAGGCAAGAGAAGAAAAAGAAGAGCAATAAAATGCAGAAAGGGTTGACGCACCTGTAGTCGCCGCCCTCTGGAAGCTGTCGCACGGCGATGGGGAACTCGGAGGGGCCGTGCGCCTTGAGCAGCTCCTGCAGGCGCACCAGGCCCTCGTTGCTCTCGTAGACGATGGTGAAGCTCCGCCACCCCCACGCGCGCACCAGGTCCACGTACGCCTGCGCACGCACGCACAAACACACCGCACGCGTTAGGGTATTTTAATACATTAGGACACACAGAGCATTTTAGACATTAAGTATTTTAGAGCACGTGTTAGAGCATTTAGACACTTTAATACTTTAGGACACACAGAGCATTTTAGACTTCTAAGTATTTTAGAGCACGTGTTAGAGCATTTAGACACTTTAATACTTTAGAACACACAGAGTATTTTAGGCTAAGTATTTTAGAGCACGTGTTAGAGCATTTAGACACTTTAATACTTTAGGTCACACAGAGTATTTTAGACTTCTAAGTATTTTAGAGCACGTGTTAGAGCATTTAGGCACACTTTAGGAGAGCATTTTAGACTTCTAAGTATTTTAGAGCACGTGTTAGGGCATTTAGACACTTTAATACTTAAGGTTACACAGAGTATTTTAGACTTCTAAGTATTTTAGAGCATGTGTTAGAGCATTTAGACACTTTAATACTTTAGAACACACTTCTGTGTATTTTAGGCACTTTAGTACTTTAGAGCACACCGAGCATTTTAGACACCTAAGAATTTTAGAGCATTTATGCACTAGTAGTTTAGAAGACACTTTAGAGCATTTTAGGCACCTTCGTTGTTTAGAGCACACTTTAGAGCGTTTTAGACCCTACTACTTTAGAGCACACTAGAACATTTTAGGCACTGTACCTTAGAGAACATATTAGAGCATTTTAGCTACTAGCACTTTAGAGGACGATTTCGAGCATTTACGATACTAGTACTTTAGAGCTCATTTTAGAGCACTTTAAACACTAGTACTTTAGAGCACACTTTGGAGCAATTTAGACACTTTAGTATTTTAGAGTATAGTATCTTCAGAGACCAATTTAGACACTAGTACTCTAGATCATTTTAGTTTCTTTAGTACTTTAGAACACATTTTAGAGCATTTTAAACACTAGTACTTTAGAGTATTTTAGATATTTTAGTATTTTAGAACACATGCTAAAGTATTTTATACACTAGTACTTTAGATGACAACTCAGGCACTTTAGTATTTTAGAGCACCTATTAGAAAATGATATTCACTAGTACTTTAAAGCACACTTTAGAATAATTTAGACACACGTTAGAGCATTTTATGCACAAGTAGTTTAGAGCGCACTTTGGGACATTTTAGACTTTACCACTAGAGAGCAAACTTTAGAGCTGGATCATTTTGTTCTTCGTACGAGATCCTCATAACAGCAAAGCTTCCAACCAAATTTAAAAATATGTAATTAATAAATTTTTTATTTTTATTTTATTTATCGTCTAAAGTTATTAAAAATTGTATTTGACGTATGGGGGAGAAATATAATCAGTTTTCTTGACCTCCAGAATCCCTTCTTCTCTTTCACTAAATACACTAGTTGAATTATGAATAATGGTACCAACAAGCGTGATCAGCAATATTTGCAAACTGTAAATTTAACACTAAGTATCCTTTGTCATTTTTGGTCGGGATAATTTATCAATTACTCTGAAAAATACAAAAAAATGAATAATTTCAAATTAAAAGTGACGATGTAACTGAAACGTAACAAAAATCATTTGAGTCAAGCAATCAAAATACTGAACTCATTATAAATTACTTGTGTAGTTTAAGATGTTTTGTATATGTCCTTGAAATTTTTTTACACATTTTCTGTACTAGAATTAGGATGTCATTAGTACATTACACAGAGAGAGTAACGTAACTGTAGAATCTCCTGTAATTCTTGAACAATTGAAGTTATTGCAATACAGTTTTCACGAAAGTGCATGAGACAATCGGTCTAATTGATACATGTCTTGGTTTAGATTTTATCACGTTTATTTTTCGAGATATTGAGGTAAATTTGTGTTTTTTAAATGGATCTATACATATTTTTTATTCTATTATTCCGAACGTAAAATGACGAATCCAATAATATACAAATAACTATTTGTTAAATAAGAATTTTTTTGAGTGATTTTGATTGTTTGCGACTCATGCTTAACGTATATTTTAAATGTAACAGTCCACCAACCAAGGGCATGCAGCAGTCTCCTCTCTAAACACATGCTCGGAGCGTTGCTATATCCGAGTCGCAAAAATCCAAATTACTCAAAAATTCTTATCTGACATATATATAGCAATATGTATATGATTGGATTCGTCTTTTTACGCTCGTCATGATAGACCAAAAACTGTGTTTATTTCCATTTGAAAAACAAAGTTACCTCAATATCTCAAAAAATACAAATGATAAAATAAAAGTGAGAATTGTATTAATTAGCTTCATTCCCACATGCATTTCTGTTTAAATTGCATTGCAATAACTTTAACCGTTCAAAAACTGCAGGAGGTGCTAAAGTTACGTGACTCATCCTGTATATAATCTCTCCCGATGGCTCATGGCTAGATGGCTAGTGAGCTACCTTCTCATCCCGCAACCCGGAATGTGCTAGAGACGTCCTATAATTCAGTGGTATATGGACGAATTTATTTCAAAATACATGATTACAGAAAGGAAATATAAAAAAAATATAAGAAAATATAAATAAAAGGAAATGTAAAGAAAAATTGCAAGTTATTTTCAATAATTTAGTTAACACTTAAACCTTAGAATACTTTAAGGAGTGTACAGTTTCAACTACAGGCATATGATGGCCCTCTTAGATTGCGCACGAAATGTTTCAGCGTTAGTATCAAATTAATTTTAGATCATTCACAATAAAATATGAAGAAGAGTCAACAAGTTGATATGATGACGGGTTTGGACGAAAACGTGTAATTGGTAGCATCGCTAAGTGGACAGAAGCTGCATCAAATGGAACCACTGAACATGTAGACGGTAATCACTGATCTATCTCTCATGATTATATATAACGTTATCAATACATTTAAGGAGAGAAGAACGTCTCATAGGCTATCATTGCACGAAATAGAATTTAATTGAATCTGAAGATTACTCCTCGATCACATTTTTTGCTAAATATTGACTCATCTTTGTTATTTACTCCGAATATTGTCTGATGAATTTCTTTTGACACTTGAGCTTCCTAAATTGAAATCCAAAATTACTTCCTTCTAAAAATGATGGTCGGCTGTTAATATTTGATAGATTCTTCATGCCACATTAATATGTTTGTTCAGCGTGAAACGCTGATACAACATTCATGCTTACGCTTGTACGCTTTCTTTATTTCTTTCTTGTTGTTTTTTCAAGTAGCTTCCAATATTTTGTGTCATGCAAACAACTGGAAATCTCAAAAGAGACAAGTCTTATACATTAAATTGTATTTGAAAGGATAGTTAATTTTATTGAACATTTTAGTGGGTGCTATTGATAAAAACAAAAATCACCCCAAACTAATTATGATCCCTTTCCGCATTTTCTTTCGATCCCTCCAATTGAAGAGGAAATCCTCCACACCCCATCTCAAGGTGTTTAGAATGTTCACTTTCAAAAGTACTGATTTAATCGTGCGTGCAAATTAGGGTACGAGCCCTGGCGTGTTATACGTTTCAGTATAACCTAGGATTTCTCCACACACAATAATTAATAAAGTACAATGTTACCATAAAATTTAATCAACGAGCTGAAATTTAATCACGTTAATGTCGTCATTTTCCAAATTACAAGGAAGAGCTTCCGTCGACATCGAAATAATATGTTTCGCGTGTATAAACTTTATAATGTGTATAAACTATATAATGTGTAATGAGTTCTCTCTAGTAACGTGTCCTTGTAAATAAATCATTCAAGGCAGACTAGTTTCACTTCTAGGCATTCGTAAAATATTGGAAAGTTAAAACATTCCCAAATAAATCCAGGCAGACACCTCCGCAGTTTTCAAGACCTCACTACAAATTTGGCTCTCATAAATAATCAACAAACGAGTACGAGTGCATTTTACGATAATGTGTCATCAAATAACGTCCAATGCCTCATCCAGTTAAACAATTATCCTTGGATTTATTTCAACGTCCAACGCACGTTATAATCAGTTACCGTTTATTAGATTGTTGTTTTTTTGTGTTGATTTAAAATGCGCAAGTTCTGAAACCATTTTACATTTAGCATAAATCATTCAAAACACAGTTATTACATTGTTTCATGTAAGAATTTAAGACCATCATAATTTTTTGTTCACTAAGTTAAAATTTAAGGAACAGCAATGCATTACTGAGTAATTATTAGATTATAATATTTTTGATAAGTCCAATTTTGTTGAATATCTAATCAATTGTTTATCTAAACTTGAGTGATTTTACGATTTTTAGCGTTAAATTTTACGATAACAAAACAAACAAACGACGTGCATGCCAATGATTTTGGTAATGCTGAGTAAGAGTACACAAGCGACTAAGAGTGCACAGAGAACTTTCACTCTGTGGGGAAAAAAACTGCAGATAATAGACAATGACAATTATCGCTTATTAATGAGTTAGAATATGTTTCACAATCAGTTTGGAGCACGTTTTCAATTTATTACCTAAGGTTCTAAATTTTTAAGTCTCTTTGTATTTTTCGATCAGAAAACAGAAGGTTTTGTCATAGAGCAATCTAAATATTTGTACCCATCTTTTGAGTAAAAACATTTTCTGAAGCCACACGTTGGCAGGAGTTTATCCGTTTTGTGCTGACACATAGAAATAGTTGAGTTAAGAGCTAATGAGGGTGCGAATAGTTCACAACTACTGTCAATGTTCAACTTATTGAACATTATTTTTAGCTGTTATAAAAAACCTTAATTATCGTGTATCGTGTAATAGAAGAAGTACTTTACTCTCTTATTGGGAACACAAAACGTATGAAATATTTCTTATGAAAATACTGGATATGTATAGCCAAATGCTGGAGTAGACGAAACAATGTCAGAACAAAGGTGACCTAAAAGTATCAAAATTAATATTGGCATATGTTGAATGTTATCAATGTATAAAGACAATATGAACAAGAAATATGATGCTCTAACAGTCGCAAATGCTAAATGTCATTACGGTACACTAATGTGGGGTTCACGGAGGACTTCAGATGAAATGGAAAAGTAATTGAAGACAAAATAAAATCAGCAGTGCTATAACAGCAAGTACTCCCTCACATTACGTGCAACTTTTGCAAGTTTCAAAAATTCAGAGAGTTAAAAAAATAAGACCTGCACAAGTTTTAAGCGTCCTGCGCTCTATCCGATGACAAAATTTAAAGAATAAATCTGGTTTTTGAGAAAAAAATTATAACATAATTTTTTCAAGCAAAAATTACATTATTTCAAGCAAAAATTACCCTTTAAACTATACTTTCATTCAAAAAATTGTACGTGATCGGATTTAAAGCTCTGTTATTTTTATAAATGTTTTCATTGAGGAAAAATCAACAATAGTGTAGTTTTGCAATATTATTGTTTTGCCTTCTTCGAAAATACGAGTTCACCGCAAATATTGTTATAAACTCTTTTAAAGCTGCATACTTTGCTCCATTCGAGAAAATATCTAAACACAAAAATTGGAGCCGTTTTTGAGAATATTTTTAAATTGCCTATATTTAATGCACAGTTAGGCGAAAACATCGTATTTTCGAAAAATTGTACATGGTATTATTTTAAGATCTGCCTTTGAAGAACATATTTAATTAAAAAAATTCTATCTTCAATATTATAGTAGCTGAATAAAATTTCAACTTTTGCAATTTTCGAAATTACAGAGAAAATGAGACCTGCACCATTCTTAAGCGTTCTCTACCATATCCATTATAGCATTGCACTTCTTAGAATTGTGAGTGAACTGTATTATTGAGAATGGATGAGAGCTAAGTTAGAGCTCTGTGAAAACTCCACAGGTTGAAATCAGGTTTCCGGTACACCTCCGATACACAAATAACATTTATTCACTTGAAAGCACTTGCATTTCCAGTCTAGCAAATACACAACTATGGTTCGAAGAGTTCTGTAGACTTACAGCCGGTTAAAGTACGCCACGCGAGTGGCAGGAAACAGGGTTCAAGATGACGCCCACGTAAGGTAGGGTAGAAGATCTGGTAGGCGACGTTAATGCGCCCACTCGCACATATTAGAGAAGTCTAATAAGCACGAATCGATTACCGCGAACAGTTAGTTAACCTCGTTTAATGCCACGGGGAACCAAAGTTTTAACTGAACTGAATAGTGATCCTTGATTTGTTGCAATTACTGCATATCTGGATATACAATTTGCAAGTGACTGCAATAATCAAGTGCCTATCAAAAAGACTTTTAATTGCCAGAAGGCACATAGTTTTTTGTCGGGCATTACCGCACGGTAACTGAATTTTACATCGGCTAGCCGGAGGTACCTCAGCTTGAGCTTTCAAAGGTGGGTATGTACTTGGACCAATAGAAATGGTTAATTTAGAAAGCCACACAAGCGTTGGCGACGAGAAAAATTGGGTAGAGCGCGGCCCAGGCACTCGCGCGCCGACCGCGAAGGAACACTCACGTGGGATGTGTGCCGACTGTAAAGGGACGCCCACGTGGGGTGAGTGCCGACTGTGAAGGGACGCTCACGTGGGTGAGTGGCGACTGTGAAGGGACGCTCACGTGAGGTGAGTGCCGACCGTGAAGGGACGCTAACGTGGATTGAGTGCCGACTGTTAAGTGACGTCCACGCGAGGTGAGTGCCACTATGAAGGGACGCCCACGTGGGGGAGTACCGACTTGGCGACGGGAAGGCTGGGAAGATCGCGGCCCACGCACTCGCGCGCCGACTGTGAAGGGACGCTCACGTGGAGTGAGTGCCGACTGTGAAGGGACGTTCACGCGGGGTGAGTGCCGACTGTGAAGGGACGTCCATGAGGGGTGAGTTCCGATTGTGAAGGGACGCCCACGTGGGGTGAGCGCCGACGACCTGTCATTCGGCGATCGAGATCTGATGCAAAAGATGTTCTCATTTCCAGTATCGAAAAGATTAGGAACTTTTGATTTGGAATGAATAAAACTTACATATTAGTACGAAATTCCTCACAAAAAATACATGTGTATGTTAGGCTGTATCGAAAGAATAGAATTCAATAACATAGTGGAAAAAACCGTTTTCGATACAAGAACTTCGGCCTTAATAAAACAGTTTTCAAAATGGGTTTAGGGTTCCAAAACCCCCATAAAAACCCATTTTCGGCATTTCTTCACCACTTTTTAGAAAACAACGAATAACTCTTATTATAGGTTATTTTTATCAGTGGAATTTTGACTGAGGTGGTGTTACTCCGCAACAACTTTTTGATCATCAAACGTTACGTATTTGTCTCAAACAGTGTGCCACATTAGTCAGAATATAGTCAATTTTACGTCAAAACCATACAAATAGACACTTTTCTAAAAGTCATAGCTCCGTCAAGTTTTAACCAAAATACTTTTAATTTAGATAAGATTAACACTAAATTTCTACTTTAAGAAATTTGCTTTGCACAATTTAACTATTTCACTGCACTTGCGCCAAGCGCCATTACTGATTTCATCCCTCATTTAAGCCACACTCCTGTGACTGATTTCTTTATTTTCCATTAAGTCGAATTGAACTTAATTGTAAACACATTAAACGGGTTTTTATGTTACTAGGTTTTATGAAACACTATATTGCATTTAGAAGCCCATTAGACGTATTTTTCCTATCTTCGTTGCGGTGCATGCAACAGTATCCATGTCGCACCAACTGACCTACCCCACACGCTGCCCGGGCCCGCGCCACTTAGGAGGCACACTCATTAATGCATTAACCCGTGTCAGAAGTCACAACATCTTAGTAGCAAAATTACGTAATCAAGTTCAATTGTCAACAAATTCTACCAAGAAAACTCAGCGTAAACAAAAATACTAATCAAAACAGAAACTGCTACTACTTCAACAAGTGACGCCCTTGTGAGATCTGTCTTCTCACATGTCTTCGAACCGAATAACCTCGTTCACAGAACTGTTTTGTAAAGTCTCAGTGTTTTTTAAAGCCCCAGGAACGAGTTGGCGTTATATCCAACGTAAAATTGAAATCCACAAAGACGCAGAAGTCTAAATTATTACGTACAGTTCTTATCATAATATGTGTAGTTTGTACAAATATTGTTGACACCAAGACTGAAGTGAATATAATAATTGAACTTCATACACACAATTTAATACTACTTTAAGCATCATAGTTATTAAGTTAGTAACATTAAAGTAATAAATATTAATATAAATAGAAGTATCAAATAAGATGAACAATTATATTGAAATAGTGTTAGTTTCATAAATCTGCGGCGTAGTGATTGCACATGAAAATGTCTTAAGCATTAACTGAGGTTTTGAAATGCAGAAGAAATATGGCATAAGAAAAGGTTGCCGATACGGTGGTCGAAATCGTCAAGGCCGCCCTTATCCCCATCATATCGTTTCGTCTTCATAGTTACCATACCGTTAACTCCAATAGTAGTCGCTAATGACCTAGATGTTGATGCGACCTTAAATAACAAAAAAAGAAAAGAATGGCTTTTGAGATGACATTAATGTGTGCCTCCTTCAGCGACGCGGGCTGGCAGTCCCGTGGTGCAGGTGTGCATATGTGCACTGTTGCATGCACCGAAACAGAGGGAAAAAATTGCTCATAGGTTTCCAGATACCGTGAAGAGTTCTTTAAAGACTAGTAACATCAAAACCCGTTTTATTTCTCGACAAATATGTTCAATGCTTGATGTTTGATTGTAATAAAATTGTTGCGAGGTAACCTGGGCATCACCCCAACCAAACATCCGTTGATAAAAATAACTAGTAATAATATTGATTCGTTATTTCCTAAAAGGTACTGAAAATAGGCCAAAAAATGGTGTGTTAATGGGGTTTGTGGCATCCCTAAACCCATTTTTAAAACGGTTTTATTGAGTCCGTTGTTCTGGCATCGAAAACTAACTTTTTTCCACTAAGCCGTTGACTTCAATTTTTTTCGATATAATATGTGTGTGTTATAGTATGTGTGTGTTTGTGTGTGTGTGTGTGTGTGTGTGTGTGTTATAGTATATTATATATAATAAAAAATGCCTCTTTTTTTTGCAACGTATTAAAATAATTTTCTTCCGACTCCTTACTGCTTATCGAAAGAAACATAGGGGAACAGCTACGTTGGGTCCGTCTTTGACACCCTTCCAATTCATGTACTTTGAAGTCAGAAAACATTAAGTTTTTGTCTTTTAAAGCCCTTATGCAAGAAACAAGGACTTGGACTTTGTGGAAGTCAAATCGTATCTGTCTATTAACTCTTCAGCGCGAAGGGGCAAAGCAGCGGCAAACTACTCCACGATCAACTTGATGAGGACATGGCAACCCAGAAAACGCTGGATTCAAAGGTCATGCAAGCCTGTCTTCAGGCAGAATCAACTCAACAATTATGGTGGCATCATACAATATTATTCTAGATGGCATCATACAATACAAAGTTGATCAATACAAAGTAGAAGTACTTCCACATTTAATGGAGATTGTGTCATTGCCTTGAGGCTTGGTTTATAATGATTGATATAGACTAATGAATGTAATTTGCAAGCATATTGAACGTAAATATTCATTTAGATTCTCCTTAGGTCCTAAAATAAATTTGATGAAGTAATGCAATAGTATCTTTATGTATCTTTAATGTTTGTAAGGAATGCGAATTCGTAACGAGAACACATGAAAATAGCAGGAGGAGAGTGAAAATTATTTATTTGCAAAACTATAAATGAAATATGTAACACTTCAAAATTCGAATAGATTCAAATGAAGACAGGCTCAATGTAAAAATATGAACCTCTCAGGAGAACGCAAAAATCTGATTTATTTTTATGTGATCCATTCCATTAGTGAATATTTCCACTTTAATCCCATCACGAGTGCGCATGTGCATTGAAGCATTCTCTTCTCTTATTTAATAAATATATATCATTAAAGTTCCAATATCGGAGTTAGCATGCAAAGGTATAAACTCAATTTTACTTCGTTTAAATGAAAATCGAGTGGATTACTTCGAGAACAAGGTAAAATAGAATTTTCATTCGAAACGAATGTTCATGAAAGAGAATTTTCACAAAGGGGGTTGAACCAATAGTAATTCCAATAACCAAATTGGAATGAAACCGGATTGCATATCGTATTATTATATTTTTCGTTTTGTAGATTCCATAAAACCGGTTTCAGATTCTTCATGCGTGAAATAAAGTCTGGCTTTGTATGATTCAAGTACTTCAATATTCATCAATATGAAATGATAGATTGGTATTCAGGAAACAAAATCTACATTATTATACTAAAATCCATAAAATAAACGCAAACACTTCGACATTTTTCAGATTTCATATAGCTTGCAAACTCATGTTGAATTCAGATAAGTATAATTATTGGCTTCAGTAAACAATACTACATTTAATTTCTGTAGATTTCACATTAATAAAGTCTCTCCTCAAGACAAAAATATTTTCCGAGTTGTCTTTAGAATTTCAGTAAGAATATCCAGTTCTTCAAGTCAAGCTAATTGAACCAATTTTTAATTACAAGAATTTTTAGGCGAGTTTAACAAAAATACGTTTTTTTTATTTTCTTCTTTTACTTTATGATGTTGAATCTCAGTTTCCTTGATTTTCTAAAAAAAATCTTCCTTAAAAACTTGATGAGATTTTTACTATATATTTCCCCGAAATTAGGGCAACCAAAGGAAGATCTTTTGAGCAAGAAGAGGATTAATTTAATTTTCGCCTTTCCATCCAATTTAACCGAGTCTCTAATATTCATATTTTACATTTCCTTTTAGGTGACCTAGTTTTTCCAAGACATTTGCTAGCCAACTATATGAAATATATCAACTTCTATAATTTTCTATAACAAAGTAATCTTCTACGTAATTATTCTCCAGCACATTAACACAAAATTGACAGAGAAAGTTATCAATCCTAATGTAGAGCTGCTTTTAAAATGAATATTTTTGTGAAATGGAATGTGAATGTATTGCTAGATAAAGAACACATAAGTAAGAAAGCTGATGCATATGGAGCACATTGTTTCAGTTCGTGGTCACATAATGGAGTTTCAATATCCTTACTCTAGTTTACCTAAAGTGTTGATATTAGGAAGTCGTCAAAACCGTTTGCATCACGTCCCCGTAGTTTGTTATGTGAACATAGTTAACAGCGCGGAATAAAGTATGCAAACAAACAGATAACATCCTTTAATAACAAGGGAGCCCGTTAATATAGGCCCCTGATCATATCTGAGCCCTGTTAAATTACGACCTTTACAAAATCCACCATCCCCATTCTCGTTACGTAGCTATAAAACCCGGCTATCGCGTTCAAACTGTCCGTTACCTGTGGAACTACCTGCCAATTTGGTCAATTGTCACTTTTTTGCCGAACGTCATCGGCGGCAATTACAGGTTCACTGCTGCATTCGAGTTCCGACTGTCCAATTACTCTGCTGCAACTTCCCCAACGGAACTGCTTTCCATCGAGTGGAGAGTACATTCACATCCGCTGCCTCAGGAAACATCCGCCTGTGGCGGCGTTGATAAGGGGCGTGTGAACTGCTTATCACATATTAAGTTTCAGAATAAATTAAATAAAAAAGTGAATTACGTTCGTAATTGGTTTTTTCGTTTAAATGTGACTCGTGGCGAGTGGACTTGTCGAGTGGACCCTTTTTTTTTATAAAGAAAAGGTATGGAATAGTTGAAAGTACTGGAAAAAGCCCGCATTTATAGATGTAGATATTCTCATTACTGAACATTAAGCAAGACTGTACCCAGAGAAATAAAACATAAGAAGAGTGCTTTTCCAGAATTCGAAAAAAGGTAATTATAAGTATTTTTTGTTATTCGCTATGCGGAAATGTAAAATTAATTTATCTATTGTGTAAACTATAATAAACAATAAAAACAATATAAATGTTTGTTAAGAGCACTAACCATCAATTTGAACGTAATTTGCATAATGTTTCGAATAGAAAACATGAAGTGGAAGGAAGCTGAAGGAATAAATTTGACCCCGAAATGCACATAGTTGTCAGCTGTTAAGAAAAATTGAAACAAAGCGCGCGGAGAAAGTGTTCAATAAGTGAGCAACAATGATAGTGAAAAACGCCTCGCTGCGCTGTCGACGTCCAACCAGCAACAAGACTCCGGGCTTAAGCCTCGAGCGATCACGTTTCAGAACCTAATCACCTTGCACTCGAAAGCATCGTGATAGCCCACTGCCGCGCAAATTATAAGATTGATTGATTGATTGATAGTTAGTGATTCCGGGCGCGACTATGGTCATAAGTCCCGTAAGTATAGTGTGTGTTTTTGCTCGGGAGGTGGCGGTGGTCTTCCACCGCTGGATGACCAGAACCGGTGCCGACCTACTGCCGGCTATCGTTTTTTTCCCTAACCAGGTACTTCCCACCAGTGGGGCACCGCCTCAGCGTGAACAAGTTCTCAGTCCCCGACCGGTCTACCGGCGTGTGTGGTAGTGTAGTGCATATTGGTGTAGGTGTGTGTGTAAGGGGTGAGGATAGGACAAGAAAGAGATCGCGCGCAGTCCGTGGCCCGTTTATTAGGGTGCTGTTCCAGCATTTGCCTAGTGTTGATCGGAGAAACCACGGAAAACTACCGTTTAGCCGCCTGCTAGAATTCTCCTCCAGACAGCCACTGAATTCGACTTACCTGAAAAGCTAGTGCCGAAAATTCTGCCGCCGTTAGGAATCAAAACTAGGACCTCCCGGTCAGAGGCGCTGCAGTGACATAGTTTGATGCACTGAGCCACCGCTCCCGGTGCAAATTATAAAAGTTAAGAAGTGTCATAGAACGCACGAAAAAGTACAATGCGCGAGAAAAGTCACTCCGCAGTGCCACAATGAAGATGAGAATGCTAGCAACCGACATTATATTAGTAACATGAGCACCAGGCATCGCAGGGAGAGTTGTAAGGTGGGTGCAGAAGGTGCCGGGGAGGAGGGGGCGAGGTTGCGGCACTCATGCGACACTAGCGCTGCGCACGGCAGCGAAACTGAGGACGGAAACATAGACCGCGGCAGACTCTGACTCGGATCGGTGCGGAAAGACTTTACTGGCACGTGTTATATACGAATTTAGAGGCTTACACCGGACCCAGGTTTTGATCGAAAAAGGAGTTAATCGCGCACCGAGTGTCGAGTAACAGTGATTCAATCTTCTCCGCTAAATCCGGCCGCGTTGATTTGCTCGTGCCCCAAACCTTCCACAGGATGATGTATCTTTCGTGGTGTAGGGAAACGAAGTTCCCAAAGTCCGATTTAGTTTTGAATCGGGAGGAATATGGCCCGTCTCAAAGCGAGCACCTTCGCCGTCACGGCTCTATCCACCTCCATCCCCTTTGTTAGCACTAACACATCCTCTGGCTGGCAGTCGGATACGCTGGCGTGCAGCATCCAAGAGGAACACCTCTTCAATTAAGCCTGAGTAGGGCCAACCTGCAAGCTCAGGGCTACTCGCTTACCAGGCTGGCTACGGAGTTAAATTAAGCGACGTTCACAATGCGTCGGGAGAAAGCTCTATTCAATACCCATGAGTAACGGGCACAAACACGATGAAGCAACTGCGGGCCATCTGAGCTGCTCGAAGCCTCCAACCCATCTTCTCACTTCATCCACATTGACGCAAACGACGTGAGTACCGCTGAAATTCGTGAGTAACTTGAGGTGTTCATTTCAAAGAATCCCGACAGAATTCTCTATATGTGGATTTGAGATGCTCAAGCCCCGCACCCAATTCTACTCCAAGGTCAGCGAACAAAGGCCCAACTGGTGAGTTACCAGGAGGAAGGTCCAAGTAACCAGGGGCGTAATACCACATACTCACAGCACTCACCTGGCACGATGTGAGTTCCGCAGTGAAACTAGGGTGCGGGTGAACGTATCCAGACTCCATCAAGATCCTTTGCCCTCTGAATCCGATAATTCCCCCTGCGGGCCCCTAATTTTTTTGTTTTATTTTCAATACTGCTAATTTACAATCTGTTTACTTGGAACAATTATCAAATGGTATAAAAGACGTTAGTAACTATTAAGTAAATCTAGAAAGGGTAAATCATGAATGTATTCACGCTTTAGTCTATACACATGTTCACTGTTGTCCAATATGTTCACTGATTGTTGGTTTGGGTGGCAGCTCAGTCTCGTCTGATGCCACTTACTTCGCTCGGTGATAGTCTCTGCCATAGTTGAGATGTTCAAGTCTTTATACAAATTATTGCTGGTTACGAACCACGGCGCGTTGCATAAATATCTCAATGTTTTTGTTTCAAATCTCAGGATCTCGAAGTTTCACAAAGAATCACAAATAAAAGTAAGCAAATTATCATGGCTACTTAATCGAAGATCTAAGCTTTCCTTATACAACAAAATATTACTGTACAAAGCAATAATCAAGCCAAAATGAGACTTACGGTATATAACTGTGGACACCTAATGGTAAACGACCTCAAAATTCCAAAACTAAATTCCTAACCACGGAGCTTTTGTTGTGAGGCATAGACAGATTGGTATCTCTGAAGAATTTCATTGAAATATTGAATGATGTTGTTGGTACATGTTTTATTCAAATTTTGAACAGAGTTTTATAATTGAAGACAATAAGTCCAAGAAAGTTTTAAAATTTATTTTTAAATTAAGTTTTAAATTAATTTTTTGGGAGATGTTGGATTGCGATTAACAAATGTAGATGTTTCTTGCTTTAATATCAAGCTTGATCATTTTCTTTTGTAGATGTATTTTTTCCATGACAATCTTCTGTCTAGTGTCGTATCCAGATTCTTCTACAATATATTATTATCGAGTAGATTTAGTAGAGTTAGATTGTAACACATTACTCACATTTACCGGATAACAATTTTCATGGCGAAGTGTTTTGAAACGACGATTTGATAAGTGAAACTGCTACCAATAATCTCTTTTAGCTTCGTTTGATTTTATATGGCGTTTATTGTGCAGATATTGAAAATAGAATAAAAGCCAAGAGTGATTACTGGATTAATATCAATAAATCATAAAATAAACGATGAATCCAGTCATGTGTTTTCAATTTTTATAAATATAGACGATTTGATCTCTATATATGAGATCTTTAGTATGTAACAATATAGTGACAAGTAACATACTGGAGAGAATTTGACATATCTCGAAACGTCATTATTAATAAATATTTAAAATTTTTACTGGATTCATCTTTTATTTCTTAACTGAAAATATAATACTTTAATTTATAGAAAAGTGCGTAACATAAAACTCATTTTCATATATTTCCGATTCTAGATTATTAATTTCCAGAAAGCTTACAATAGGGGTCATTAAAACTGCCAACATGAGTCCCCCACGGCAATGGATTATTAAAACTGAAACTGTGCTTAATTGATAGTAGCAAAAATAATTATTTTGTATTATTGCTTATTATATTATTGCAATTTTTGCTTGTGGTCCGGCATTGCAATTAAATAAAAAATTTAAAAATAAATATTCAAAAGTGAAATATATTTTAAATGGTAATAAGTTGAACACATACTTCAAAAATTGACGTAATATAATTGTTTGAACATAGAACAAACAATACACAAAACAATTTTTGGCATTAAATTGTTTCACGAAAATAAATCTACAAACGTATCTTCCTATCTTATAGTCTAAAAATTCACAAACATGACATTTTTACCTAATAAAACATTTTAATTTGTAAAATAAGAATTATTTCCCATAGATTCGATCAATATGTAATTTCGTGAATTTCGTGATAAACAATCTCTTCCACTGAACTAATACAGAACTGACCAATGGGCCTATTTTTCTCCTACAAATACAAGCATGAAAAGGGAAAGGTTAAATAATGAAGACACTTCTCCTAAGCCAGTGATTTAAAGAAACGCCGTTCTCACCCTCCCGAGGAATCCCAGGGGGCTTACAATCGCCTCGAAAATTATTAACGATAAGGGTCAAACGCTCGTAAAACGAAAGCGACACATTTGTTTCTAGTAAGCCCCACCCCGCCCCCATAAAATAAATTAAGCAGCGCTGTAGTCCTCCGCGACGCAACGGCCGGAGTTAAACCATAAAATAAAGCGAAGTACCCGACGCGCGGCGTCGTGCCGTGGGAATTGGGACCGTCTCCTCACACGTAACTGATGAAGACGCCGCCTCCGTCTCAGTAATTGAACTCGCCAGCGCTCGGTGGCGCGCTCTCGCGGACGCCGCCGGCGACATGTGGCGCTGGTGAACGCTGCTGAAACTCCGGCCTCCCGCGGAGGGCTTGGATTGGATGGTTGGATAGTGATTCCGGGCGTGTCAGCAGCTTAAGTCACTAGCCCCGTAAGTGTAGTGTGAGTTTTTTTCAACGGGAGATGGCGGTGATCTTCCCCCGCTGGATGGATTTGATGGTTGGTTGTTAGTGATTCCGAGCGCTTCAACAGCTTAAGTCACTAATCCCGCAAGTGTAGTGTATGTTTTTTCAATGGGAGATGGCGGTGATCTTCCCCCGCTGGATGGATTTGATGGTTGGTTGTTAGTGATTCCGGGCGCGTTAACAGCTTAAGTCACTAGTCCTGTAAGTGTAGTGTATGTTTTTTCCTCGGGAGATAGCGGTGATCTTCCCCCGCTGGATGGCGAGATCAGGGGTCGACCTACGGTCGGCTAGCGGGGCTCTCCCCAACCAGATATCTCCCATCACTGGGGCACCGTCCCAGCCAGGACAAGCTCTAAGCTCCCGACGGGTCTCTCGAAATATGTGATATTTAAGTGCATGTTAGTGTAAGTGTGTGTGTGTGTAATGGGAGAGGATAGGATATGGGAGAGGAAAGAAGGAACGCACGCGGTCCGTGGCCCGTTTGTTATGGTACTGTTCCGGCATTCGCCTGCTGTTGATCGGAGAAATCACGTAAAACTACCGATCAGAGCAACTGGCCGCAAGAATTCTCCAGACAGAGACTGAATTCGACCTAACTCACAAGCCAGTGTCGAGAATCCTGCCACCATCGGGACTCGAACCTAGGACCTCCCGGTCAGAGGCACTGCAGTGACATCAGTTGATGCACTGATCCACCGCTCCTGGCGGAGGTCTTGGAGTGCGATACGCTTGCAAGAGCGCTATTGTCCGGCTTAAATATATGTACTTTTGGTAGATATCAGCTGAGACGTGGTTATCCAATCCAGTTCTTGATTACGACTTAAATGTTTGGTATTGAAGCACCCGATTGGATGGCAGAGAAGCTCTCCTTCCAGCTCCCGAGCTTGGGGAGTCACTTGTTTAAACCGGACAATGTATCATGAAGCGATGGTGTAATGACGGTTAATAATACATGTGGCGACATGTGGCGCTGATGAACGCTGCTGGAACTCTGGCCTCCCTCGGAGGGCTTGGATTGCTATGCGCTTGAAAAAGGATGTTGGTCCGGTATATATAGTGATTTTTGACAAAACAAGCTGAGAGGTCCAATAGACTTAAAGCTTTGTTATTGAAGCTTCCGATTGAATGAAAGTTTCCCCTTCTCCTTCCAGCTCCCGACCTCGGGGAGTCACTTGTTTAAATCGGACAATATATCATGAAAAGATGATGTAAAGGTGGGTGTGAGTATGATGTATACATGAGTGTAAAGTAATTTTACGACAAGAGTTAGGAAGTGCGAGTATCATATATATCATACGAGTGTTATAATCTATTGCATTGAGTTTAATACAGAACTTTTTCTACGACTCATCGTATCCATTGTAAGTTAAACTTTTACGTTAAAAGGTTACTTGTTAGCTCCATCTTTTAGCCAACTCCACGGAGAGGACTTCCTCCTAGGTGTCTCATGTGCCATTGGATAAGCATAAACACAATCAGACTTTAAATGAGCAGTACTAAGTTAGGGTTCAGTTTGTTATAGAAATGTCATCAAAGTTTAGTATCTATTTTTATTTTCTATAAACTCAATTGATAATAATTGATGTAGTCTCACCAAGAAGATTTAGTTTTCTGAATTCCTTCTGAATTTGAAACCAGGGGCAGTGCACGTACAGATTACCATCACACACCACGGGTTGTCACGGCACAGTTATAGGCACAATCCAACGAAAATTCAATGGAACGATGGCCAATGATTGATTACTACTTAACTGAAACTTCTCTGCGATTGGTCAAACACCTGTTCTATAATGAATGTGTATCATAAAGACTATCATTATGCAATGAGCTGCAGCCACCAAATAAGAGAATTATACAACTAGAGTAGAAAAACAAACTTGGGTATTATCAAAAGGGTGCCTGGACAGATGAAAACATGCAATCATATAAAGAACGTCAACGTGCTCGTTTTGCACTGTTTGGTACCTTATCGAAAATTGTCGTCGTTTAGCCTCGTTTATCCCATGTGGTCTTTGTGGTGGACACTACGAGTTAGTGATAACTTGTACGCTGGAGTTCGCGGAATTTGTTTGGTTCGATAGAACGCGTAAACGTAAACTACTGAATACCAGCTTCTCTAATATTAAAGTAATGAGTCTAGTCATGTTGTATAAATTGTCAAATTTTCGCAAGTATGGATTAATAAGTAATCAGCTTATAATAATGTTTATAATGTATCTCTCGGAATGGACATCCAACCTAAAATAAATGTGCGTTTGTAGACATTATTTCGTGTCTCATTACACCAAATATCATGCAGCTATGTTAACAATCTCTTTACATCTGTCCCTTTTTTCAACACCCTTCCTCTTCTTCTTCTTCTTCTTCTTCTTCTTCTTCTTCCTCTTCTTGTTCTTTTCCTTCTTCTTCATGTTTATAGCGCTTGCTACAGTCATTCTACCATCAGGTCGATTACTAACCACATCACATCATATCATTTGCGTCATCAAATCTCATTGCGCACGCTGTTTCTGGAAATCTCATCCACAGACTAAAGTGTGGTTCGAGTGACTGAGAAACTCTCTGCTCTTTCCCCGTGATTTAAATCAATCGAGTCAGGATTCAGGGTACTAAGCGCCCTGGTCTTAATTAACTTCGCATTTCTCAATTGCAATGTCAGATGTGAGAACATGGGATCAGAAGTCAAATTCTGAACACCTTCGACTATTCTAATTTAAAGAGCCAAAAACCAAGGAATATGCAGATACATTACAATCATTCATTGAAACTCTATCAGATAATTTGGTATTTCATCATTGTTTGTTTCCAAAATGTCCAAAATTCCAACAGTGTCTATAATTTCCTCTATGTATAAAATGACCCTGACGTCCTTCTGGAAGGACAGTTCAAACCAACATTGAAAAACAATTGACGAATACTTTCAATTGTAATATAACCCTATAATAATATAATTCATTCCTTTATGATGTTATGCTAACAGTTTCAGAGTTATTGACAACATATGGAAGAAAATATATATATCCGACAATAACATTTGACCATTGTAAAATTGCAATATTTTCAAAAAACAATTTCTCAATAAACTGTAAACGATAGCGTCAAATTAACTGTGGCAGTGCGTGCCTTAATTTACTTTGAATAAATATGTGTCACTGTCCATTATAACAATGCATTATTCCCGAAAATACATTATTTCAACAATGAGTGACGTCGATTGATTGATTGATTGATTGATTGATTTTTGCGTGTTTCCGGGCGCGTCAACTGCTTTGGCCATTAGTCCCGTTAGTGCAGAGCATGTTTTTTCTCAGGAGATGGCAGTGATCTTCACCCGCTGATGACGAGATCTGGCGCCGACCCACCGTCGGCTAGTGGGGTTTCCCCCTAATCAGGACTCTCCTACCAGCGGGGCACCGCCCCAGCCGGGACAAGCTCTAAGCTCCCGACCGGTCTCCCGGAATATGTGGTAGTGTAGTGCATGCTCGTGTAAGTGTGTGTGTAAGGGGAGAGGATAGCACAAGGAAGAGGAAGGAAGGATCGCGTGCGGTCCGTTTCTTAGGGTACTGCTCCGGCATTCACCTGGTGTTGATCGGAGAAACCACGGAAAATTACCGATCAGAGCAGCCGGCTACTAGAATTCTCCTCCAGACATTGACTGAATTCGACCTAGCTGAAAAGCTAGTGTCGAAAATCCTGCCGCCGTCAGGACTGAAACCTAGGACCTCTAGGTCAGAGGCGCTGCAGTGACATCAGTTGATGCATTGAGCTACTGCTCCCGGTGAGTGACGTCGACCTTCCAGAAGGACGTCAGCGTTAACTCGCTTAAGTCGAAGTGGATTCTATATCAAAGAGCAGACCCTGTCATTTTGATAAATCGTTCACCGACATCATTTAAACGTGAACTAACTTGACTCTCTATTGACACCCTTAAAATATTTGGCACCTCAACCTCTGGTCGGTCTCATAACGCTGAAACCCATACATCAAACAATAACTAAAAGTTAACGTAGAATGGCAAACAATTAGTCGAATCTCCTTTTTATTCGGGACTTCCCGAGCACACACCCTCCACCTCCATTAACAACGCCATTGCCGCCGACCTCTTGACCTCACCGCTCGGCGCGCAGTGGGTTGAAGGAGGCGGCGGCGGCGGCGGCGGCAGGGTGCGCTGCAGCTCCACAAGTCCTCTATGAAACGAGAAGCCCACCGGGGCGACATTTACATGACGGAGCAATACCGCGAACGCTTTGATGTTTCAATTTCTGCGCGCCCTGACAAGAGTCGCAATCTCGTGCGCCGCGCCGCCGCTCGGTTCCCGAGTCATCGCCGGCCGCCCGCGCACAACGCGCACTTTACGCTTCCTTCCGGGCCATTACCCCGTCGGCGACGCCGCCGCCCACGCCTACGCGCCCGCCCCCGCCGCCGCCGCCACCGCCGCCGACGCCGCGCGAGTTTGGGATCCGTCGGCGACCTCCGCGGCCCCCGCCACCACCGCCGCCACCGCCGCCCCCGCCGCCCCCGCCGCCACCGCCGCCGCCGCCGCCACCACCCCCACCGCCCCCACCGCCCCCACCGCCCCCACCGTCCCCACCGCCCCCACCGCCCCCACCGTCCCCACCGTCCCCACCGCGCCCACCGCCCCCACCGCCCCCACCGCCCCCACCGCACCCACCGCCCCCACCGCCCCCACCGCACCCACCGCTGCCGCCGCCACCGCCGCCGGCGCCGCGCGAGTTTGGGATCCGTCGGCGACCTCCGCGGCCCCCGCCGCCACCGCCGTCCACGCGAATAGTTCTTATCTTCTTACGGGTATTACTCACTTTGTAACAAATTTGCCAAACTTTCTAACCCTCCGCTGAGCTCGGAGAATGCTGATACTAAAAAGCCCCCGGCCGCGGCGGCGCCACCGCCGCCTTCGAGTGTATATGTATGTGCGTGTTGGGGAGCTCTGGGCTTCCTCCTTCCCCCACCCCACCCCGCCTGGTCCTCCGCCCCGGCAGCGGGGCGGACTCGCAGACAGCGACCCGGCGCCCGCAAGTTCTCCGAAATGAGGAAAGTTGGCGGCGGCGGGCGACGGTAGGGCTCGGGCGCGAGCCCTGGGGTGCAGCGCCGTCTGCGGCCCTCCGCCGCGCACCCCGGGCCCCGGCCGCCCGCTGCTTTGCATTTCTTTACGGCGAGCACCGCCACCCCCGTTGTCCTTGCCGTCTCCGCATCGCCGGCGGCGGGGGTGGCGCCGGTGGCAGTGGGGGCGGCGGGGGCGGCGGGGGCGGCAGTGGTGACGATGGCGGTGATGGCGGTGGTGGCGGCGGAGGTGGCGGAGGTGGTGGTGATGGCGGTGGTGGCGGCGGAGGCGGTGGAGGTGGTATTGATGGCGGTTGTGGCGGCGGTGGTGGCAGCTGCGGTGGCGGTGGTGGCGGCGGTAGTGGCGGCGGTGGTGGCGGCGGTGGTGGCAGCTGCGGTGGCAGTGGTGGCGGCGGGGGCGGCAGTGGTGTCAATGGCGGTTGTGGCGGCGGAGGTGGCGGAGGTGGTGGTGATGGCGGTTGTGGCGGCTGTGGTGGCAGTTGTGTCGGCGGTGGTGCCGGTGGAGGTGGCGGTGGTGGCGGCGGTGGTGGCGGCGGTGGTGGTGGTGGCGGTGGTGACGATGGGGGTGGTGGCGGTGGTGGCGGCGGAGGTGGCGAAGGCGGCGGCGGTGGTGGCGGAGGCGGCGGAGGCGGCGGAGGCGGCGGAGGCGGCGGAGGTGGCGGAGGCGGCGGAGGGGGCGGAGGCGGCGGTTGTGGCAGATGTGGCGGCGGTGGTGGCGGTTGTGGCGGTGGCGGTGGTGGCAGTGGTGGTGGCGGCGGTGGTGGCGGCGGGGGCAGCGGTGGCTGCTTGGGGGGCGGGGACGACGATGGCGGCGGAGGAGGTGGTGTGGCGGTGGCGCCTTCGGTTCCAGCGAATGTTCCGCTCTGCCCCCCCCCTCTCGCCCCGGCTGCTTTTCCCTGCGTCCCTTCCGCAGCGCCCGCCGCTTCGCTTATATTGCCTTCTCGATTGTGTCCCCTCGCCGCCTCCGCTGCTGCTGGCTGTCGGCTGGGCCCGCGAGAGAGGCACAGCTGAGTGAGCCGACGCTTACAAGACGGGGCTGGCACGTATACTGGCACAATGAGGGAGAAAAAGTCGGAGATAAGCCAAGGCGAAGGTGAGCAAGAGGCCAGGATGTGGATCGGTGGAGACAGGAATGAGGAAAATTACATGCGAAGCTTATGGTGTAATAGGGTTGGCGGTTATGTGGGGAGGAGGCAATGACAATGTGAATGAGAATGGAGCAAGATGGTACATAGCGGAAACTTGGCTGTATATTGGGGTATGAATGTGTAATTCTAACATGCAAATTACTTCATTTTAATTCAAATGACTCAACTTCAACATTTCCTATTTTAAATTGACAATTGGAGAGAAGTAGAAATGGCCTTTAAAATTATGTCAAATAATTTATGAAAATTGTTATCACACGCCCACATTAGAGGATACCGGCGTCGAACTTATAACTTCACACACGAAATGCGAAGAAAAAATATTGAAATTTAAAAGTGTTTTAAATTTTGGATACATTCTATACTCTTAACACAAGCTTTACGACTGTTAGGATTAAGTATGATTGCGTTTGTTCGTAATTGTTTCTCTATAATTCAATTGTTTGCTATTATATATTTATCCAAATAACATTTTCATTGTGTTTAACATACTTTTAGAGGAAAATGTTTCCAAAACTGCAACAAATTACTCAGAAAACGATAGAGGAAAGTTTATAATGATTCTTTTTATAATTTTAATAACTTTACACTTTCGTTTCTTAACCTATATTTGTGAGGTTATAATCACCTGTGAGCTATGATTTCTTAGACGTTTTATTTAATCCTATTTACAATGATTTTTGATCGAAATCGAAATTTTAATAATTGTATCATGTGTATGCTAATCACATAATACTCATATCATGTGCCTAAGATATGAAATGTTTCCATGTTTACAAGGAAACTTATTTATTTATAATTAAAATCATTAAAAAAGTATGGTACGTATGGTGAGATGTACATTTATACCATATTTTTATTGCCGAAGAAAAATATTTATGCATAAATAAGTGATTTTTGAAGATCACCAAAAACATACGTGGTATTTTTAAGCAACGTTTCAAAAATAAATTATATATGAGAAACAACAAGTTTTAAATTAAAGACCAATGGACCATGATAAAAGTAACTGTAGGTTAAGAATAGCAAGTTGAGGTTGAACATTTTAAACTCATGTTTTCAGAACGATTTAGCGTCAAACATTGCAAGAGATGGGGCAAAACACTTTACTTAACAATTGGGTCGCAGAAATTACGCTTATAAACCTTACTTCACTACATTGCTGAAATTATCGATGGCATCTAAAGAAGGCCGCAAATTTTATAAAATCACTGACTACGAGCATTATAAACAATATACGCGGTGAGCCAACAAAATAGTCTAAAAAGTACACAGTTGGCTCTGCTGTATGAGAACGCTGCCACATACCGCGCTGCCTATAAAGAAGTTTTTAGTACCAAAAGTAGTCGACATAAGTGCTCAACTATTTGCCCTGTTGGCCAGAGTTCGCTTCCGCTGCCCTCCTTTTCCAAAACTAGTAGTATGTTACAGGAGGAGTGTTCGTGGCCTACATTATGTCGTGACCCAGAAACCGAAGTCATCAGAACTTAATCAAAACATAAGAGAATGAATTAATCAAAGCCACGAGCCATTTAGACCGTTCATTAATTGAAAAAGTTTCTTTTATAAACATAAATAAAACAGTTTTTGTATGATCCACGAATTTCCCCACATTTTTAGTTCCACTTACAAAATGTATAAATGGATGTTATTCAGACATTCAACAGAAAAACAGTGTAATATTTTATTAGCAACGCATGAACAGAAATCTCCTGTAATCAAAGTTCAGCATGGAACAGATTTTATCCATTCACGCATAGGAACATCACACATTCACACATTATGAATAACTAAGCATAGTAAATAGATTGCATCCAGAATGAAATACGGAGCCGTTTATGCGCCAAAGTAATTCAGAGATAAATGACAGGCCCTCCTAAGCAAGGGGAGAGCAGCCATAACGGTAGCCAGGCAACGGAGGCAGAGGGGCGGACAAAACGCGGAAAATGGAACCGGCGGCAGAAGGCCCGAGAGAACGATGGCGCCAGTGGATATGACGGCGAGGCACCGTAGCACGAAAATTCCCAGATTAACCTCGGATCCCGCCCGGACCTCGCTCCGCGCGCCGCAGCGCTGGAGGTGGCGGCGACAGCCTCCCCTCCCCTCCATTCCCTTCTTCCCCTCCCTGCCTCATTCCACTTGCCCATCCGAGACCTCGGCCCCGCTCCCGCTCCCTGTCCACGCGGTACGTCCCTTCACACACGGCGGAAATATATAGGTGAAGCGTTGCGTATACAGGACGTGGAAGGGCAAAAGGTGTCAGCCAATTGCATCGTTAGACAAATTGAATTATTTCTGACAGAATTTAATATAATTTTTTTGTTTATAGGATTTATATTTTAAACATATTTTTTTCCTAGGGCTTTTATCCAGCCGACAGCCGGTTGCCCTTTACGTCCCGAAGAGACGCATATTTGACCATACACTAGACAAACACTTGCGGGCTCCTCTGATCTGGGGTCAGCAGAACGCGAGGCCCTCCGTGACAACACACACAAAGTCAAGGGACAAACAGCCATGCCCAAGGCGGGACTCGAACCCGAGACCCTTCGGACCGAAGCACTGAGTCGGAGCTCGCTCTTAGCCACCTCGGCCATCCAGGTCGGCTTTAAACATATTTCCCAACAGAAAATTAAATTGAAATAGTTTTATCCATAAAATCACGGTTTTTGTATTAACATTGCGTGATGGTCAAAAGTTACTAGTGATGTTGTTGGTGGTTATTGAGCAAACAAGTGAGCGCGTCACCTAATTTTGTACTCATTGTGTTCCACCCACGCACTACGCACTGCAATTGCAGAGCTGTGTCCTCGAGGAAGAGGTTAAGGCACGAGGCGGAATGCGACAGTGTGGAATGTCAGAAGATCATGTCGCGTAGTGCGGTAAAATAATGAGAAGCGCATACCATAGAATGTCGTTGTGTCGCCACAAAGCGTCATTTTATTTAAATTTTCATCACCCTCTTCTTCATTCTCCGACTTCCCCTTTCTCTGTTCTTTCTCTCCTTCACAATTTCCAGTTTCCCATGACCTCGTCACTTCACGTCAGCTGATGCAGCTTCGTTTCTTGTCGCCTCTACTACGCTGGGAAGATCCACCCCTTCAGGCTACTAATCCCTTCTCAATTCCAAAACCCATATCACCACTGTTACTTACATCTTCATTCACGGTGCAACTCCCCGCCTCTCCCTTCTCACACCACAGCCTCCGATCTCACTGCGTCTCATTCCGTCTGGCTCCGATCCACTCGGCTCTCGCTACGCTGCCATGTTCCTCCCTGCCTTTTGCAGCAACATAACACCCGGACCCGCCCTTTCGCGTCTCCTATAGTCTCAACTCGTGCTCACTCATCCTTAAACATCTCAGCCCCGCCCCGCCACGCCCCGCCCCGCCCCGCCCCGCCCGCGGGCGTCATCCTCGCCCGGGGTGCTCCACGCCGCCCCGCGCCGTCCCGCTCGCGCCCACCGCATGTCGCCCCGCCCCTACAAGCTCGCCCTCTGAGGGAGGGCTCGCGAGACGAGATATGGCGAGTTTATCCTGAATAATGCAAATATCCGATGTCTTCCGGAGACGGTGGCACCGCGCCGCGGGGCTCGCACTGGTGCGGTGGGGAGGGCGTGGCGAAGCGGGACGAAGCGGAGCGAAGTGAAGGGAATTGGGGCGAAGTGGGGGCGAATTGGACGCGAATTGGGGCGAAGAGAGGCACAGTGGAGGCGAATTGGGACAAAGAGGGGCGAAGTGCGGCGAATAGAAAGCAAAGTGAGGCAACGTGGGGCGACGTAGGGCGAAGGGAGGCGAAGTGGGCGAAGTGGGGCGAAGTGGGCGAAGTGGGCGAAGTGGGGCAAAGTGGGGCAAAGTGGGGCGAAGTGGGGCGAAGTGGGGCAAAGTGGGGCAAAGTGGGGCGAAGTGGGGCGAAGTGGGGCGAAGTGGGGCGAAGTGGGGCGAAGTGGGGCGAAGTGGGGTGAAATGGGGCGAAGTGGGGCGAAATGGGGCGAAGTGGGGCGAAGTGGGGCGAAATGGGGGAGATCGGGCGAAGTAGGGTGAAATAGGAGGAAAATGGAGGTTCAAGTGGGGCGGAGTGGGTTGAAGCGGAGCGAAGTGGCGTACAGTGAAAGTGAACCGCGACAAAGTGGGGCGGTGAGAAACGGGGGAGAGAGAAGCGGGGAGGGAAGATCCAGATTGGGAGAAGCAGTACGAAAAGAACAGATTGAGGTGTAGGACTTCACAGATGAAATGCAAAAAGGAAGTGGGTGCATCCAATAGGCTGGAAAACGGGCAGTGGGGGAGGGAGGAGAGCTACGATAGGCAGTAGGACCTGTGTGGGAATAAGAATCATGAGGGAATGGGCAAGGAGGTTCTGTTAGAAGATAGAAGTTAAATAGAGTGGGGGAGCGTACATAGGCAGGGAGAAGGGAGAGAGGAGAAGCGGGGTGGAGCGGGTGTGGTTGAGCATGGAAGCAAGAAAGTGAGGAGGCAGAACAACCGCGAGCTAATTCGCCAGAGTACGGAAGATTGCATACGAAGTGTTTGGGCGAAAGAGATATGGAACGTGGTGGGGCAGGGAGATTCTAAACGGGAGAGGAGCAGCAGTTCGTGATGAAGAGGAGCGAGTGAGGAGGAGAGGGGAAACGCACAGAGAAGCCGGAAAGCAGTAGGACGAAGAGGGTTGGAGCAAATAGGGTTGAAGTGGAATAGAAGAATCAGGATAGGGGCGCCCGAACTGATAAGGGTAGAGCGAGAAGGGGTGGAATTGGACGGCGTGAACGATGAGAGTAGGAGAAGAACGGTATAGATGAAATAATATGGGTGGTAGCGGTGATGAGTGGGAGATATCAGGACTAAGAAGGAAAGATAAGTCAGTACGGAAGAAAAGAAAAGTCAGGTTGTTGAAGTGAGGGAAGCGGTGTGGTTAGAAGCGGGGCGATGTGGAGTAGGGAGTGGAGAAAAAGCGCAGAAGAAATGAGCAAGTGCGCTCCGAGCATGGCGTGGAAGATCACGTTTGAACAGGACGACGGGAGCGGGGCGGAGCGGGGCGGAGCGAGGCGGAGCGGGGCGGAGCGGGGCGGAGCGGGGCGGAGCGGGGCGGAGCGGGGCGGAGCGGGGCGGAGCGGGGCGGAGCGGGACGGAGCGGGACGGAGAGGGGTAGGGCGGAGCGGGGCGGGTAGGGTGCGTACGGTCACGCATGCAGCGTGGAGGGGGGCGTGGGTGTGTTGATTCAGCTGCGGGGACCTCCGGACAGTGCCGCTCCTTGCATAAATTAAATCAGCGATTTCGAAAACAAGGGGAGTCTCCGAAATTTGTGCAGGAATAGGGTGCGTAAGTCAACAAAACGTGAATATAAATAATGTATAGGGTCGCACGTTTTTTTTATCAGGAATATGAAAGCGCGGAACAGCTTTTAATATACGTTCCAGAGGGGAGTTTTATTCCCTGAAAATTCAGAATATTCCGGATATCCGCTCAAAAGAAAAGAGAGAGGAAGGTTTTAGTGCTAGTGAATTTTATACACGTTGAGGAGACCGACTTTTAACCTTTCTGAAGAACATTCTGGAGATTTGGCTAACTCATTTTCATCTTGCGCAGTCCGCTAATCTAGCAGCAAATCCTTGCCACTATCGTAGTCCGAATTTTCGTCCACTAGTCGTAATCCGTAATATTAGAGATAAAAGAGAACTCATTTAGGAAATTTTTATTCTTCTTCTATTTTTGTCCATTTAAATTCTATTCCTAACTTTAATGCATACAATGATACAATTCATTACAATGATAATGTATTTGATAAAAAGGCAGTATATAATTAAGAATAAAAGTCCTTAATTCTGGAAAAAATGTTTTCCGTTATAATTTACGTTCATAATAGTATATAAATACGTCCATAAACGTTTTTGAAAATGTTGGCACTGACAAATGTTTACTACTCTCAGTTATGGACATACTGCTTTTAGAAAATCTGTTTGTAATAACTCAGAAAACTTATAATAACTCAACCACTTTATGTTCCTTTTCTTCACAAACAAATGGAAAAATGAAGTTTTGTCAGTTTTAGAAGAAGAATTAGCCATTCTTCGCAGATAATAAAAATAAAATTTAATTTCAAGATAATTTTATGAAGGAAAAGAAATTCGTAGATGATTTTAATGTGTCAGTTAAGAAGTGTTCTTGAATTCATTCAAGAGCCATCAATCTTAATCCCTACTCAACTTTACCCCTTTGAGTGAAAAATATTATTATTAAATTTATCATCACTCGTGGCTCAACGTTATGTTATGCTGAGGACTGGTTGGGAATGTAAAAGAAAATAGTTCACAAAATCACTTAATGCACAAATATGTGCCGCTTTGTTCGTGAATATTCAGTTTTAATGCGATTAAATGGGTGATTGGAAACCAGAGACAGAAGCCGGAAAGAACGGCAATAAGAGCTGTAAGAGAGAGACAAAGTCACGGAAGGGGCAAAAATGATAAGGGAGAGAGAAAAAGATCGAATGAGAGAGAGAGAGAGAGAGAGAGAGAAAGCAAGACCCTGTATGAGACAGGGTTGGAGAGAAAAGAAATTGGCGTTCAATAGTCTGAAAGTATAAAATTAGCGTGAATTCCGAGGTTTGAATTATGAATTTACTAATAAATTAACTCTAAATACTCATTTATAACGGCAGGATCAAATAGCCTTGAAATTGCATACATATCTGTTAAATGGAGAAATGTAACTGGAAGTCACAACAAGTGAAGTCAATAGCTCGCTACGAACAGGTTTCGCATTCGCAAATTCAAAACACATTTTGTAAATCATATTAATTTTGCATCAGTTCCATCGGTCTTCCTGGCAGAATCCATTCTATTTCGTCCATCAAATAGCCATTAAATGTGTGTACGTGCTGTAAATAACACGCTTACGCAACAGACGCTCGGTATTTAGTTTCGAAAGAAAAATCACTGCTCCTTCTCCCGAGAGCTTCGCCGCTTCTCATATCGAGAGGCCTGGTATTTATCCGCTCCGGGGGCGTTTTTCCGCGACGGAGCTCTCTCTGGAAAACTAATGATAGGATAGCGAGGTTTGTGGAGCGACAAAAACAGTTCATTTCACGGCCCACTTGCGTCCGAGGGCCAGACTGCGAACGCTCTCCCAAGAATCGGCCCTCTGTCGACCACAGTGCCTCACTCCGGGGCCGTCATTCCCGGACGTAAAATTTTTGCTTCCGCTTATTTTCTCCGAAAACGCCCGGCTCCACTTTCATTAAGTCCTAGTGTTACAGCGACACAACTCTCACGTGAGCTCCAGAGGGAGATGGCGGGAGGTGGGCGCCCGAAGCGTATGTTAAATCAATATTTATTTTCGCGGGAATGTGGAGGTTTGTGCGAAGCTTCTGGCGCTGGTTCACTCTAGAGTCCAGAAGTTTTTGAATGTTACATCGAACCGGCGGTGTTAGGCGCGGCTCCATCCGTGTTTTACGAGCCCTCAAGGGACTACTCTTTCCCCTACTACTCGAGAACTATTTCATTTAACGGGATGCGGCTTTTTCGGTAGAACGGAAGCGTGAATTTACTACGCTTTTAGCGGGCGATTTCCTGCCTTCCCTCTCAACCCCTACCACTCCAACTCCCACCCCCACCCTCACTCTCTCGGAGGATCGGAAGCTTGATGTCTGGACCTTCTCACCAAAGAAATGTGCGACATCCGACTCCCCCTAATTTGCGAGTTATGGGGTGCGCCTAAAAGCTCGGAGACGGACGTGGCGGTAAAGTGGGCGTGGTGGGTGGCGGTGAGAAGGGGAGAGGGGATAAGAGGACGGCTGATGTTAATGGGTTTCGAGGCGCCGCCATGACAGGCGAGAGTGTCAGGGGCCGGGGGAAAGGGGCTCGGTATGACGACGGGTGGGTGAGGTGGGCGGTGGGAAGGGGGCGGGGGGAAGCAAGGCGAACGGGGAATCGACGCGGGCGGGGGGTGAGGTGGGCGGGGGAGAGGGGGACGGGGGATCGACGCGGGCGGGGAATGAGGTGAGCGGGGGGGAAGGGGGGAAGCGAAGCTGACGGGGAGACCAACACGGGTGGGTGAGGTGGGCGGGGAGAGGAGCTGAGGGGCTAGGGGGTCGTGCATCTCGTTTTGACAGTCGGTGCCAAGAGGCCGTGCGCCACCTCTCGTAAAATCCCGCGCGAGACGCAACGCCGGCTGAGGGCGTCGCCGGGGCGCGAGGCCATTTGGTCGCCCTCCGTTGGCTTCCTTATGGAGCTTCTGCGCTAATTCACATTTTACTTAGCTTCACTCAAACTGGAAGGATTTTTTTCTTATGGCTTTATTTAGAATTTTCGCAAAACGGTAATCTCTCTCAGGCCGCTGTTCGTAAAAAGGCGAAAGTTACTGACAACTATAACGATTATAACTCGCAATATATTTCAAGTAATATCCAATTTAGATAATAATATTTACATGTGTGGCGGTACAAATGGAGCGACAGATTATATTAAACTAGAATTACATTCGTATTTTTACGAATGGTCACAAGGAAAGCAAATCATTTTCAGATTTCAAAACATTTCATTAGAAACGAGGTTGGAAGGACCGTTTATGAAATTCATTTACCTCAACACGGTTTGGTTTTTCTCTTATCTAGTTCATTTCCTGTTATTTGTAATGTACTGCGTTATCTATCAGCATTCGATCGTCAGTTAAGGTTACTTAAATTCCAGCGTGCACGGCTTTTGTAAATTTTCTAACTTAAAATTTCAATTTAACTTTATTAAATAAAAAATGCTAGTACTTTTATATCAAAGTAAAATAAACATGTTCCGTAAAAATATACATTATGTACGAATTAAAATATCGTATAATAAAGGAGTTTCTTCCAAAAGCAAAGGGTCACAAATGTAATTAAATTTCTCACGATTGTTTGCAAAAATAATTAATAATGATGATAAAAATAACAACAAAAATAATTATTATAATAATTACAATGGACAAATAAAGACGAAGCTTCTGTATAAGTTCTGGTGACTAATTTCTGTTAGCAAAATCTACATTCACAGGATCTTTTAAGTAACGTAGGCAGGCCAGGAGCGGGGCGGCTTACCTTGGAGAGCGTGGTGGGGTGCGGGTAGAGGTTGACGAGGCAGCTCTCTCGGCGCAGTCTGTAGTCCCAGCGCGTCTCCAAGTGCGGGATCTCCATGTTGTCACAGATGGACTGCACGTGACTGGCCGTCTGCGCCGACTGCGGCCCGAAGATGGCCGCCACGCCGCTCCGCAGCAGGTGGCACACTGCGCACACAAGAGCAGCACGGGTGGAATTGCGCCCTTTCGACGCGTAGTAGAGGTTAGATTTGGACTACGGAAGGAATTATCATGGTTGGTTGGTTAGTGATTTCGGGCGCGTCAATAGCTTAGGTCATTACTCTCTTACATTACCATCTCCCGAGAAAAAAACATGCACTACACTAACGGGACTAATGACCAACGTAATTGTCGCACCCGGAAACACGAAAACAATCAATCAATTCTCCCCCTGGATGGCGAGATCCGGCGCCGACCTACCGTCGGCTAGTGGAGTTTTCCCCTAACCAGGACTCTCCCACCAGTGGGGCACCGCCCCAGTCGGGACAAACTCTAAGCTCCCAACCAGTCTCCCGGAATATGTGGTAGTGTAGTGCATGTTAGTGTAAGTGTGTGTGTGTAAGGGGAGAGGATAGGACAAGGAAGAGAAAGGAAAGATCATGCACTGTCCGTGGCCCGTTTGTTAGGGTACTGCTCGAACAGGACTCGACCCTAGGACCTCCCGGTCAGACGCGCTGCAGTGACATCAGTTGATGCACTGAGCTACCGCTTTCGGTCTTTTTCATGTAAATACATGTTTTTACAGGAACAAGATACATGCAATGAAATAATATTTTTTGTATTCCAGCATTAAAAAACCACGTTTTTCTATTCACAATAACGTTCACAAAATAGATCTTATGGCACAGATTTTGACGTACTTGCCGTTTATGGTAAGAATAATTGCGTCATCACACATTCAGCCAATTGCAGCTAGAAAATCGTACGGGGTAGCGGTAAAGCGAATAGCCGACCACCGTTTTTTCGCACAGATGTCAAATTCATGTGACGTCACAATAAAGATCTTTCCAAAAAATAACTTTGATTTCTTTACAAATTTATAAAGCTGTTGTACAAAAAATAACGCAATTAGTTTATAATATTGCTTCATTGGATTCGTACAAATTTGAAAACTCGCTCCCAACACCACTCGTTTTCAAAACATGTACTCATGCAATTTATTTATTTTTTTTACGTCAAAAACCGTTAAACGCTATGTGTGACGTGGTACGGGCAGAAGTAAGTTCTGTGCACGTTTTCTTAATTTTGTGGTCCATAGCCTAAGCCTACTTGAATTTTTTATACAGAAAGAAACGAGCAGTCGAACTGTGTAAATTGCTTTTTTTCTATTTCTGAGTTAATTTTTCTTTCTGATCAAATATATTCATTATTTTGTTAATAATAAGCAATTTACATATTTATGGTATATTAGTATGCTTCTACATCGCAAATTGTGCCCAGAAACCATACTTTCAAACCAACGTTTGAGTGCTTATTGCCGCTCAGCCATTGTCCATGTCAATATCCGTGTAGTTTATTAGACAAAATATGCTTAAAATTGTCTTAAGAGTTTATTTTCGAACTTTCGAAGTTTCCTCCCGGACATCCTGTTTACATGACCTGAATTAATACGTTTTTGATAAAAACCACTGATTCATAAATCAAGATGCAAGGTAATGGTAAAATTCCTAGATTAATAAAAAGAGGCTTACAAGAATCACCTGGATGGGATTTGCTTATTATTCGTACAATCCTTTTTTGTAATCTAAAAGTCAGTGAATAAAGCTTAACATTGTAAACTAACTGAATAACATTCTTTTAGAGTTAAAAAGACATTCTGAATGAATTAGAACCATTTTTGTTTCACATATTTTTATATATTTACATATTTTACTTATTTTTAAATATTTTATTAAATTTTAATGTATTTTTACCCGGAATTTCTCAGATGCGAATTTGCAATATATGTTACGGGAATCATTTTTCTTACGAAGCAGAGAAATGCTCCGGCGCTTCTGTGACCATCGACCTTCGCCATTAATTGCGAAACTGACACCCGAAACCGCGTTCCCAGAATTAAGGATGAGCAAATGTTTGTGCAGTAGAAATACTTTCAACCATGAGCTTGCTCAAGTTTCATACGGTCCATGCACAACTCAATCTACTTTAAAGACGTCTCCTAACCTGAAGAAAGGTTAAATCATTTATTGTACTTAATATTTCTGTTTATTCGAATTTATGAAGTGCATCTCTGTTGTAAATTAACAGTGGTTAGGTTTTTTAAAGCGACCTAAAATAAATATTTTTTTTAAAAGGTTAAATCTTTGCAAAGCTTGATAACAAGATTTATAATACGAAAACAATACAACATAAATCACTTTTATATATTGTATTGAAATGATTTTCGTTTTTTCTTCGAAAAGCTTTCGTTCTCCTTTTACAAAATTTATTATTTTTCTCACGTGTATATATATTATATAATAATGCTTGTGTGTGGAAGAAATAATAAAATGTGTTTTATATATACATATATAATTTTATGTATAAATACGTACGTGCTTACACAAAAATATATTTTCTTTTTCGGTTCTAATGAAGAAGTGCTCATCCTTTCCCTCCCTTGCCTCGCACACATACCCGCATTTTCGCTTTCAAGAATAAACGCATCTTTAATACACTCCGTTTAATCACAGCAGTGCACAGCTCATGGAAGGCAGAGCCCGGCAGAGAGAATCGCAGAGACCAGGGCAGATATTTCGCACCTGGGCCTATCAACGCATGTGTCATGCAGCCAGATACCTGAGTAAGCCCCAGAAGCACTTACTGGGATTGCTCGGTAAATTCAGAAGCATTATTTTGTCATCCAAGATACGCATGCTTATGAGCAGATACCAGCTGTATTAGTCTGTGACAGCTGCCTCTGCGGGAATACAGCGATATTTGAACAGCTCGCAGAGAATGGATGTTGACATTATATGGCCGTCGGGGGTTGCAAGAAAGGGTGAGCTGTAGTTCGGAAACTTGAGTTTAGTTTTAGTCATCGAAAGCCCCAGGGAAATATTCTTACAGATTATCATTTACAATGACATTTCTCATTATCAATTACATGAATAAAAATCAAGTAGTAAGTTTTAATTTTTTTTAAAAGAATGTGCGCAAGGTTTAGAAGGAAGGATGCCTTGTGGCTACAATAATAGATCAAAATTATTGACGTCTGCTCAAAAACTTTATAAATTTAAACAATTACTACACCTGTGCAGACGTTTTTACATATGAATTCAAGTAATTTTAAAGATCGCGGACAGATGGTTGAAAGTTGTATTTTTAATGAAAGAAGATTCAGTTGCCTCATGTGCTCCTGCCACGTATTTGTTACACGACAGCCCTTTTTGCATTAATAATGAGAAATAAATTAATGGGATTTCTTGAGAAAATAATTACATTATTTAAAGCAACCAAATTATAATTACCAGTGACAAAGAATACCTCGCATCTCCTTTGGAAGAAAAATGTCCGAAATTAATTCTGAAGAATAAAATATTATTCAGAAAAGAATTGAACACGCCCTCAATAAAAAAATATTTGGCATGAAACAATGCAATACATTATTTAAGGCAACCAGATTATAATTACCAGAGGCTAAGAATATCTCGCATCTCCTTTGAAAGAAAAATTTCCAAAATTAATTCTCAAGAATAAAATATTTATTTAAATTATTTTCTGATTAATAAATTATTATTCAGAAAAGAATTGAACAACGCCCTCAATAAAAAATATTTGGCATGAAACAATGTAAATTTACTGCAACTATTTCATTCAAAACTCACTAATTATACTACTTCAATCGACGCACTAAGTCATACTTCAGGTCTGCTTTGCATTCATTAGCGCCGTGCATAACAACCCACTGAATAACATGCTCGTGATGGCTCACTACATTAAACAGAGCGTTAATGACACACTTTTATGCTATATTTCACATTCGTTAATGAGATATGAAAGTCCTTCACGTAATAATACAGCTCGAATGTAAAGGGTATTCAAAGCATGTAATAGCCGTTTTATGGCACGCGCGAAAAATCAATAAAACGCAATTGTTCCGAAATTACGAGCCTTTACGCGAGTAAATTATAATGTAAATCACAGAACAAATTCACATCCTTTTTTATATTGCGAGATTGTCATGAACTTCAATGAAACATGTTTATTTACTTCAACGAAAGGCTCTTGGTTTTCTTAACTCGATGTTACGTAATGTATTCGTAACTTTTAAATACACGTAGGTAGCACTCAGTTTATGTTGACTTATTGACAGGGTTCAATATTGTTAATATTAGTTGTTAGATTCTATTCTCTCGCATATATTTCACTTTTGGCACAATTCATCTGCTGTTGCAGTGAAAAGTTGTCCAGAGTTCGAATTAACGGTCCAAAGGATCACAACTGTTACTAACGTCACCAAATCCCTAAAGTAAATTGCGATTCGAAACTGAATAATATGAATGCAAATATATTAAGTCTTATTGTCTTCCCGTCCAAGTTTTGCGCTTCAGTCTGTCAAACAATTATATTACGGCAGAACTACAATAAAGAAAGGAGATCAAACTGGAGTACTAGTAGATTTTCTGTAAAAATATAGAAGTGCGGAAGCATCAACTACTATATTACTATTACTATAACTTGGTAGAGCCTTTGTGTAACTAATACAGAATGTTGTGACAAAAATATTTCAATCGAGCCCCTTACCGAATTAAAAGTGAATAAATAACTAAAACTTCACATGGATTTCATTCTTTCTCGTCAATAATAAAAAATACTGTTAAATCAGATATTGTAAGAAGTATGTGTGCAAATACATTGATTAAAATCATTAACATATAGTACAAATAAAGTTTGTTTTTCAGTGGTAGAAAAATAGGATTAAATGGACGGTATTAAAGTTTAATTCTCTTTTTAAATAAAGGGTAAAGAAATTGACGAGGCTAGGGTGAATCTTTATTTCATTTTCTGCTCGTAAATTATTTCCATTGAGTAACGTTTTTGTCAAATAAGCCTAGGCTAGGAGTCTACTATCTACGCGAAATGGCGGGAAATTGCGATAAAGAAAGGAGCAGCGAAGAGCGAATTGCCCGCGATAACTCCGATAGCCTCAAATGTAGCGCGAACCGCCGAATGCGGCTGATTTATGGGTCATTTTGACGCCACGTTCACTCCTCCCTACGCGGACTGCTCGTGATAACCCTTCACCCCGCACCCGTGATAACTCCCGGCGACTCAAACGACATTCCATGACCACGCAGGGGGCCATGAGAGGAGATGGGACACTGATTGTTGGTCTACGCAGTAACTTCCAAGTTGCGATCGGCAGTTGTTGGAAGATCCAGTGCTGACGTTCTATTTTTTAACAACTCTCTAACGATTTCCAATAACTTATTTTTTATTTCAATAGAATTGAGGGTTGATTAAATGAGGTACCGGGAGCGGTAGCTCAGTGCATTAACTGATGTCACTGCAGCGCCTCTGACCGGGAGGTCCTAGGTTCGAGTCCTGACGGAGGCAGGATTTTCGATACTAGCTTTTCACCTAGGTCGAATTCAGTCGTCTGGAGGAGAGTTCAAGCGACCGGCTGCTCTGATCGGTAGTTTTCCGAGGTTTCTCCGATCAACATCAGGCAAATGCCGGAGCAGTACCCTACCAAACGGGCCAGCGATCTGGGGCGCGAGCGATCTGTCCTTCCTCTTCCTTGTCCTATCCTCTCCCCTTACACACACATTAACACTAACATGCACTACACTATCACGTATTCCGGGAGACCGGTCGGGAGCTTAGAGCTTGTCTCAGCTGGGGCGATGCCCTGCTGGTGGGAGAGTTCTGTTAGGGGGAAACCTCACTAGCCGACGGTAGGTCGGCGCCGGATCTCGCCATCCAGCGGGGAAAAATCACCGCCATCTCTCGTGAAAAACATGCACTACACTAACGGGACTAATGGCCAACGCAGTTGACGCGCCCGGAAACACGAAAAAATTAATCAATTAAATGAGGTAACATGTCTCTTCAGCAACATTTTAATGCAAAATAATGTTACAGATTTACGGATACAGTAATTTAAGAATTTATTAATTCTGCTTGAAGGTTACAAAAGTATTCACGAAGCTAGTTGATTCTGTGAATATTCCGTACTTCCCTTCTTCCTTCTTCCTGTATCAGCAGTCGTACGGTGTCCAAGAAGTAGCCAGGATTTCACAAAATCGCATTCCAATTAGCAAGAGGCTCGAATCAAGTCGTCCAAATCATAAATATGATATTCAGAGCTACAGTAATTAATTTTAACAACTTAATAGTGATAAATTTCAACTGGTTCTGTGTATCACAAAAAAATTCAACAATCGGTTCTACGAACTACAATAATTTTAAAAACCGGTTCGCACGAACAGGCTGGATAATAGCGCTGGCAAGATCTGCTTCATTTTACACAAAAACATTGCAGTGGACGTGACGAATCAGTGAAGAATTCGTTTCTCAGAACTAAGTCTTTTAAGAACAGAAGTAGATTTGCAATACTTGGCAAAGAATGAAAAAGAATAGTGCACAGTCAGAGACAAAACATGTGAGTGAACGCTATCATTCACAATCACAGGCAAAGATAGCATTCGCAATTAGAAAGTACTTTCAAGCCAATAAGAAAATATCCTCTGGAAGGTGTCTAAAGATCTCACACATAATATATCAAAAAAGGAGGCGAGAACATTTTACTGAAATTGGAGCGGGCGAATCAAATCAGAACTTTTCATAGGAAAAATAAAATGTTGCCAGTCTCATTCCTAATTAGAGTACATACGTTTATTAAACGAATCACGAAGTCTGGAGTATTAATTGTTAACAATTTTTTAATTGTTATTCTGTAATGTTATTAATTTAGAAATATCATACGTCGGATTACGTACTAACAATACCATTCTGATTACTAGTAAATTAGTTTTAAAAAGCGTATGATTTATCAAATATTTTCATTTAAGTTAGGTATATTTTCTAACGTAATAAATACTTTGTGTATATAATGAACAATATTTTAAATAAATGATTATAATATTTATCATTTTATTTGCATTCCTATGTAGATCACATCCAAACATATGCATTTAATAAATTACGTTTTTTTTTAGTAATATGTGAGCCATGGATCATATTTTCTTAGCGTAACGGTGAGACGCTTTGTCAAGAAAGCGCTGCCCCTTCTGAAGACAAAATTTATTTTTATGAGTCTGCGAAGTAAATTCTTCTTTTTATGACGTCGTTAGATTTATAACGACGAGATAAAACGGAAGAGGGAATATATACGAGGATGAACATGAGTCTGCAGAAGTACACTCGAAGAGGAAATTTGTGATCACCAAGTCGCTATTGCCATAGACAGAATTGTGTCCAAGAAGTAATCCTTCAGATTTATCGATCAGGGAAGTTAATTTCCAAGGATCATACTTAATACAGGTTTCTTCACATGGCTAAGACAGTTAAAATAGAATGCTCTCCATCGAATAATTTTTAATTTATTATATTTTTGATTCATTTCTTTTCAAACCCGATTTGATGCCAGTACTTACCAATTAAAAATTGCAAAATATTGATAGCGGTCAGATACACGATAACAATTCATATTATCCCCTTGAACAAAAGAGTTCAAAGAGTACCCTCCATCTTACATTTTTTCAATGCCAAAATGAATAAGATGGTTTAATATTATTCGTTAATTATAAAATAAGAGTAAATAAATAAATAATCTTCATTCTAATCATCACCACTATAAAGCATAAGGTCCACACCCTGCAAGTTTGAAGCCAGTGGGGAGCATTCAATTCTTATTTTTCGAATTGTGTACCCTACGATTTAGCGTTTTGATGAAATAAAAGTTCGTGTAACTTCTGACTTAATTTCCAAACCAGAGGCTTGTTTTTCACAAAATATCAACTTGGTATACGTATTTCTAGTTATATACTGTATTATAGGCCCCTGTTTTTGGCCCACTGCACCACCGCGCCATTGGCTAAATATGTGGGTTCTTCTACAGATTGTGAAATGACTAAGAATGGCCATCGATTTATTTAAAACATCGATATTTTCGAATAAAAACATTGATAATATTACAAAGATGTTTTGTTTTCGATGTTTTCTTCAGATCGGTATATTTGTGCAGAATAATTGATGTTTGAAAACAAATTCTCATGATATAAATAAAATTTCCCGAGTCTAATTTATTTGTGAATTGCTCGCAATCAACAGAGAATAATAGAGACAGCCGTTGACAACTGTCTCTATTATCGATCCACAAGCAGCACCAAACCGCGTGCTATTCGCAACCTTTCTCAAGAGTTTTTTTCTTCCTTGATTAATTTTTAAGTGGTAATATCGTTAGACCTCAAATTGATCTTTGACTACATTGAACATAGATTTTGTCCTTTAATTTTTTCTAGAATAGCACAAAGTGCGTAGGGTTTTATTTTCGTTCAACTATCAGAATTTTCAAAGAATTCAAAACTTACAAATAATGCGAGAATATACTTGTAACCCTACTAATTTTGATTTTTTCTTTCTTTTCAGCCTAATTCTGCTTTGCTTTGCTAGTGTATCGCAATCATAAGTCCACATTAGCGTAAATTCTTTAATAGTTTTGAAACTACCATAACTGCTGTAGTTTTGAATGTGACGCTTTTTGCAAGACCAAATGGTGATAAACTTCCTCGCTCTTATTTGTGTAAATAAAATATTGAAAATCATTCATTTTAACATTAATGACATTCATTTGTCACACACGCAAGTAATGTGCCAACCTACTTACAACCATGTTAATGCCAGCCTACTTCAAGGTCTATTCTAACCCATCTTCTCGTACAAGAGGGATTGTATGATAAATCTTGACTTGATGGACTTTAACCATTCTAGGAATTTGACAAAAAACATTCACGAATAAAAAAGTACCCTTGGATAGCGAAATAAATGCAGTTACCATTGATATAACTAAAGGGTCAAACCAAACCGGAATTGCGTAAAAAAAGAAACTACCATATTGTGCCCACAATACCCAGGCTTCTCATAAGTTGTAAATCACGTACATCATGAAAAGTAAAAATAATTATGGATGAAAAATATAAATTTAACAACTTCGTTTCAGCCAAGTTAGATACTTGGGAATGTGTCATCCCCATTTACACGGATATTAGAAACTGGCTTCCAAAATCCGCGTTTGCGGTTTCAATCCCGACTGGAGCCCGGGAGAAAGGGTTGTAGGGCTGAAAATCCTGCGTGCCATGTCATGACTGTGGCATGTTGAATGACTCTGGCCAAATGCCAGGCAAAATTAAATCCTCCGACATTTCCCATTCTAATCAGATTCCACATTCGTTAAGCCAAAGGACCAAACTAATGGGTCAATATGATGGAGAATATTAGTGGGTCGCTCTCTGACGGTGAGTTCGGGAATCAGAAAAGGTTGGTTACTCGTGTGCTCCCAAAATTGATAATCTCCAAGGGTACTGCCCATGTATGGAGTGGGCATTGGATCCAAAATAATGACCCAAAATAATGACAACTAAACAACATATTTCAGGATGGAATCATTTCCACGAAAGCGAAGTCGTTTTGTTTGTGTATTTGAATCAACATTCATTGTTTTTCTGAGAACTTTTAAATATTAATCGAAATTCGTTGCCTCCTTCCAAAACTTGCACTCACAGGGAAACGAACCGGAACACATTCACGTGCGATACTCCAACTTCGGGGTGCCCTCCATCGCGACGGACCGCCCAGAGGGCGGTCGTGCCTTGGGTGGATGGATTCTGAGTGGCGCTGCGAGCTCTACACGGCGAATGCTACGGTCGCTGCCTCGGTTGTGCCCGCGGGCCCTTCACAAGAGCGCTTGCGTGGAGGCGGAAGGGACAGCGAAGGACGGGGAAAGGCGGGGCGGGGGACTGGGAAGGGGTGGGGAAGGGTCGGCAAAGGAGGAGGGGTTGGGAAAGGGGCAGGTAAGGAAGGCACCGGGAATGTAGGAAAAGAAGGCAAATCAATGGAGAAGAGGCGAGGAAGGACGGATAAGTTGGAAATGGTGGGGAAATGGAGGAATAGAAGGGGCCGGGAATGTAGGAAAGAGGGTGGAGTTAGGGGAAGGGACAGGGAAAGACGGGGAAGTTCGGAATATGAGAGATGCAGGAGAAGGAACGATGAAAGATGAAGCGTCGTGGAATGAGCGGGGAAAGGGCGGAAGGGTGAGGAAGGGGCGAGGAAGGAGCGGGGAAGGGGGGTAAAGGGTGGGGAAGTGGCGGGGTAGGGGTGGGAAGGGTGAGGAAGGGGCGAGAAGGAGCGTGGAAGGGGCGGGAAGGGGTGGGGATGTGGCGAGAAGAAGCGAGGAAGGGGCGGGTAAGGGGTGTGGAAGTGGCGAAGAAGGGGCGAGGAAGGGGTGGGGAAGATGTGGGGAAGAGATGGAGAAGGGACGGGAAAGGGGTCGGGATGGACGGGGAATAGGCGGGGTAGGGGTCGGGTAGGCGTGGGGTGGGGGCGGGCAAGGATTAAAAAAGGGAGGAGTGGTGGGGAAGGTGCGGAGAAAGCCTGCGAAAGGCGGGAAATGGGAGAGGCTGCAGAAGCAGCGTGGAAGGATCAGGAAATGGGGAGTGGTGAGGAAAGGAAGGGTTAGGGGACGGGAAGGAGAGCAAAGCAAGTGCCCGGAAAAGTAGGAAGGGGCGGGAACGTGGCGGACGAGGGCGGCGAGCGTGTCAAATGGGCGTGAGGACGGGCGCCACCCCAATCGATGGGGGAGGGAGGGGGGCTATTGCGGCGCACCGCAGCGCTGCAGCGCGTTCTCCGACCCTCTCGTCCTCTCGTCCTCCCGCGCCGCGCGCTTCGCAAGAACATCGCCCGCAAACTGACACGCACCCGCCCGCGCGCGCCCGCGTGCACACACACGCCCTCGTGCGCCCGCCGCAGCGCGCGGCGCTCGGTCACGCCAGTTGCGTGCTCCGTGTTCCGCCAACTACCACTGCTATTCAAAAGCTCGTTTTCCGCCAGCCTCTCGCTACGGTTGCCGCTAGGCAGCAATGGACGGCATTAAATCGATGAAAATGGGTCTAGAAAATGGAGTTTTTGATAATTCTCCTCTTAAACATTAATTTATTATCGAATCGATTGATAGTTTGATTAATTTTAGTGCATAAAAAGAATATCGAAATGTGTGACAATTTTTACATCAATAGAAATTGTGACTGAAAAATGTGAATGTGAACTTCAAAAATTATAAATATTATATCGTTAGAAAGTAATATTCACTACTTTCTAGGAATATTTAAAGATATTTGTTTTCTACATTAAGTTGAAATATTTAATTCATCAGCGTTTAATGTATACGATAAATGTTTATAATTTCCTAAATGAATTATACGCATTCTACGTTTTTAAATATCGGTTCACTTCCAGACTATTTCCGATTTGTTTGTGAAATTGAATCGATTCTATGATTACTTGTTTTTATGAATCGGCGGTCCCTAGATGCCAGTCAGTGAAGTGTCGGGGCGCTGGAGAGCAATTCAAACGCTCGTTTTCCTCCAGCCACACGTAAGCCATTAGCAATGCACGCAATTGAAGCGATTATAACTGGTCGAAAACAATAGATTTTTATTCAGTTTTGAAGCTAACCTATAATACTGGAATCCTTAGACATTTTTGAATTAATTTCTAAAAACTACATTGTTCGAACAATAGATGATAATTTTTAAATCGATTGTAAATGGTAGAAGCTACAACGTAGGAATGATAATCTTAAAAATTATCATTATTGTACACGACATAAAATTATTCATAAATTCTTTCTAGCAAATAACAACTTAAATATATACATAAAATCCGTTGTTAGAATACTTCTCCAAATAATAAAATGGATGTCTAATGGTTTATTTTCACCTCTTGCTACGATTGCCAGTATCTACTGGAGGCCATTATTTTTATTTTTTATTATAATTATATTTCATATAAACATTATTATATTAAATAAGTTTATTTTATTGAACATAATTTTAAAATTAAAATAATGTTTTCTATTTGTTAAATTGTTATAATACTGATACATATTTGAGAAGAATACTTGAATTGTCATTTTTTACAATAATCCCATAATATACAAAATGTCATAGAATAAATGTTAGACACTTCTAAAGCACGCTGTGAGGTCGAAAATGATCACTTTTTCCCTATGTACTTAGAGAATAGGGAAATAGCATGTGAAAAACACGTGCCATTTGCCCCTGATTACTAGGCAACACCTTACGCAGTGATGTTCGGCAGGTCACGTCCTGACGCAGTCAAAGACATTTCAAATCTCTGTCGAATATCTGTACAAACAGGGCTGCGCGACACCCAAGGCGAAACTCCATTAAACGAAATTTTCCACGTTATCAAAAAGTTTTAATATTTGACCCTATTACATTCCCTCGAAATGAATAACATTTATTCTGTATTACGCTGTGTAATATTCGTAAATGTTTGTGACAATTAATGGTAGTCTACAAACTTGGAATAAAAACCTCATAAATTACAATACCTACATTCTCTAGTAAGTAAAGGGTAGTAAATTATGTTATCAGAGCAAACAACTATCACATATCATAGAATAAATGTGATTTATTTTGATCTGATTTTAAATGATTTATTTTTTATAAACAACAAACTCACGGTAAGAATGTGTTCAAATGTGACTCAACAAGGCTAAAATACCAGCTATTGTTTACTTCATAAAGAAATCTTGTCTCACGATTTTTAAATAAAAATATACTTCTTACAAACCATCAGATTACCGTGTTTAATTCATACTCACTTAAGAGTCACAGTACAAATGCCAAATACCGTTTCATTTTCACAATTCATTTAGCAAAAATCCTCAATGAGCAGTGATATTATTTACAATTAAATAATCATACCATTAAATAAACTTTAAAACAAAATTAATTTAAACAAGATGAAAATATTAATCAAAATGCTGAATTTAAAAATTTAAGTAAAATAATAAATACAATATAACCCACAATATAATTAAAAGTAATCGATGAATATGTTTTTGTTTTGGATAGCCAAATTTATAAAATGATCTTCTAATGCCCTTGATTCTAAATTAATTGTATTAAACTTCGTATCGTTAATATGCAGGGTGAGTCACGTAACTTTGGCTCCTGCTGCAATTTTTGAACGGTTGAATTTATTGCGATGGAGTTTTCAGAGAAGTGCATGATGAAATGGGGCTAGTTCATAATATATTCATTTCCATTTCATCACTTGTATTTTACGATATATTGAGATAAATTTGTTCGTTTCAATGGAACTATACATATTTTTAGTCTATCATGACGAGCTTAAAAAGACGAATCCAATGATATACATATTGTCATATGTTAGACAAGCATTTTTTTGAGTAATTTTCATTTTTTGCGACTCGTGTTTAACGGACATTGTAACGCTCCAAGAGAGCTTTAACAAAGAGAGCGCTGCATGAACTTGGCTGGTGGACATTCAAAATATCCGTTAAATACGAGTGGCAAAAAATGAAAATTATTCAAAAGATGGGTATCTAACATCTTTGACAAAATGTAGATAATTAAATTCGACTTTTTACGCTTGTATATATATATATATATATATATATATATATATATATATATATATATATATATATATATATATATATATATATTGTAACAGAACATCGATTCACGCGGTAACTAAATGTGAAAATACGCGGAATACGCGATGAAAGCGGGTGCAGGAAGTGCCGCCCTTCGCCGCCACCATCCCCGCTCCGCCCCAAGAGTTTCCTTTGTCGCTGCCTTCTAGGAAAGGACGCCCATTCACCCATTTAGGCTCGCGTCCATCAACGGCTTAAACCGCTCCACCCAGTCAGTTCAGGATGCTGGAGCTTTGAGTTTCTCAGAAATAAATTAAACGTAAATGACAATTTTCGGAATTCTACCCACTTTCGCAAATAATTTTCAACGTTTCAGCGTCGATACTTAATTTGGGGAAGATAGGCCCCACTCCCACATAATTTCGTTCGTTCGTTATAGATATATAACAGAACGAATATATATATATATATATATATATATATATATATATATATATATATATATATATATATATATATATAAATTTCCATCGGGCAAGCGTAGAGGTAGGCTCTGTCTCTTGAGGGAGAGCGCGGCACCTGCCGCAGTCGTGAAGTTCACAATTTGCACTCTCATTACCACTTAACATTATTATGTCACGGAGCTGTTCTTTGTGAACATTATTGTTCCACCCTCCGCATCGTAACTTGGCTAGTGGTGACGGGTGGTTGCGTGGACGCCAATCGCCAACATCAGATGCTGCCAAATCATCCGTAATCTGCCGGCGGCCAATATCCGCTCCCGCCCATTGATTGATTGATTTTTTCGTGTTTCCGGGCGCGTCAACTGCTCTGGTCATTAGTCCCGTGAGTGTAGTGCACGTTTTTTTCTCGGGAGATAGCGGTGATCTTCCACCGCTGATGGCGAGATCCGGCGCCGATCTACCGTCGGCTAGTGGGGTTTCCCCCTAACCAGGACTCTCCCACCAGCGAGGCACCACCCCAGCCGGGACAAGCTCTAAGCTCCCGACCGGTCTCCCGGGATATGTGGTAGTGTAGTGCATGTTAGTGTAAGTGTGTGTGTAAGGGCAGAGGATAGGACAAGGAATGGGAAGGGCAGATCGCGCGCGGTCCGTGGCCCGTTTGGTAGGGTACTGCTCCGGCATTGGCCTGGTGTTGATCGGAAAAACCACGGAAAACTAACGATCAGAGCAGCCGGCCTCTAGAATTCTCCTCCAGACAGTGACTGAATTCGACCTAGCTGAAATGCTAGAGTCGAAGATCCTGCCGCCGTCAGGACTCGAACCTAGGACCTCCCGGTCCGCTCCCGCCGACTTGGCCGGCGTCTACCGCTACCGCCGCCACCACAGTGGTCGCCGCTGACGTCGCCGGGGCCAAGGGCCGCCGATATATAGAACGATTTTCCTAAGGATGAGCCAAAGTGACAGTTCGCGAAAACAAGTGAACATCACATGTAATTCAGAGAAGTATTCTTCCGCCGCGACAGCTGATCAGCCACGTCCCTCGGTAAAGTGCTAATGGCTCCTGTGAAAAGATCCCTATGCAGAAGTCTAAGAGTCTAAGAGTCTAAGAGTTTCGCCGAGGTATATGCACGTACGCGAGTCCGGGAAATATTTAAATTTAATTACGTATGTGGAACATCTCTTAACATGTTCTCACAATCAGTAAAAGAAAACTGCCACGTATGTAAAGAGAAAGAAAAATGATTTTAAGCGGGAAACACGTGCAATGGTACGCATCTCGCATTCAAATCTCGGTTTTAAAATAAATATAAAATTTATCACTCAGAAAGTAAATTTAATGTAATGTTTATAGAAAAAAGAATTTTTACAGAAGAGCACGTAATACTGCTCTTCCTAATTTCAATTATTTTTCTAAGCGCTCTATATTTTTGTCGGACGAGGACATCACAAAAGGAATCGTCGAAGCCATTTACAAGTTAGCCAACTGCAAACAAACGAATGCGGGAAGGGAGTCTAATGGGCTCGAGGACACAACGACCACAGAACCTTGAGTTGTGTTGCCAGCACTAGTTGTCACTTTGACTCATCCTTAGGAAAATCGCTCTATACCGGCGAGCTGGCGCCTATACTTGGGTTTTCTTAATGTGGCGTCTCAAAGTCACGCACGTAGGAGGGAGAGGGAAGGTAGACTCCAATGGGGAGTTGCAACGTCACTACAGGTCGAGTGTTGCGGTTCCCTGTTGGAGTCTACCTTCCCTCTCTCTCTTTCGCGCCTGGCCATTAGACGCCACGTTAAGAAAATCCAAGTATAGCTACGCGCCTAGTCTAGGACGTCTGACCGGGTGGACCCACCTGTGACTTCAGAAACATGAATTTTTTGTAGTAGCTCAGAAACATGTATTTTTGATCCTTGCATTGGCAATACCATTCTCAGGTATTTATTTAGTATTACAAATTAATTAGAATCAAAGATGAATGAATATTTCTTATTATGGTGCATATATATGATGCCTTGCTCCCTCCTGCCTCCCACGAAGTCAGAAAGACAGGGTAAAATAATTAATTAATAATCCTTCCTTTTACATGATAAGGGAGGGGGTTTATTACAATATATAATTTCATTTCCTTCGGCTGTTTAAGGCTAAATATACCCTTGAGAGATCGGAACACCTTGCTTGTTGATGCTCCGGCACAGACATGAGCTTAGTCTAAGCAAGTTCATTAAAGATGACTTGGAGATTGCATCACTTGTCTACAAAAGCGATGAATACATATTAGGCCAACCTTGAGCGGTTCTGCAAGCGGCGTAATATGTAATTGGAGTGGGTGCAAAGTATATTTACTCTATCCCAAGAAGTAACGTCCAGGCCGGGCCTTGCCTCCGAGCAAAGAGTACATTGAAACCATCACGGTGCGCAATAGCGGCCAAGTGCAAACAACAGAACGGAGAAGTCATCGGGGATGGCAGAGGTCGAAGGGAAGGTGACACCTCGCGTCACAATTGACCCGCATTGTGACATCACTGAGGTGAGGGATTTCGCAGAAAGTGCTGGGGTAATATATCCATTTAATGTCTCTTCACTTCAAACTTCCTTCACAGATCATTTACGAGGTTTTTCGAGATTCTGCTTTAGATAAATAGCTTCTAATAATTGTATTTGCATACTGGTCCCAATTAATATATTAAAATTATAATAGTACTAGTGGAATCGATTATAACACACTAGTACTTCAATATTTTTTGTAATATTTGTACAATCATAATTCCAAGCTATAATTAGGGAACAGAACACACGAGAAATGTGAAAAAATATTCGTGTTTTTTAATAAAATTATTACCTGGGTGTAAATATTATATGAAGTAAAATTAGCCATTGTGTTAACTGATATGTGAAGTAAATGTTATGCTCTAGAGCATTTCTGTAGAGCTTGTTAATCTTCAAAAAATTGTTAATTAATGCGAGCGTTGTTGGTAGAATTTAATGTTAAAGTATCATTGTGAACACAAACACGTGGACATTAAGATTGTTGGGTCGAAACCCAAGTAAGGCCTGTATGTTCTAAGTTGTGTTTGTGACATGGGAGGTATTCCGGGTCCCTCGTGAATTACAACTATAACCCAATTCGTCCTTAATTTCTTGAGCTTCTTATATTGCAGATAGGTGTGCATGTGATCTGTGTAATTCGGGCACTACACCCTTATACGCATTGAAGTCAAGGGATATAAGGGCAAATAGTATAGGAACAGGTCCGAGATAGATATATGAGATGTTCAGGGAATGGAAAGAAATAGGTATCGCGAGATGTCCTTCCAGAGGTCCTTCAGGAAGGTAGCAACTGGGATGAGAGAGGGCCAAATAAAGAAGATACCCCCACTTAACAGAATCGAAAAATAACTAGAACAGTGCCTATGGCACGACATGTTCTTTAGTTTTGCATAAATTCATATTGTAATTATTTACACTATAACTAAACATTAATTAATGTTAGTAAAGTCAGAACTCCATAATACAGAATAAATTCACGAGCAAGTTTAATTATCATTTTCTGGTCTTTTGTAATGCTTCATTATCGCTCCCTTAATTACATAGGTTGAAACGTAAACCATAGTTTCGTTTTAAACACACGTATTTTTGATTAAATGTAAACAAACGATTTTAAACGAATATTTGTAAGTAAATTGTGTGATTTTTCTAGCAATGTTATGTTCTGTGAAGCATGAAATGGGGATGAGATAAATCGTGCAGAAATCATATCTCTTCATTTCAAAGTGCCACTAGTACATAGGTAAAATGCTCCTAAATATCGAAATATTATGGGATAAATTATCTGGCAATTCTTTTGAACAAATATCATCAGAATAGTATTTTACTTACTAATATACGTAGTATAGAGAAAATTATATAACATTCTAAAATATCAATTGTACGGAAATACTGGTTTGGAGGTGGAGAGTCCTGGCGAGGGAAAAAGTTCTTCCTTCAAAACATCTGACTGTCCGCCCACCCGTCCGCCGTTCACCCGTCCGGCCGCTCACCCATCCGGCCGCCCACCCGTCCGGTCGCCCACCCGTCCGGCCGCCCACCCGTCCGGCCGCCCACCCGTCCGGCCACCCGGCCGCCCCCCCCCACCCGTCCGGCCGCCCACCCGTCCGGCCCCCCACCCGCTTTTCTCTCCGCCGTCTGAATATCTTTGCGTCTGTCTGGCGGACCGTCAGATCACCCGACAGTCTGTCGGTCTGTCTGTTACGTTCTAATATAGCAAAAAATAAATTGCTTACAAAATAACACAGGTTTGATTTTCATTATAATCTCTGCATTTTCAAAATTTACAAATATTTAACATTTTTGGATGGTCTCCAAAAACTGCCATATGGGTCTTGGGTGAGTTGTTTGTTAATAAAATCTTTTATTCAAATTTAAGCATGTGAAAAAATGTACAATTTTTTTGAAAATTTAAAAATATTTGGAGTAATTTGGTGAAATGGTGACGAAGAAACGTAAATAAGATTTTCTCAAAAACGATACAATTTTTTAACATTCTTCTTCGAAAAGTGTAAATGTTACCTCACTATACTGCATAGTTACAAGCATCATAAAATTCTCTGGTATTTAGAAAATTGCAAAAGTTAATTATTTGTCGAATTTGTCTTAGACTTTCAATTTTTAAGCTATATATTGTTAATGAATGAAGTTAATGAAGTTCTATTCCTCAATATTATGTATTTAAATTACTTAACGTAAATATTTTGAAAATGAGTTTTAGAATCATATAGTTCGAGAATTTTAAGTAATGGCTGTAGTGTTACGATGTGGGTTTGAAGGTGCAATATTTTAATTTTAGGTAATCTTTGCTAATTATACGAGGAAGTAAAGGCCGTTGTAATACCATTAGTTTATTAAAATCTGAGCTCGTATAATTTCAGGGTTGTTGTTTCATTTTAGTATATCAGCCTGAAAAGGTAGACTACGAATATAATACTTGTATACTAAAGGAGATTAAATTTCAAGTTATTTTTAGTATCCAGAATGGAGGCCCCTCAGGCCAGCTGTTACAAGGAATGGAAACATTATTCAATTCTTATATTTTCATTGCTAAAAATTCAAACTCATTTCATAATTTTCTTTTAAATGAAAAATTATTTCATTCAAAAGATATTGTACGGAAGAAGGAAATGGTATCACAGGGACAAGGATTGTGAACAATTTTGCTCGGTTGTACTTCGCAATATTAAAGATAAACAATGAAATGTAATTTCAGCTTTTAAAAAGATTTATGCATTCGTATTTTTTTTGCGAATTGAGGTTTGCGATATTTCAGACGAGAAGATTAATTTGAATAGAACTCATCTCTGAAGGAATATACATTTATAATAAAATACTGATATGAGCGTTTGTTATCTTACATCCAATCGAAATCCCGTGCTTCGCTAACAGATGAGAACCCTTCATGAGAACCCGTATGACAAAAGTTTCAATATAATTATGTAAGCAATGGGCATGACTAAAATGGTGAAGTTTTTAAAGAATGTATTTCTATTTAGTTATATGAACCGGTAACTTATGAAAACATTTCTTTAAAATTTTTATGTGCTGTGTGTTTAGAATGCAGTTGCTAATTGGAGACATGGGGGCAAATGTCAGAGTTGAAATGTGAAAATTAACTAATAATGAAAGTATGAGTTTTGAGAACAAAGTTTAATGTATATATAGTACAGCCCATTTGAGATTTGACGATGTAATGTTTCGTAAGTGGGAAACAGGTTCATACTATTTTCATATTAGCTACATGCAGGTGGGTTAAGAGTCCTTACAGTATGATTTTCCTGAAGGCGATACCTATTTATATTAAATATTATTGTCACTTGTTATCGCTTTTCATATTTTACGAACGTTTTTCAATTTTCAATTAATGCAGAATTTGATTTATGTATTCCTGAGTTGTTAGAACATGAATATTAGTTCAGGAATTACGCCACTGAATCTCGGAAATGCCTTTATAGAATTCAATAGCCTAGTTGTGGATATCCATATCTAGAGAATCGTTTCTTAAAACTTTAGGAAGTATCATCTATTCATTCAATATGAAGGCAGTCGCCTATTTGTGGAAATAAAATGAAAAATAAAATGTTTGAACCATGTATATAATGCGCCAAAATACCATTTACTGACGTCACATGAATTGACAGTATGACTGGTTCTGAAAGAGTGTTTGAGAACAGAATCATCATAATTTACATTATTTTCTTAATTTAAAAGCTGTTATTATCAAAATTTGAAATTATGATGGTGGGTTAGTATAAAAAGCCAACATTTTCATATTGAAAGAAATACGATTTCACACTTTCGACAAATATTATTTTAATGAATTTAAATAGAAACCTCATCGTATCGCGAATTTTGCTCAATGGATATTTGCCACCTAAATTATGTCATAATTTCCTCGGAATGATCAATTCGCAAAGAAAATTGAATATTATCAATTATTCAAAAAAGCAAACGTATACAGACATACTATCTGGTCAAAATATCAGCATTATTTCTAATGTAGGAAAAAGAACTGTCGTAATCACTTTTGTCCTGACATAAAAATAATTAATTTGATTGAGACAAAATTAGTTTAAATTTTTAGTTCAAATTTAGTTTAAAATAGTTAAAGACGAGGCTTAGGCAATTTATGGCGGAGTCAACTATCTACTGGCGTGTGACTGACCAGTGCCTACCGGCCTAAGCAGTCTGATCATCCATCACTCACTCAATCGCAATTAATTCCGTGTAGTGGATCAATCGCACCGACACCCGAAAAGCGATTAAAAGGGTGGGCGAACGCAGAAAGGTGACGTTTGACGGCCTTGTCTTGCGCACCGACCTCGTGATTCTTGGTTTCGATCATGGTCGTGGACGGCTGCTGATTTCCCGGGCATGCGACAAGAGCACGAGATCCTTCCTGCTGTGTACGAGTCCATTTCAGCAGTGCATCATCGGGACTTCACAGCTGGAGATGGCCGGTAAAGGCCCGCGGGCGTACAATCCCACCGAAATAAAGTAACACGATCATCACCACCATTATTTTTGTGTATTTGCCCATCTCCAGTTAAGTTCAACGGCAGTTCTGGACTGGAGATTGTTAAGTGAAATAGTAATTTTAAATTGTACTTAAGACCTTTGTATTTGTCAATAAACATGTTTCCGCCACTTAGACGGGTTACACTTTATAACATTCCATTTCTGTGTATTATTCGAATAGCTAGTAAACATAATGCATCCCTTCGATCCAGAGAACCGAAATCTTGGGGTTCTCAATGCCGAGGCAGAATGGCAGGTAAGATGCACGATTGGCGTCCACTAAACAAATTTAACGCGTGTGCCCTGTTATCTGCCAATTACCGGCGCACTCCTTGTGTGACGGTAACCCACGTTCTATAGTGGGTACTCATCGGGTCATTACATTATAAAACTGAACATTACAAAATAACTCAATAAAAATTAAATACTTAGTTAAACATTTTTAAATCATTCATTTATTTAGTTTTTTATTCATTAAACAACATTATTCCATTCTAAACCATCGACCGACTAAAATAATGATTAATAACTTAGGGAAGAATTTTTCGTGAAACTAGTACCCAACTGAATTTTATTTTTCCAGATTGCTGCAAAGGCATTTCTAACAAATTCGCTCACTTTAACCGATTCTTATTCCTCACCTCACCTCATAATTTCGTTCCCTCCGCTTCATTCAAACTTCAAGCTTACAAACACCCGGTCACCTCTTGTCGCACCATCTTTTTTTCTCCCTCTTCCTCATTCCCTAGCGAGTTGGCCGACACAGATGGCCCTTTTCTCCTCCTCCCCCTTCCACCCCCGCCGCCTCGCACGCGCAAACACACACGCACGCACTTTCATCACACAACCCACGCCCAAATGGCCCGACGTATCCTCTACGTGGCATTGTCTAATGTCCTCCAGGCATTAAATTACCGTGACGCGGTCGAGGTCGACAAAAAAAGGGCGTCGCATCAAAAGACACCCATCTCTACAAGCGCTGGCGTCCGTGCGTTCGCGCACTTTCAGCTCGGGGAGTTGCGGAGCGGTAGGGGGTGGAATGGGCGGGGCGGGGAGGGGAGGGTGGAAGGAAGAGCGTGCGAGGGTAACGGTAGGAATGGGAATGAGCGGGAGGGGAAAGGGCAGATGAAAAAGTGGGACAAGGAGGGGCTAGAAGGGGTAGAAAATGTGGGATGGGACTTGACGAGGAGGAAGTGGTGGAAAGGTGTGGGAGGAAAGGGGAGAGATTGGAAAGGGCGCGGAGGACAGAGTTGGGATGCGTCGGGAAATAGAAAGGTGGAATGAGGCGGGGAGGAAAGGGAGCGGGAAAGGGTGGAGTGGGAAGGGGTGGGGCGGAATGACGCGATGCGGGGCAGAAAGGGTGGGACCTGGCCGGGAAAGGCGTGATGGGGGAGTGTGGGATGGGAAGAGGTTGCAGCGAAGTGGAGATGATGAGGGTCGGATTGGAGTGAGGTGCGGTGCTGTGCGCTGGAGAGCGGGGGGGGGGCGGGGGGTCGGTATGAGGCGAGGAGGAAGGGGTGGAAAGATGTGGAATGGGCCGAGGCTGGTAGAGACGGCGAGGGAATGGTTTGGGTGGGATGGGGAAGGGCGGGAAGGGAAAAGGTTCAAGGGGACGGGGTGGAAAGGGGAGGAAAGATTGTGGATGGAAGTGGACGGGAAGGGCGTGATGGGAGGGTGTGAGATGGGGAGGGGTATGGCGGAGCGGGTGGAGGTTTTCAGGACGATCAGGGACGGATCGGAGAGAGGAGCGATGTGGGTCAGGTCGGGCAAGATGTGGGGCAGAGTGGGCAGTGAAGGGGAGGGGCGTAGCGGGAAAGGGTGGGCGGGTGTGAGGGTGTCAGCAGGGCGTATTGGAGAGACGTGCGGTGCGGATGGGCGGGGAGGGACGGCATGAGGCGGGGCAGAGTGGGCGGTGAAGGGGGAGGGGCGTGGCGTGAAAGAGTGTGCAGGTGCGTGGGTGTGCCAGCGGGAAGCGTTGGAGTGGTGTGCGCTGCGGAGGGGTGGGGCGGGGCTAGGCGGGGCGGGACGAGGCGGGCAGGGTGGGATGGCATAAGGTGGGCTGGACGGCCTTTGATGGGGGAGGGTCGTGCCGTGAAAGGGTGGGTGGGTGTGACGGTGTCGGCGGGGCGTATTGGAGTGAGGTGCGGTGCGGATGGGCGGGGTTGGGGGGAGGGACGGCATGAGGCGGTCAGAGTGGGCGGTGAAGGGGGAGGGGCGTGGCGTGAAAGGGTGGGCGGGTGCGTGGGTGTGTCAACGGGGCGTATTGGAGTGAGATGCGGTGCGGATGGGCGGGGTTGGACGGGGAGGGACGGCACGCGGCGAGGCAGAGTGGGCGGTGAAGGGGCAGGGGCGTGGCGTGAAAGGGTGGGCGGGTGCGTGGGTAGCGGGCGTACTGGAGTAAGGTGCGGTGCGATGGGCGGGGTTGACGGGGAGGGACGGCACGCGGCGAGGCAGTGGGCGGTGAAGGGCAGGGCGTGGCGTGAAAGGGTGGGCGGAGCGTGGTGTGTCACCGATGCGTACTGGAGTAAGGTGCGGTGCGGATGGGCGGGGTTGGGCGGGGAGGGACGGCACGCGGCGAGGCAGAGTGGGCGGTGAAGGGGCAGGGGCGTGGCGTGAAAGGGTGGGCGGGAGCGTGGGTGTGTCACCGGGCAGCAGCAGCGCGGCGCAGCGGCGCGGCGAGGAATTGGGGCGGAGAGCGGGGCCGCGCCGCGCCGCGCTGCGCTGGCGTAATGATAGGGGCTTCTGCGAACGCGTGGCTGGAAGGCCAGGACAGCGGAAATGAATGAATAAAGGACTCCGAAAAAGGGGGCACCGGAGGATGCATTTGTTGGGACGTTGTTACAGAAGTGAAAGAGGACGCGCACCTTGAAAAAGCGTTTTGTTTAAGTCCAGGATTCATTGTAATGTTTTAACGTTACAAGCCAGATATTCTGCAGTGCAATGCCAATTATCATTTAATTTTAATGAATTTTCAAGAACTTGTACCAGAATGTAATAGTGACTAGTATGTAAATATGGTTTACAAAATGTTCTGTAATTGAATTTTGAGACCGAAGTACTTATTCTAGTAATTTGATATAAACATCAATTTCATTTTTAAATTGATTTCTCGATTTTAAATCATCGCAAAAATCATTCATAGAAAATGTTAATATTTCATCTTATTCACACATTCGAAAATTCATGCACAATCAATATAACGCAAAACATGAGGTTTCAGATATTTTAAATTTAAACATATTTAACTAAAGCGTTAATCTAACACGTTAAAGCTCCTTTACAATGGTAAAGACATATGAAGATGATTCATAAAAATAGATTCTGCATAAAAGCTACTGATTGAGATTTCAAGAATAATTAGCAATGTAGGTGCCCCCATCGCATGCAAACCTTCGACGTATCAGAAGGTGTGTCCATGGTATATGGAGATCCAAATGCCAAATATTCTATATTGATATTTCATGTTCCTTCCCAATTGCTTTCAGTTTGCTTCCCAATTGCTTTATCGCTGATCTACCTTGCCCAGTTCAATATTGAAGGGAACAATATTTGAAGCAGCGCGAAAAGAGCAGTTTCATATTTGATTACATGCGCTTGAAAAAGTTCGTTCTGACTGGAGCCTAAAAGCAACACGTCTGTGCATACGACAAAATCACCGTGGCATTATTATCATTCCTCACGTTGCGTACCCGTGAGGATCGTCCTCCTCATACCAAACAGATCCGGGGCCCACGGATCAGGAACCCCGCTAAAGCCCGGATAACTTTTTGTGGAAGAGGGATTGAGCTCAGCGAGCTCAGCATTAGCGCGAATGTGACTAGCGGGATTCCGCCCAAGGCGGTGTGCGGCGGCGGTGGCGGCAGTGGCGGTGGCTGTGGTGGTGGTGGTGGTGGTGGCGGCGGGGGCGGGAGTGGATGGCGGCGGAGGCGGATGCGCCGACTGCAGGGGAGCGGAGGCAGAGGCAGTGGTTGTGTCGGGACGGAGGCGGAGGCGGAGGCGGTGACGGGGCTGCGGCGGGGGCAGCGGAGGCGGGACAGCGAAGGCGGGACAGCGGCGGGGGAAGAGTGGCGGAGTCGGGGAAGGGTGACGGAGGCCGGGGCGGGGCGGGGCGGGGCGGGGCTGTGAGGTTCGGAGCGACGGGGGCGGGGCAGCGAGAGCGGGCTGGCGGGGGCGGGTGGCGGGGGCAGCGGAGGCAAGACAGATGCGGGAGAGGAGCGGCGGAGGCGGGGGCGGGGCAGGGCGGGGCGGCGGGGGCGAAGCGACGGGGGGCGGCGGGGGCTGGCGGCGGGGGCGGGGCGGGGGGGGCGG